>OW386167.1:35802385-36400550 GCA_936431705.1 Cheilosia pagana
ATTCTGAATTCCGTAATTAAATGATGCATAGTTTTAGGCGCATGCGTGTTAAAAATAAAGCTAACGTATTCCAGCATAGATTCTATAGCTTTTCCAAGTCAAATTCAACGCAATTGATGTCCTTGAAATAATTTGCCCCCTACTTAAGTTGCGGTTTCTGATTTACGCTAATACCTCAATATGGTTAACAACTTTAAGTGTCTTACAATTATTGAAATACATTTTTAAACAGATTAGCTTACAATTCCCTGGGAGTTCCATTGAACTCCTTAAATTCCTCGAACAACTTCTCAAAAGAAGAAAACGATCTACATCTCACTTATTCCCACCCAAAGCCGATCCTTGCAATTTACCGCTCCTACAATAATGCTTTCTAATTTTCGGTAAGACATTTCTAAAAATCATTCCAAGAAGTGCCTACATGCGTTCCCCTTAAGACCACCGTCGCCAGCGTGACAAATTATTGTTTTCCTTATAGTAAAATAACCTGTTTAATAAGTGCATCCTATAATCCAAGAAAAGATCACAAACCATTTCCCGCAGTGCTTTCCAAAAAGAAAAACAAATTGCATCTTTGCAAAAACGTCCACAAGCGAAAACATTATGCCTACTCGAATTCTACCTGCGTTCTTGCTCAGTGCGATCCTATACGTATACAAAACGCATCCGACTTCAGAGATGCATCTTCCTTCTGCTATCGGTGTTGTATCTTATCCTTGTTCACCTGAGTACATTGCAACGTTGATGCGGTCATTTTTATACTTAAAGAGAAAAACCTGCTGCCTGCCATTTAAATACACTTCGATGGGCTTTTGTGGATCCACCAGGTTGAATTTTAATTGAGTCTCAGCCATTTGTCCGCTGCCTGGGTAGGGGGGCTTTCATATTTTTATTGTCCTGTGGCTCTTATCTTGGCACAGTATTAATGTTGCGAATGTCTCTCGTCGCTGCAGATTTATCTTTCGCCGTATAAAATGGCAAAAGATATTACATACAAAACTATCTTTAACGATTTGCATTCAATGGACCATCAAAAGAGGTGACTATCAATTCACACTGCGTGCCATTGGAATTTTTGCATGGCTGCTCCTTATACCGTATACGTCTGGCAGATAGACCAACATCCAACAGGCGAACAAAAGAGCCGGCAGAAGAAACATACACAGACTCGCACATTGATGATTGTAATTAATTTACGCCACAAAGAACGGAGCATTTTTAGTTCGCGCACTTGTTCGGCTTTTATTGTGCATGCTGGCATTTCATTGGCGGCAGATAAGGACATTTTGTTCCCAGATTAAATAAATGTCTCGAATATTGCCGACACTCCATTGTGAGAATGTAAATGAGATTCACAGTTGGCAGGGCAGTTCAGCGAAATTCTTTGGCGTCGCTATATAGACAAGTGGCGGTGGCAATTGGAATTCACCATTTGCATATTGCGCAAGGATAAGAAGGGATAATTAGCCTGTTGCGGGAATTCCTATCCAACGTGTGCTGATTGCAAATGGATGTGCGGAGATGGGCACAGAGTTTAAGACAATTTGGATTGTGACAAATTGAAGGCTGTTAAACAGTTCAAAGTGCGGCGTCTTAATGTTTTCCTTTGGAATGGACAATTAAATATCAAATTGGTTGTGCAAAGGAAGCGTTTGTTTCAGCTGGAACAGTTAATTGCAAGTGACATACCAATGGCCACATAATTTCAACATCAAACAGTTTTTTTTATGTTATTTCCACTAATATCCATAAATATACTCGTTAAATTCTTCAAATTTGCTCAACATTAACACTGTTTAAAAAAATAAAAAAAAAAAATTAAATAAATATAAATCCCAACAAATCTGTGCGTGTTTGTACAAATATTGATTAAAATTGGTTCTAATTTGACTGAATTGGGTACACCGAATAGTTCCCTTTGAAGTGCAACACCCTGTATCAAATTTTGGACCGTTTCAAACGATTTTCATATTTGCCTCTCTCGGTGATGTTAGTTTGTTTACAAAATCAATGATCAAAAATGATGGGCATTTGGTTGAGTTGGATCTAAAAAAATGAATCAAGAAACACACAATGTACCTAAATTTATAAAACATCGACAGAAGAGTGAATTGAAAACTACAGGGTGGTTGAAAAAAACATAATTACTTGAGAAAATGCCTCTCCGGGAATAAATGCGTTTATCAACTGAGTCGGAAATTTCTGTCAAATAAGCATTCATTTAAACATTGCTGTTCAGATTAATTTAGGAAGGTTTGGTACGTATACAGGGTGACCCAAAAAAAATAATGAAAATATTTTTTGTTACAAAAAATAGCTCTAAGTCCTGAAAGTTTTGAATTCGAATTCCGTTCCTTCTGGACTATCAAACAAAAATCCCTTTATGCATGTAGGTAGTATTAGAGAAACTCTGACTTTATTTCCTTCTCTCTACGGGCGGTGTTTATACATTTTTTTATAAAAGGTACTCCCTTTTCCAATCCTTCTCACATGCTACAAAATACTTTTAACCGACATTATACGTCCATTTACGAACATTCAAGGCTAAAGTTGCTGCTTAAATGGCTAGATACAGAGTTTTGAAATATTTTGCTGTGTAAGAGACGCCACGACCATTTTTTCAATACCATCCGCCATTCAGTTCGAAGCTCACTAAAATTGAATTACATTCCGATGAATGGTATAGCAATGCATAGAGGACAAAAGGGTTTTTACCGCTCGCCGCTTTAAAATCTTTTGATAAATGTCCCATAATTTTTCGTTTAACGTTTCTGGTATTTAGTGGCATGTGGGTCCTAATATTTTATATTTCAAGTTTTGCAATAATCTGGGCATTTTTATTGTAAACCGTTTCTTTTAGAGGAACGTCTGTTATAACATTTGCAAACGCGTCAGTGACATTTAGTCGTGACTTTGATCTCGAATCAGCCTGAAGGTATGCAAGTGTTTGTGATGAAGTAGTATACACTGCTATGTTTGATAATCAGAAGTCTAATTGTTGTAACTGCGGGAAACCTAGGGCAAACCGAGCCGAAATTCTTCCAGAGAAGATCCTCGTCTTCCTGAATGCCTCCGGAGTGAAAAGATTGCTTTAGGACCCTTTTAGGTAATGCATAATATCCTCCTTTTTGAATAGGCAGCAGTGCCAGAGCTCCAGAATGGTTTTCCCATCGTAAAATCTAGCCTTATCTAATCTTTGCTTTACTGAGAACAAATTGCATTTAAACAGAAAAGGTCTCATGACAGCCCTCAGATTTGTCTCTAAACGCAAAGATGTTTGGGAGGCTTTAAAAAAATGTTGCCTCTGTGCGAATTTTTTCGAGATGTCACAAGTTTGTTTAGTTTGTCTAATCCCTTTTTTCGACATCAAAATTCTCCATTTGCTTTCAGTCGAAATTGACAAATTTGGCAGATATGTCAAAACTAGTCTTTTTTATAGCTCTAATACTGTCATAAGTATTTTTGTCCATTTCCTGTGATATTATTAAACGTTTTAGAGATTTGAGCACACCTACGGCAAGACTTCATACCCTGGCAAAAGCTTCAATTTCTGCAAAACAGCCCTACCAACAAATACAACACTAAATTGTCAATTGATTGGAATTATGTCTAATTTTTCTCAGACCTACGACCCGTAAATAAAGAATGTTCACTTAATTGGGCAGCTATATATGGATTAAGGATGTCTGTACATAGAATTACTTTTTGTTTAACCACAATGCACTATACTTTTGTCCTTCGTTATGTTTTCCATTAAACCGAACTTCTCCTCATATGATTCCCATTATCTCGGTCACGTAAACGCGTCATCTCTTTCCCAATAATTCCCAAATCGGATACACATCCAGGGAAAAACAACAACAGCAAACGGAGCAAATTACCAAATATGTATAGTTTTCTAATAAATTGGAAAATAGGAAATGGGAAATTCACTCATGACAGTCATTTTCTTTTCCTAAGGGATGCGGAGCCAGTTTAGTTCCATAATGGATATAGACATGTGCATTTGTCCATGTTTGTTCAGCGACATGTGTCAATGAGTGTAAACGTTTTATCACATATCCGGTGCGGGAAAAGGTAGTCAGATCAATATCGAAGGATTTACCTCATTTCGCGGATGAAAATTTTGAATTAAAAGCTTCCTTCGTGCACCTACCCAAATGACAACAGATGCTCTTTATTTCGAATCCCAAAATAAACAATTCCAATTTTGGTGAACCTTTCCTTTGTTTTATTGATTTCGGCAAGTGTTTCGCGAAGGAACGGCTGCCGACTCCCGAGGGCAGTACAATGCACTCACTCGTTCGGGTTAAGATGAAGGATTGCCGACAACAACAACAAAAATATTATCTCCGCGATGGGAGGAAGATACATGCCTTAACACACGCCACCAGTGGCAGATGTTTTTTTTTTCAAAAACTAAAATAACGAACCCAACAGGTAGAGGTACCCAATTTGATGATTTTTTTTTTTTTGATTTTTTTTGTACTGGTTCAGTCATCTGTGGAACTGGTTTTCGAGGGTCTTTAGGGAATCCACTCACGTCTGGTATATTAACTGAGTAGGTATAACAGCGAAGGTGAACGAAAACTGAAAATATCCTGTTGTGTCTACCTTTTCACCCACACCACAGTAAGTCCTTAAAAATTGAATTTTTAAATTTATTCCAAGCCAGAAGTTGAAGAAAGCGAAAGCGAGATGCAACTAGAGTATCTGACGTACAAACGAAGGATAGGAATAGGATAAGTATCAAATATCCTATGTGAAGAAGGAACAACAAAAAATCCAACAGCTGTTGTTGAGATTTAAAAAAAAATTAACGAACTACAAAGTCGCACAAAGGATCACTGTTCACTGCACAGTCGGTTGTTGTGCATCGTTCGGGATACTCGTACGTCGCTGAGATTTTTCGTGCAACTATTTTCTTGTCGTGTTCGCATTACTTGACCAAGTTATGGTTACATATCGGGAGCGTTTATTATCTGGGCAAATGCGCCTCACACGGGTTCGGGTTACGTATTTATCATCAATGACGGAGTACACATCCATGAATGGAACCTACACGCCATCAAGAAAATGCTCTCCATCATCAGAATCGGCAGGGTGAGTGTGGCGTAGTATGGGGGTGGCTGTGACAACATAAGCTTGAGAATATTAATGGAACTTCCGTTCGGTATCGATTCGATGCCAACACCTACCTACACAAGGCTCTCCTGGTAGCAGGTGGTTAAGGATGTGAAATTATGCGTGCAATGACATTGGGTTATGTCAAGTGGATAATTTTCATGTCTCACTGGCAACAACAAGCTGTGTGCAACAGTGTGGATGTACTCAAGTGGCAAATCGATGGGAATGTGTCGGACTGATTGTGTTTGTGTTGTTCAACTGTGTGCTTAATGTGTTATTAATTTGGTTGATTATTGAGGAATTCTTTATTTTTGCAATAAAGAGGACGTAGTTTGTTTTGCAGTTTTAAATAATTGAATGAGTGAACTTTCGGTTGTAAATCAAAAGCAACAAAGATCATTGCCGTCGTCGTGTTCCATGTCTTGTCACATGCCTACTTCTGCAAATATTAATGAAAGAATTCCTCATTATACCATGCATTCACATACTGTTCCGCAAAATTCGTGGAAGATCTGGCTAAAATTGTCTCTCGAATTAACAGAAATACTTACATAAGTACGGGAAAGGTTTTTACAACCAATTTCTTGAAATTTTCAAGTGGGCAAAAAGTTACCATCAATCTATATTTGCTTTGACTTGTAAGCCAGCATATTTGACGGCCCTCAATGGCACTTTTTTTTTAGCTGTTTTGTTCTGTGCGGGTGTAAAATGTGTGTCGCAAACGTTACTCACCTCTAATTCATTATCCACTGACCCTCAAAATTAAATTCCCAACCCTAAATTTTGTTATCTTTCCTTATTGGACAGGACATTTCGTTTTTGTGACAGTTGTCAATTCTAATTTCCATGTAAAACTAGCTCAGGTATTGGGTGGTATTAAAATAAATATAGCAATTGCTTTAACTAAAAAGCAATATCAAAATCGGAGCACGTCCAACTTTTGACGTGTATGATTGAAACGTAGCAATTGCTCCGGAAATCCAAGTCTGCTATTTTGCTGACTCAGACCTTTAGCTTAATTTTTTGCGCGCATATTTTTTACACAAAACAATCGAAGCATTGTGCGTTTTCGATGTTTTGTTTATAAATAGTTAAGTTAAATATTGTTTGTGCAGGAAAACCAATAAAATGTAATTGTTTCGTTCTATTCGAAGTGTGGACTATTTGGCTAAATTGTTAAGACACAATCATTCCTAAGGTATAAAGGTAGGAGATCCGGACTTAAAAGTTAGATTTATAAAACCTATCAGCTATTTCCAACAAGCCGATGATCGGATAGTAGGAGAAATGAAACAGGCTTTTTGCATCAAAAATCTTGTTCCAATTTCAAGGTTAAGCAGTAGATTGGGGTTTCTTTTTCAATTTCGGTCACTTTTGTTCAATTTTCAACAAAAGTCATTACACTCTCAAGGAAAATTCAAGTTAACTGGTCTGGTTTGGCAGAAACTGCAAGGCTTGCACGTATAGCTAAGTAAATGCTATGTTCGAGTTTTCAAAGTAGGTTTTTATTCACACAGATTCGAAGCAATTGCTAAGTGCTTTAACTTTGCTTCAACCTTTCTTTTACTGAAAGCTAATGCTAGTTTTTATTCATACGACCCATTGCTCAGTTCGTTTACTTTTTTTTAGTAAGAATTGAAAAGAGCTCTAAGTCGAAATGGTAGAAGAAGGGAGATATATATTTTTTCAGAAAGACAAATTTAGGTACGTTAGGAAACAGTTTATGTTTTCATTAATTGCTGTGGTAAACAAAAGTCTATAAGAAGTCTAATATTAACAACAGCTATTGTTTTCCCTGTTCAACTTTTTCACTTTTTTTTTATGTCCGCATAAAGTCCGTGTAAACATTTAGCTGCTGCCTTAACTGATGACCGAATTTGCACCAAACCCAATTTCTGACAACCTTAGCCTAAGCCCAGAGAAATTTTTAATTTAGCTCTAAAAATTACATAGCTTCACATGTAACAAGAAACAAATAGCGTGCGAGGTGCGACCCAGTAGTGCACGTTATTTCTTAATTTTTTTTTACCAAGACATTAAATTTTGGCCCAAAACAAAAATGGAAAATTGCACCAAAATGTTGATAATTTTTCGTAATTAAAAAAAAAACTAAATATGAAATATATCCCACTAAAAAAAGGATCAAAATCGTTTTTGTAAATCGTATTTTGGGAACATTTTTCAATGAGACCAAATTTCATGTAGCTAGGTATTGCGTTTTAAATGAATTTGTTTATGGCAAAAGACTCACCGAATCCGTGGATCTTAAAGCGAAAAATTATTCTTTGAACGTATAAATGACAGACAATAACAACCTGTATTTCAAAATTCCTCAAATAGGGTAGAACTATTTTCTCTTCTTTAACTACGCGCACAATTTCGGGTTAAAAAATAAGGGAAAACCTGTCTGATATATTTAGAAAAGGGGTCATTTTCAAAATGCATTATTTAGCGTTGCGTTATTTGAACCTTAATTTACTTTTTTAGTTCGCACTGTATTATCAACAGAGCATTCGCTTGGGAAATAAGTTTTAAATATTTCTAAACGATGCCTTAAAGTTAAGGTTTCCATTTTATATACCAAAGAGGTATGATGTACTGAATTTCTGTCACTCTTTTGTGCGCATGTAATTTATTAAGAAACCACCAGTTGGCCCAAAGGATAGTTCAAAATTTCGCAGGATTCGTGAATATATATCTAACATGCAGCGTCGCATTATGTTTAACAACACGTGCGTTAACAACGTCAAGGTAAACTCTTATTTTCTTACCTTCTGAATAGCCGTCGCCATGAGATAAAAACTCAGATTCAATCTTGTCATTCCCTCACAAACAGAAACTTGATGAACTCATTGTTTGTGTATTGTATTTCGTTCTAGTTGGCATGTCATCTATCACTCAGTTTTCAGTTTCTTTCGTCATGTTTAACAATTCTTCTTTATTCAAGTTGAAGGTTTCAAATAAAAGAAGTAATTATCCCAGCACCCGGTGCGCAATGTGCATGCGTGTGGTTTTTTAAAGATTTCTCCGAACTAAGGTTGCATGTGGGATTTCCCAACGAAATTTCTTTCATTGCAAATTTTACACATGCCATCGAGTTGAGAGCCAAAAGCGAAAACCAATGAATGAAAAGGAAATTTCATAGCAAATCCCTATTTCCAAGAAGGGCCATTTCGAGGTGTCCATCTTTGTGCGCAATCTATCATTCGGCTCAAGTCTGTTTGTGATTTCGGTTGCCAAAAAGGGTTTTATGTTTACCTTATGGCTTCGGGCAAATACAAATTTTATTACATGCTATAAATGTTTTGTGAAAAAACCCAAAACAATTGACTAATTTTGTTTGTTCTTCTTCTTTGTAGATTCGAAACAACGACAACGAATGACGGTGTCAGTGTGATTGGCATTAGCAGTATCAATGATGTAAAAAGGGAATTATTTTCCAGTAATTTGGTGAGTGTACTTAATAATAGAAATAAAATGGTATAACTTTTGGATACATTGAGCTAATTTACAAGCCCAGTCGTGCAGAACACATCGGTTTTATTCAGAACGCACAAGTGTGATATTTTTCACTACCACTCCTTTGAAAATGCGCTACAGTTAATGCAACACTTAACTCAACTCTTCCGTATGAAGTTCGCTGTAGCGTAGAGTAAAATAACAATTAATACAATCAATAGCCATGATGCTGTGCGAAATTATGTGCATAGATTTAAGAGCCCGCTCTGGATGCAACTGTAAACACTTGCAACATTCAAATTAATAATTGGCCACATGCTAACTTGGTTTGCTTATTCCCTACAGATGGCTGCACATTTTGTATTTAAGTAGATTTGTTTATTCTGATGATAGTCCAGCTCTAGGTACCTATTAGAACAAGTCCGAGATAATTGATTGTCTGTCTACGTATAGTGTAAAGATGCAAACATTTTTGAAACAAAAGGAATATAGTATATGTTGGTTTAACCAACTCCACCCAACTCTACCTACATATAAATCCCAACAGTATAATAAGGGGGAACGCAGAGGGCCCATAATAGGCCTCAGTGAAGAACGGAAAGCTTTCCCCTTATCAAAAAAACCAAGTGCCTTGGAGTAGCTTTCCTACGGCTGCTTTCATACTGATTAAATGGCTTTTGAAAGGCCAATAAGTATTTTTTGGGCACTTTACTTTCTTCTTCTATATACCTAGGTAAATTCAATAGCCTTTGTCAGTTAAAAATTACAAAGATTATATCTCTGTTAATTGACGGATTATTTAAGGAGATTTATACTTAATGTTGCTATATAAACAAATAATAACATGTACGTACATTGCCTTAAAAAAAAGTTTTTTCGATAAGTAGGTACATGAATTTAATCTTCCACAGCGGTGTAGCAAAGTTGTCGGTCTTCATTAAGCCCTCTAAGGTTAATTTCTTCAAGTTACTGTCGCCTCCTGCGGACGATCTTAACTAGGTTTGTAGAAGAAATTTAACTTAAATGCATTTTATTGATTTAACTTAAAAGGATGAATTTTTCGAGCAATATTGCTCATCAAAAATGTTGATCCATTTCGGTCAAAACTGTTTTGAGCAGAAATAAAATATTAGAAAAAACTTTCGAAACAGCATTTAACACCAGCCTAAATTTTGACGTATTTTCATAAAGAGTAAGAAGCCAAAATTAAAAACTAGATAAGCCGCCAACATTTTGATAATTTTTACCGTAAAATTAAATTAGACTCCAAATATTTGTGATATCAAGTTTGGGTACAAGTTGTCAGATTTACGGGCCCATTCCATTTACAGAACTCTTAAACTTCAATCATATAGCAAAGGAATGTAGCACCACACTAATTTATTATATTTAAAAGCAAAGGAGGTTCTTCAAATTTGGATCTTTTTCGGCCGTTTGTATTTTTTACCTTCCATTACAACTTACAATTTTAACTGTCACTTAAATGTCTTAAAATGAGCCGAATAGATTGCTCATTACCGCATTTGCTTAGACATTTTACCACACTTTTCCAAGCTAAGGTCCTAAAATCTGCCAAATAAAACAGATGAAACGAAAAACTGCCAAAGGCGGAATATACTTCCAGTTAAATGGAGGTCATTCTTATATAAAATGTATTATTTGTGTTTACTGCTTTTAAGTCCTAATTTCCTTTTCTCAGCTCTTTACAGCAAAAAACCTACCAACTCGTTACTCGTTATTTTGTTCATTTTTGTTATTTTCTGTAAATTTTAATAAGACCACGTTTCGTATAAAGATTGCCCGCTTGCGTTCATTTATGATCGATTGCGTTAGATTAGAACCAAGAAGGCGTTTGACGTTTATTTTTTATTTTTTGCACTTCATTCATTACTGTTCTATCTAACTGACGATCTGCGATTGATTTGGGGCTACGAAATTGTCTATTTGGATATGTGAAATCGTATTGGATAATTCATAATTTTATATCGAACTTTAACATTTGGTTTTGTGTAATATTTTGTTTTACTCGTTGATACGTTGATAGTTTTCAATCCGACGTAGGACCTTACTAATGTTTTTTGTCAACTCAATGCTTGCATATAAGTTTAATAGAACGTAAGCCTTGCTCAAAGATGACATAAACCCAAGCGTGACAAATACGAAAACCGTTTCAATTTGCTAAGAAGGTAAGAAGAACACTACCAATGTTTGAAAATGGATTATGCAAGAAACATATTGCACCATTTTTCCTTTTGTAAGTATTTCAAGCTTTTTTGAAGTTTATTCTATCAAGAAACATTTTTGAAAATATCTTGTGAGTCCAAATTTGACTTCTTAATATAACCGATCGCCCGAAGAAAATATTTCTAGATCACTGAAAAACCTATTAAGACCGTTAAACCAACAATTCAACTTAATATGTGGATATACAGAAAAAATTGCTATGCATTACTCGAACGCCTGAAGCTTAAAAATTCCCACAATGAAAATCCAATGCCCACAGCACAACTGCATCACTTAAAAACCACTTTACGTCCAATGAAACTGCACCATATTGCAGTCGTAAACAAGTTCTCCGTAGCAACATCGATTTATTGGTATTTAATAAAATAACAACAACAAAAAAAGACCGACAAAAATAAATTGGGCCACGAAATGGATTCACTTCGAATACACAATTACTGGCTATACAAATTGACGTCTCGTGCATTCTGGCTCTGGTGGGTCTGCGCCTTGTGGAATGTATTTCAAACTGCAACACCGCAATCGTCTGTCTGACCGTCTGATTCGGGTTTATTTTTTTAATCCAGTTTTAAATCAAAGTGCACTGGGAACGAATGAATGAACTGAAAACGAAAGTGAAGGTAGGTTGATAATATTGGTGTTGTGGTGCCCACCTGTCGCTGCTCCCCCTTTGAATAATTAAAACGTAGCCCACAACTGGACCAATTAGCTGGGCAGTTGCAATCGATGCCAGAAAAGAAATAAAAATCCATCGCGACGCGACAGATGTTTCATAATACTCGTAGTGGCCGGCCCTCCCGAAATCAGATCAACCAGAGACTGGTTCTTGTTTGGCTGGCAATTGACATAAAAGCACCGATTTAGTGCGATTTCAAGGCCGAGACGGGGTAACGTCTGTCACCTTATACAATGGTGTGGAATGTATACGTTGAAAGGTTGTCTTGTTGGGCTGTTGTTTGACTACTGGGCATTGGCAGCAGAGCACTTATTTTGTGATTGTTACACTCGTGAGTGGGGTCTGAACTTTTTTCTTTCGAGTGCTGGGGTTCAAGTGGTCGAAGAGTGCGTACTTGTGGAAGCATATAGTAAGTGTGAACTGTATCGATTAGATTGACCACTTTGGATGTTCTCTTGACTTGATGGCTTTATTTAGTTCCTAAGTGATGCTATATGTAGATGGTTGACTTTGGGAACATTTGACGGGGGGGTTTCGTATCACTTGAGTTGGATTGGACTTTAGAAGGATTTTTGAAAATATGAGAATTTCGTTTGGCCTTTAATGGGTTATTGGGTTGCTAACTTCATGCCTATAACTAAGATGCATGCAGCGACAAGTGCTTTTTACATCTCCAACGATGCAGTTTGACTTATCACTGATGGGGCCATTCACGACTTGTATACGGACTTTAATAGAAGGGTATGTAGATTGGGGACTTTAAATAGACACTTGAAAGTACCAAACCTGAAAGTATTCCTTGCGTCTCTGATAGACATCGGGGCTGTCGTAATTCTGGCTTTAATATGATCATTCTAGAGCAGCTAAACCGATCTCCCAGAAAGGTGACAAGTCGCCAGGTAATAGGACATTTAACTTGTTTGTTTTTAACGTGTGTAAAGATGTGTCCGTCGCATTGGAATTTTCCCAAATCGCTAATAGCTTATGAATACACGCTTCTCTTGGTATATTTGACATGGTAGGATTTGATCGGTATAATGACTTTTTTTTCAAAATTTTCTTATTATAGAGACCTTTTTGCGAAATTAACTTTTGACACATTTAGAGGAAGAGCGACAAATTTTTTTATTTGATGGGTTAAAAGCTTATGAATACATGCTTCTCACGAGCTAGCAGGTATAGTAAAATTCCATTGGTATATTGGAATTGGACTTCTGGATTTTTCAAAATGTTTATTTTGGTATGTTTAGCTTAATTTTAAGCTCGAACAAATAACTTTTTACTTTTTGACACATCTAGAGAAGAGCGACAAATTATTTGATTTAATGGATTAATAGCCTACAAATACACGCTTTTTTTAGATATCCGTGTAGTAAGATTCGAAGGGGTAATTGTTTACTAATTTAATCGTTTGCCTTTTCCTTCAAAAGTAAAAGAGTTTTATTGCGAACTGACAGTTGAAATAAAAACTAAAATGGCGATTGTGGGCGAACGGCTTATCCGATTGAAAAAATGTCATTTTCGCAAAGCGATTGGTGAAAGGTATGCGCTAAAATGTCCTTCAAAAGTCAATGTGGGGGATCCAGTGGGTCGCAGAGCCGCAAGCAACAGCTTTATTCACTAGCCTCTCTGTGGTACCGCACAACTGCGAAATTTATACTGTTTCTTACTGGCTAACATTAGTTTGGTTTACAGAACCCTTATCTACAGTGAGTTGTTGATTTATTCTATAATCCCTACCCTGGAACTTCAACTTCTTATACCCGAATTGCAGTCAGAACGTTCCGCTGCTCCATCTACATTTTGCGTGCATAAATCTAACGACCGTTCTGCAATCTCTCCTTCAAAGCCTGCAAAATACTGCTCGCACGCATTCCACCTTTCGCCAGACAAATATAATTTGTCATCCTTATACCGATGCCGCCACAGTCCCATAACTCATCCCTTAATCTCACCGTAAAAATGTCACTACGCACATTTTTCGCGGCGCTCTTACCTCATTGAAAGGAGTTTTTGAGTACAAGCATGTCTCTTTCGCTATATCGGGAATGCATTCCTGAAAGTATTTATACAACAAAAAAAACTTCAGCGCCAAGCCGCATCTTCACTTACGAAAATAAATTTTACTTGGCAAAATACCTCACTCGTTATACCATTTCTCATAGTCCCCTTATCCCATCGAGCAGCGCGGAAAAACGAATGCACATATATACATATATATAATATCCCCAAGAAAGGGAAGGAAGGAAGCTGATTCACATTCGTCTGACAAAACTATTTTAGGTCTCTATTTTTGGAGGAAACATCACGACTAAGTGCACAGCACATGCACGATGCCATCGCTTCTTATCTGCCAAAGAACAGCGACCGACGGCGTATATGGCACAAGAGCACACTTCAAGATGAACAACTAATGCTAACATCAGAGCAGCAGCTGACAACAGAATTTTGACCTGATTTACTATATGAGAGAAATTCCCTCAAGGATATGCCGGGTCGGGGCCGGTATGTTACCACAATGCAACACAAATACGATCCACAATCTATTTTATCGACGATATTTGATATTTCTTTTTTGGGTATCGCCGGTGGTGGGATAACAGCACGTCTCATATTTTGATGAAGTATAGGCAGTTCCTTGTTGGTGTCCTTCTTTATAGAAGTGCCTTGTTTTGAATGAGATATTGGAACATCTTGTCGAGTGTTTCTCTTTGATTGATTTCAGGACATCGAAGGGGATTCAATTTCAAACGCATTTTCGAACCAAAAATAGTACAGTCAAGGAACAGCAGCTGGCCGATGCCGATTAGATTATTGAAATTTCATGCTTTGGATTCTTTTTTTGCTATATTTTCTTCCAGTCACAGGAGGTCTGTCATTAAATTTGATTGCCCACACTTTATTTTATTAGGAGCCCATTTTAACTGGCTTTAAATTTGGATTTTCGATTGAGCATAACAATTAAAATTTAATTGACTTGTAAGACATCAACAAAAGCCTGATAAATTAAACAATTAACCAAATTAGTGGTATTTTTAGCCGACATTGTGTCATTATATCGGGGAATTTGAATGTGGTGAGAGGCGAGAGGTTTGCGGTGATGTATTTATTGCGTTGTCGAAAACACCAATTGAGTCGATAAATCTGAATGCGAGACAAAAGTATTTTTGTATATAGGCGGCAAATGGCCTTAAACTTTAGCTTTGTGACTTAATCTATTTTGGTGTTCTCTTGGACATCTTAGTTTTTCTTCTCATAATTTATTTTTGTACCAAGTATGCTTACATCGATTTTCTGTCTGTTGTGGATTGATGATTTATATTGTTTTGTTAGATATCTTTGGGATGCTTGCGCTTAATTGTCTAAACTTATAAACAAATATAAACGAAACCAAAATGGTCTTCCCATACCCTTAGACACTAAAAGCTTCATGACTAGTAAGTGAGAGATGATCTTTAAACTGCAACTGCAATAGAACCTTTTAGGTCAAATGGGATGCCATCGAATAATATAGACCAAAGTGTCAAACTGTAGAATCATTTATACGATCTTCCTTATTCTTCTAGTAGTTTAAGCCGAATACTTACAGCCATGCTGCTACTTTTTTCTTGAGTTTTTTGCTAGCTCATGCCTGGTTCTATACTTGAATGTTCCCTCGCCGAAACATGTAAAAAGAATTTTATTCTTTTCTTTAAAGTCGTAGCTTGTTTTTACCCGACTGGACCTCCGATTGTCACCACTTAGTATTACCGTTTACCTACTTGGGAGCGTATCGTAATCCCGCTTTTCAAAAATCCCGAAAAAAAAAGTTTTAAAATCCCGTCTGCTAAAATACTGCTTTTTTAAAATCCCGATCTATTATAATCCCGCTAATCCCGTTTTTTTTTTCACAAAACATTGTTATCAAAAAAATAGATGTTGGTTTTTTACGCTTTTTTATTATAATTTTTTATTTAAAATTTAATTATATATTTAAAAATATTGAAAATACTCGACCAAAAAGAAAATGCATCCGAATGTTTTTACTTTTTACTGTATATATAACATTTTTTAATTATTGAAGATTGTCATATTTATTACTTTAAAATTTATTTTGATATTATTTATTTCTTATTTTGTTACTTCCTCTAAATAGCTATGATAAATGTTAAAATAAACTGCATTTCAAAAAAACAATCGGGATTATAAAAAAAGGGATATCGAACGTAACCCGTCTTCGTAACATCTTTTTAGTTCTTTTTCTGGTTTTTTGTGACTAACTTTTTTTTCTCTCTTATGTTTTTCAAAAACGATTCTAAATATCGCAGGCCGTCTGAAAGCTGTTTTCTAGTTCTTTCATAAGGAGCAGCTCTTTCTTAAAATCTAAATCTATTCAAAAACTTAAAATTAGAAGCTACGGTTATCGTACGTTTACACCGCAGAAAGATCGATAACTTGACATCAAAGCTTAGTTAGTTATCACGATCTTTAATAAGACGTTTGTTCCAAATCTTGTCAATAGTCATAAGATTTTGGTACAAGCTGTCAATATAAAATGACTTCGTTGTATATTGCTGAAATGACTTGCAGGGATCGAATATAAAGAGTGCTGGAATACGTTAAGTGCTCCTGGTCTTACAGATACTTCTCCGAAGGTAGCGATACGCGGCTTAGTCACTTTTAACACATGTCTACAACTCGATTTCCATGAGTAGGTTATATCTTGTCCTATATCTCACCTGTCTTCTCTACCTGTATGTGGATTGGCCCTACTTACTTATATTCGTTGGCGGAAGAACGATAATTGTGCGTCCATTACTTGTTATTATTTGTTTACACCCTCGATCCTTGATCAATATTTAAAAATGAAAGTCATTTATATAATACTAGTGATACTCTTGATACCGGCTTTGCCCGCACTTTATCTTTCGTCTTAAATCCAGCATTATCTTAATTTAACAACTTCAGCTCTGAGAAATACTTTATAATGTTTATTTTTGTATGGTAGCTACAACACCCTCATGTAGAATTTAATTTACAAAATTTCAAGGCTTATGCTGTCAATAAAATAAATTTTACAATTTTGGTTCCCATTCCCATAAGTGTTGAATATAGAGTTTTGAAATTTCTTTCTTCAATGAAAGTGCCACAAAACGTTCACTTATTTTCACTAAACTTTACAGGAACCAAATAATGCTTTTAAATTTAAGCTCAATCGGTTTGGTGTTTTTTTAATGTTTTTATATTTTATTGCCTATATGCATTTTGCGACTTAGTTTTTGTATATATTTTTGGACGATGACAACTTCTTTTTCTGGAATGCATAGAAACCAACTAAAATTTTTTCAATTAAGCTGCGCCGATTGCAGGTGGGTAAGCTAGTCATAAACAGCTTTTACATTTCGTTCGCTTGTGAGATCGTTGCAAAATTATTTAACGTCAAATCGTTACAGTTTCTGCCTTCCGATTTCTTAAAATTGATGTTCATTTTAATCGACCAATGTTTGTTACTTTCGAACATATTTGGATGGACCTACTGTCGAATCAACTCTTACTTACTTTTGCCTTGCTTCTCCTAGGCCATCCAGCTCTACCATATGCCTATCATCTTCGTATGCCATTTCTACAAGTTTCTAAATGTTCTCCCAGAATATTTCTAATTGCCATGATTATTCCTTTAATAGCCGGCACCTTGATCCATAGGCCCACTTTTTTCTTTACATAGCGTATTTTTAGTTATTGAAGTTTCGAAATATATTCCCAATCCTGGGCTTTGGGAATATGAATTTGATTTAAAAAATCATTCATGGCAATGATAAAAAATGAACAAAACAAAACCCAGCTACAAATGCATATTTTAACACAATCCACCAGCAACAAGTTGAAATCCTTTTTTGTTCGATATGTGCAACGTGTAGCAGAAAATTGACACCATCATATGAAGTGAACAGAAAACATCACATATTGTGCCGACTCGTCCAAATGAGAAAATGTAAATTAGTACAAAATCACCATCCACACATAGCTACCTACACATACGCTTGTGATGTCAACATTTGGCTTGTTAGTTAGAATAATTCGCAGTCAAGTTCCTTTTATAAGGACCTAAAATACAACAAACGATGTCACGTTTCATTTTCCCTTGCTCAACATACCCTAGCCTTAGTGGCCTTAGCCAGTCATCCATTCCAATTAGGCAGTGATTTTTTTAAGCGAAAGCATACAAAAACCAGATTCATCGTTCCGCTTGACATAAAATCCACATAAAGCAAGTGGAACTGGGACAACTACACACAAGGGCTTTGAAACATTTTTTTTCTTTTTTAATTCAATTTCGTCGCTGCCTACCACTTGTGTGGGTGTAGAGTTGAGACGGAGGCAGCTATTGTTATTTTGTTCCTTACATCATGGAGAAGCGAGGGTATCTAGGAAAATGTTTTATCCTGCAAGGATACCATTTACACCATACTGAAGCTCTTGTCAATGAAGAACCGTAAGCTCTTGGTTGTAGTCATAGTTATTCAGTACTGTGGATTTGTGGTGTTACCTGAATTGATTGAAATCCTGTTTTTTTTTAAACAGGGAACATTCACAACGAGAATTGTACACTTTTTCCTAGAAAGCTTACACCCCGATTGTATTGTTGAAGTTCCACTTAAACCAAGGTTCGATTTTATGAACCTTCTACTAAAATGGGGGAGACATTTTATAGAGCGTCTGTACAGATCCCATACGATCCACAAGTATTGGCCTTGATATCCGTTTTTCTCTCCGCCAAACTGGATAGAATAAGGAATTGGTAGACTTCTTACGATCCACACTGATGTTTCAATAAAGTGTAGAAATTGTAAAGAAAATAGTATGAATTCCACATATCGTCGGCTTAATAAGAAAACCTCGTAACTCCATTTTTGGAAAAAATAACTTTTTGATGCTATCTTAAAGAAACTTGGTAGGCGCACCGTTATAGAAAACCTCGTAGTTCCTTAATAATTTTAAATCTCATAAAAACCATTTTGTTTATGTCTCGTAACTCCAATGTAGTCGAAGTTCCCGAAACACTTTCGTTCCTCCTGTAAAATTTCAAATTTTGGAGTTACGAGGTTTTCTTATTAAGCCGACGATATGTTCCACTACACTACACGAAAGACAAGAAAGTCAAATTCTTCACTTTTATGTTGCAGAGATTAATATTTAATGTTTCTGACAAGAGCAAGATGTCCACTTAGGTTCCACTATTCGAAACTTAACAACAAATGCTTAAAAAAATCGCCGAAAAATCTGTTTGCTCGAAAAATATGTCAACTTAGGTTCCACAATTCAAAACTATCTTCTAATACTTATTTTCTATCGAATGGTAACATGAATTTGATCCACACAAATCATCTGACTTCTTGTTTTTCTATTTGCATTTCACATTTCATCAAAGGCACACTACCCCAACGTGCAGACGTTCGGCAAATCTCTCCACGCCGATGGAATTTCTTATGCAAATGCATGTCTAAGGTTTCAAACAATTGCTATTACTATTACAGAAAAATTTGGTTTCTGTATCGCTTAACAAAAGGGTAGAGGAGTTTGCCGCACAAGCCTGGTTGACCGAGAAACCACAATTGATGCCATAAGTTGAATGTACATAAGGTTTGTTTGTATTCTTATTTTCCCCCCTTTCATGATGCACCGGAGTACACGTAAGTGTAGCTCAACAATGGAATTTATTATGATTTCTTGTTGGTTACTCTATGACAGTAATTTGATCAATGAGGGAGCTCATCGATTTTCATCATTCAACACCTTACGATGTTAATGGTATGATGGGAGACAAAGTTATTGACACTGACAGCGAGTAGCTTGGTATTTGCTCGGCAATGGGTGATTTAAGTTCAACGAACATTTCAGTTACACCAAGAAGACTGACTGACGGAAGGTATCAAGATCAACTGATGGGTTTCAGTTACGTGTTCATGTTAAATTTGTTCATGGGTGAATAAGAAGCTGCGGGGAGGTCGCATTAAGCTGATGATATTAATGGCGCATTTGCCCAAACGTGGGCGCCGCATTTTCACATAGGTATGGGCTTATTATTCTGGCTAATGGCAGTGGCTTAGTGGTAGTGTGTTGGGCTACTAAGCGAGGGGTCTCAGGTTCGAATCCCGAAAGGGCCAAATTACATCTTAAGGTTTTTTCCACTGCGCCACCTCTCGCGAACGTCTGACAAACATTTGAGAGTAAAACTGTCATGAATGAGCTTCTCAATTAGCCGTTTGGACTCGGCGTAAAATTGTAGATCCCTTCCATTCGTCACAAAAACTGAAAACCCACACAAAACGAATGGTTGTGAGAAGCTAGGCCTTGGGTCCCATAGACCTGTCGCGCCAAAATATTTATTTATTTATTTTTTAATGGATGAACGCAGATGTAACCGAATGGCTGCATCGCAATTACATCAATGAACTGTGGATTAAATTCATTCGCATTGCAATTGTTGTTGAAAACAATATTTTACTGACAACTACGTTTTTTTCACGCCGTCAATGTTCAGATTTGCCGCGCAGATAATATGTCAGTGATTTTCAAATGTAAACAGTGGCGATAATTAGTTTCTTCTATTCGGTTAAAGCTGCTTCATGATGCATAAGATGACTTACTACATTTTTAAAGTGACAATGACATGCTGTGTTCGAAATGGAGCCAAGCTTCTTGATTTTTATTGTTAAGTGTTTAAGCAGTTGATAGCGCCAAGGAAAACTTATCGTATAGAAACGTGACATTAGCTTTTGTTTGCTTTTGACAGTAATAGTTCTGCCTTAAGAGCGCCATTTTTGGTGCAGTTTGTGGAACTGTCAATTAATAAAATGGCGACGAAACTCTGACAGATTATCTGACACTTTATCATCATATGGGCCAAAATGACAACTGTTTTTGGTCAAACGTCGTACATTGTTTCATGAAAGTTTTTACAACTGTTGAGGGCAAGCAAGCGGTCATATTTTGAATACATTCCACAAGCTTAATATGGTAGAGTTCAATTTACAATGTGTCCTCATCATACGTATTACGAATGCGACTATAGATGAGGTTTTTATAAAAATAAAAGTTAACTCTTCCAGCGCATGCACTGCTCTTATGATCATGAGCTTTTCTGAACATCACTTCAAAAAGCTTCCATTCAAAGAACCCGCAGAACTCATTCCACTTCACCGTCTTCATAAAAATGTCAATTAGTCCAAAAGCGAATGAATTATCACCATATCTACCGCTCTATCACCTGTTATCCGCTATACCACCTGATAAGAACTCACTTTTCGTGTTAACGCTGGCGCTTTTGGTTTTAACTGTTCAGTGCCGCGTTATCAGTGGAAATAGTTAGACGACGAGGACACTTTTTGTCGCCCAAAAGTGAAACATAATCCACCCGTGTGTTATCAGTGTTTCTTTTATGTAAATTTCTTTCTTTTTTGACGGTGAAAATTCCAACAGTCGGATCAATTTTATTATTTTGAACGGAAGGGCATGGCATTCTCGCGTGTGTCCCACGGCTATCTCCGACTTCTGGATTTTGACAGTACTACCGACGACGAAGAGTTCGAGGTGTGACATAAGCGTAAAAAATTATAAAATTTGCTTTTATTCTGTTTTTGGAATCACAAACAAACCTTGTCTGCCTTATCTCCCCTGTTTGACTCAATTTGTATGTTTGATGTTGACAATGTCATAAAAAATGGTTGTTTTCATGAAAACTCTTTACACAAGTGGATTGTATTATCTCTGTGTGGGGATTGTGTTTCTATTGAAATGGAATTTGATATCGGTTATAATCAAAAACTAGTTACTTTCAAAAATTCCGATGATAACAATGGATAAGAGCGTGTAGTTCCCAAGTTTTAATGTACTTTATCAATAAATAATAATAAATAGATTAATGAATTGCTCGCTTTTATTTCGAATGCCAATGGGAAGTGCATTTATTGTTTTCCTATTGCAACCGGAAACAGTGATTTTGCTTAGTTGCCACAGTATTCTGCTGTCATGCAATGTAAGAAAAGGAGTCGTGTGTTTTTGAATTGTTTTGAATAATAGTGCGTCGCGATTGCATTTGTCTAATCATCACGATAAGCACCCCTCACCTAACTAGAAGGTGTACTCCAATTCGTCTATCGGGTTCTTTGACATATACCTACGGTATAGCTATCTCTATCGATTTTCTTCCATGTGATTATAAGCACAGCCTTTTTATCTGCTCAATTGGTTTGTCTATGCCTTTATGACTAATGGTATTGGCGGCATGTCATACGACAAGTTTTTGACGTGACGTTTTCATTATTGGTTACAAAGCTTTACATATTGCCATTTATCAAACCGGATCCTAAATGTAGGTACTTCCGGCAGACCTCTTTGGGCAGGATTCTGCACCAAAATGCTTTTTACAAGGCAGTCAATTAAAGTGATGCAAATTAAGCCAACCAAGGGAATACATCTCGGTTGCATTTAATGCTCAGATGTCAGAGTTTACCATACTTTGAATGAGTAATACTCGTTTGCAGAACAAATTTAAATGGTAGACCAACCCATCCATCCCAAGGAATTCATGGAACTTCGTCGAATCAACGCTAAAAGTTAAGTTTACCTCTATATAGATCAAAAGAGTGCTTCGACCAAAAGTGATGCTTCCCTTTAAAACAATTGTATAACTAGGTCTGGAATAGTGCTCTCAAATGTGGAGCTTCGTCCTAAAAATCCACCCACATTCAGAGACAGTAGTTCACTAGCATTTAACCTAGATCTGCCTGCTCATAGAAGACTAGTCACCGACCAATTCCTATTCTATAGCTACTACCATGAAATCTCATACAAGACTCTCAACCTAGGCTTGTAACCTATTAGCGATTGCGGGGACATCACTTTTCCAAAACTTCATAGGGTACAGGACAAGCAAATCTTTGAAACTACGAATGCCTAGTCTAGAGGACTGTTACTTAACATCTCGTGGAAAAATAAATATTTAAATAAAACAAAAGAAACACAGTTGAACAACTTGAGCAACAGATTTTGTTGCAAAACCAAAAAGTTCACCAAAAAGGTGTAAAAAAAACTATAAATTCCAGCAAACCAGGCGATTCGCATTTCGTTTTCTTCGAGTTGCCCTGAAAGAAAATTTATGTATTTAATGAATCGACGGCGATTCGCCTAAACGTACGCGAAAGATCAAAATGCGAACATCTAGGGAAATGATTAGCAAGCGAAATAATACAAATTTTCAGATTCTGATATGTTTTGTAATATCGTGTTTCTCGGATTCGATTTTACTACGAAAAAATGTCTCTTTCTATTTTGAAATTAAATTTAACAACCTTCGCAGTTATTCGCCCAGTGGTTTTGAATAAAGTAAACAAAACCTGGCTTAAAACAAATCACAACTAAAAGTAAAAACTTAAAACAAGTTTATTTTCAAATGAGAATGTAAACAAATGCAGGGACAACTTTGGTTTTACTCGCTATAGAGTTTTAATGGCAGCGTTCCTCAATCTAGCGCATTTTCTGCTAGCCCTCTAGCAGTCAATAGAACAATATTAATTTGTTGAAATTACGGCCGATTTGAATTGGAACTTCAACTGTTTACATCTTGTGAATTATTAAACATAACTGCTGTAACTTTAGAAGCTTCTGGGAATAGAATTTTGAAAAAAGTAAACATTATAAGTAAAATCAGGTAAACAAACAAATTGTCGATTAAGAATGTTTTCAAGTGCCCTTGCCCAGTCAGACCAGCCAAATCTAATCAACCTCAAGGCTGTGTATTTTAAATTCCACTTACTCTGATAAGTCCAATATTATTTCGCAGTAAATGTATACAAATTGCTATATCAGTGATTACTAACTAGCAGCATAACTACACTCGAATAATTTATGTCACTAGTTCTGATAGGCGGCAAGTTTGTTTTAAATTTCATATCAATCATATACTTGTCAAAGAGTGCCATTTCTTGCTGACAGCCACTTCCACGTTAGAATGTTATCGATTCTTCAACTGTCTACCAATTTTTCAATAACAAATAGAACAATGCGAGGCAACTCTGCCTGTGTAGTTCATCTGATTTTGACATGTAGATTGCTTACAACGTTTTTAATTTGTATGAGAAAGAAAGCCTTGTCGATTTTAAATAATCGAAAATTGAATTTCTAATCTAGAAAACCTTATTTTCTATCTTTTAGACTTATCGGGCTTTCGTGAAGTCTTGACCCTCGAAAATTTCTTTTGTTTCTCACTCCTTTTGGGAGTAAAAAGACGGTTTTTGTAGATCGTTTGCCATAATTTATTTTGTTTGAAGGGTGGGACTTATTAGTTTTGGTTTTTTATATGCTGCCCTTCTATCGTTCAACGAAGCAAACCCTACAAGGACTTCTCTTTTTTAGTTGAAATGCTCAAAAGCTGTAAATTTACGACAGAGTTGGAAGAACAAAATTCTTCTATAGATCCATAGAAACTTTGCAAAAAAGCGACTGCTTACGTATAGAGCAAACAGTTCTTCTGTGACTTTCAACTATCGCAAGTCACCTTACGGAATTTCACTGACACTGATTGCAATGGTTAACATTTTTCTATTAACTTCTGTCACTGAATGCAGTATTTTTAAAAAACGATTTCAATCACAGTAGCTGCTGACATTTACCCAAAGACAATACCAAGCTAATCACCTTCCAGTGTGGACCCCAAGGCTAAACGTGTTCTCGTCATTTATTACTTTCAATGTCATCCGAATAGATTACACCTACCTTGAACTTCTCTCATGACAGCAAGGTCTGATAAAAGCAATCATCTCTGATCTAAAAATATTATCGATTAACTTGTTTGTGTTTATGCATTGTCCCGTTGTCATTTGGCAAAGTTCCATTAGAAAACTTTAAATTAACTATATCACTGTTCTGTCCTTGCAGCAACACCAAATACGCGCAGTTTCTAGTCCTTCTCTCTCTGACCACCCACTTGATGTGCATTCAAGCAACAACCAGACTGATTACAAAAACCACCACCACCACGACGATGATGATGATGATGAGGACAACGAAACCCCCAACCAGCTCACATCGGCCACCAACACAATCATTGTAAATGGCCATCGTACATCCACAGCATCGTCAGGTGTCCTGCAGAAATTCAAGAGAACATTTTCAAATTTCAACAAGCAATCTAATGGCGGCAGCGGTGGCAACAGCAACTCATCGGGAATGAACACAGCACTCATTCAGCAGCAACCGACGACAACGCATCTGCAACAGATTCCAGTGCCAGTTCTAGAGATGGTCGACAACACGGCAAAGTATCGTTTTGGACCGCTTATTTGGCGGTCGAGCAAGGAGCGCCGAAAGACCAAGTACAATCGTCGCGACAAGTGCAACAGTGGCGATTCTGGTATTCAAATCGAATTGGAGAACGATGAGACTTTTGCTGGAATGGTAAGTTCAAGGCGAACGCATAACGAAGTGCACAAGTTAAAATTTGAATTTAAATCGAATAATTTGTCGACAGGAAATCAATGGAGCCACACTGACATCCACACCGAAGCCAAGAATACGTCGTGCCAATTCGGCAAAGGCGGCCAGCTCACCCACATCGGCGCTAACGGCCAAGGCTAAGGCATTGAAGAAAATGGAAAGCTATGACAGTCGTATGGCACCGACTACGTTGCCCACAAGGAGGTCACTAAGCCAGCCAAGTGGATTGGATCGAGTCACGCGAACTGGTGAGAGATTTGTTTCTTTTTTTTCCTCACTGCAGTAAAAGTGGAAGTGGGTGTTAATTGTTCATTTTCTTTATGTAGATCCTGATGAAAGTGACACGGACAGTGTGTCATCGCACCCTGATTGTCATGAAGGTAAGGAGTATGCTTCCTAATTGCTTAACTTGTATTACCGCAGTCGGGGAATCGAAAGGCAGACGAAGAGGACGAGAAAATCAGTGAATATTTGAGATTATTTTGCTCTTATTCGCAATTATTTTGAAAGATTACTTCCAACAATTTATTGTATAGTTGAAGGTCAAGCGGACAAAGTCCTTGTAATTTGGTCATTTGTTTTTCTTAGAAGAGACTGGCTCACTATGACTTATCGGTCAATCTCAGTCCTCAGCAACTTTTGAAGAGAGTTTGTGATTCTGCTTTTCTCTAACCATGCGATATAGGTACCTACTGACATTGATCTCTAATCAATCGTGAGTTTGATTGACAGAAAAGAAACGAAACCTTCTTCTGCTATATTTTCGTTCAATCAACGACACTTCTTCCCTTATTTGTCTCTCCAAATTCAAAATATGTATATGTATTTGTCTTTCCATTTCAGTTCACCACCGTCCAATGTACGCCGAAGTTCTGCATAATTTCAGCCCAGCCAGTCAGCAAGAGCTCGCCCTCGAACGTGGCAATCTAGTCGAAATCCTGCGCAAAGAAGTTGGTCCCTGGTGGTATGGTCGAATGAAGAATGACGCCGTTATTGAGACCCTCTTCGAACCGCATCTTGGTTGGTTCCCCAAAGATTTTGTCCGAGTCATTCAATTCCCCGAAACCGATGGTACATACAATATCCATCGGCAGCGTAAGCTCACCTCTCCATCGCTGGATGATACACTCGTTGCGGCCACATGCAGTATAAGTCCAAATAATGTGACAACTATTGTTGTCGATCATCCGACACCAGACGCTAGCCCAAAGAAGATGGAAGTTGAAGCGGTATGTTTGAGAAATAATGCCGTCAAGGAACTGCTTGAAACGGAGCTTAATTATGTGAAACTCTTAGGTTCACTGTGTACTGGGTAAGTTCAAGCGAATCGCATGTGAATTTCAAATTGTTTGAAATGAAATTGTTCTTTAGGTACCTCCCAGCGATGAGGAAGCGAATCGATATCTTCTCAACTGAAAGTCTGAATTTGATATTCTCGAACATTGAGAGTATATGGAAGTTCCAGCAAAGTTTTCTGGACTCCTTGAGACGTGGCATTGAATTGAACCGAATTGCGCAGGTGTTTCTGCGACATGTGAGTTTGAACAATTGTTAAATGCACCCAAAATGAGACTGATTTGTTTGCTTTTGTCTTGCAGCAATCGGGATTTCTTGTCTATTCGACATACTGCAACTCCTATCCACGTGCACTGATAGAGCTAGAGACTTATTCGCGCAGCAAGGAGGCAAAGATAGTCCTTGAAAAGTAAATTACTTACCGCTTTCGTTCTTTAGTTCTCTATCTAATGTTTTCTATTTTCAGTTGTAGGCAAGCGGAGAATCTCCCCGAGTTACCATTGTCCGCCCATTTACTTGCTCCAATTCAGAGAATTTGCCGTTACCCACTGCATTTGGCGGAGCTTATCAAGAGCTCCTACAGTAGTGGCACTGAAAATGGTGAACCAATCGATGAGATCGATGCTAGTCTCTTGGATATTGTCGACTCGAAGGAGATGCTCGAGGCGTCTTTGAAAGCCATGAAGAAGGTCACCGAAGCTGTCAATGAAGGTAAGACCACTTGAATAGGAATCCTTTCAGCTTGCTATAGATCGATTTTGTTCCCATTAGGAAAGCGCCACAGTGAGAACCTAGCGCGCCACCAGTCAAGTTTCGAAAACTTCACCGGGCCACCGCTGCACTTTCACAGCACGCGGTATTTCACACAAATCGATGCGACTCGCGTCTCACCGAATCTCTGGAACAACACCTACACTCTGTTTCTTTTCGATCGGCAGCTGATCTACTGCAAAAAAGACATTCTCAAGCGCAACCATTTCATCTACAAGGGGCGAATATTCCTCGACAATTGCCGCATTCTCAATCTGCCCGACGGCAAGATCTTTGGCGCCACTGTCAAGAATGCCTTGCGAATCTACTGCGAATCTCGAAACAAATGGTTCGACTTCAGTTTCCGTAGTGCGAATCGCAAAAAGCGATTCCTTAGCACTCTGGCGCTGGAACGGCAATTCTGTGGCAAGAATCTCTTCATATCAGAACTGGCTGGCGATGAGGAAGACAATCTGTCCGATCGGGAATACCACAGTGATTATGAAGCCATGACGACGCCGACTATTTTGACGCCAACCGGTGAGAATCACTACAGTAATGTGCACCTAAATTGGAAGGAGAACGTTTACGATGAGAAATCTCTTGAATCCCCATCAAAACTGCAGAAATACAGTGATACACTGCCAAAAAAGTCTCGACAAATCAACTCCAAGGAAGGTTATGAATACAATACTGGCTCTTTGGGTCGCCGTCGAATCGGCAATTGGTTTCGCAAGTCGAAGAGTACAAACTCCACTCCGAATCAATCGCCCACACACAACCCAAGTGTGATCACCTTCAACTCGGATAGCTCGTCACAGAGTAGTCCGGCTTTAGGCAAGGGCAAGGCTAAGGACTCATCGGGGTCGTCGTCGTGAGAGAATACTCGGTAGAAAAGTGGTGTTTGCCGAAAGAGAGTCGAACTCGATTTCATTTAATATACACCATTCACAAGCGATTCGTTCGTAAAAGAAAAACAAACAACAAACAATTGTGTGTCAATTAAAAATTTGTGTACAATTGTATGATCAATGTATTCCGCCAAGGAAGAAAATGTTATATATAGTTTGTTATTTAATTTAAGCACAACAGAGAAGCAAGCAGCAAACAAACCAGGAACATGTTTCAATTCGGATTCATTTCACATTCTTTGTTTAAATTTCCAAAATCTAATTTACTTGTAGTAATTATTTTATTTTATATAGTTTAGTTGTAAAGTTTTTTTTCTCTTGTGTATAATACTAGAAGACAAAGGAAATTGTATTCCTTTTGGTTTTCTATTGAGATGGACGATGGCGCCAAAATCGTCCAAATTTACTGAGTAATATAATAATTTATTTTTATTTCATTTTCCGTTTTGTTGATAAATTTAAGATTAACCTGGAGGAACAAATCATTTTTATTTTATTTTTGATTATTTAATGTTAATTCTATTTAAACGTATAAATAAATTCTAATTTAATTTTTTTAAAAACTTTTTTGTTTTTATTTTTTTTCACTTTTAATTAACACAAACAAATTAATATTTGTTTATAATATTTAACTGGACCCAGAAAGTAACTGTGGATACAAATAACTCCGAACAAAATTAGCTGTCTTTGGATTAATTTCCAATGGGCCTGTTTTATAGAATACCTATCTCAGCGAAGTGAAGTAGACACGAATGCGCAGTAAAAAAGTTCCATTCACATTTGTGGCAAAGTGATAGACCTTGTATAAATATTCTGTTGCTTGTCTCGACTGCAAGTTTGGTTTAACGTTGCCCTAGGTATTTGTATAATTATTGTATTGTGTGACTTCTTAAATGGGTTGTTCTGGCAAAAGAAGGAGCTGAGCTCCCACTTCGCACAGCGATTGAGGGTATAAGACCACCTATGGCCGTGGCCAGAAGGATAATCTTTGAAAAGTTTTAAATAAATCGGATCAAGACTGAACAATTGATCAATTTCAGCAGAACAATGTTGAGAACAACGATAGGATACTCTCCGGGCACTGCCTTTTTAGAAAGTATGCCATGAGACTAGGCCCAGCTAATACGGATACATGCAGGTACTGTGAGGACCTACAGGTCGCGGAGGACATCACACACCTTTGTGAATGTCAAGCAATTGCTGGGAGTAGAAGAAAGTACCTCGGCATGTACTTCTTTAATAACTTGGAAGAGGTTGGTTTCTCAAATAGTAGTGAGGCCATACTTAAATTTTGTAGGGAAATCGAATGCTTGGATGAATTGGTTTAGGTCCATAATAGTTTTAACCGTAATGGTTCCCTGAAGATGGCAATTGGCCCGATATGGTGCCTGGTCTATTGTGACAATCTCGCAACCCCCATTAACCTAACCTAAATGGGTTGTGCAATAAAACGACGGACTTATACAAAGTTTTGTTACGAAAATTGGTGGAAAAAAACAATATGCTTGAAATATCGTGACACTTACGAACTAAGATGTTTTTTTTTATTTGGGCTCGACTGCATAAGCGAAACAAAATACAAATGCAAAGTAAACATAAAAACAACAATTCTATATCTAGTCTAGTCATCTAGACTTGATGTGTCTCAGTTTTGATTGGCCTAGATCGGTCACATAAACAACTGTTTCAGTTGACGTTTATGAACGAATCTAGTAAAGAAATTCGTGACTGAGTAGTGAGTACTAAGTTGACACTTCCCATATGCAGCTGACATAGGAAAAAGTAACTTTTCCGACCAATCAAGTTTTTGCGTTCAGTTTACCTACATCTAGTCGACTCGGTTTTTGAATGTGCCCATTTATTGAGTAAAAATAGATTCTTAATGGAGCGGTAATATCAAGGAAGCTTTCTTTTACGAATTGTTTGAGTTAAGGAACGGCATTAAGTAAAAATCCGTACAAGTAAATGAACAGAGCTTATATTACATGAAAATGTCATTCTCCATGTTCCGAATGTCTTTTGTCGACAGCGACTAATTTGGATTTGACATATATCCAACCATAGGTAAATGTGTTTTTCAATAGGTCTGTTCCTTTACTTTTGTAGTAAAAATAGAAAAGACTATCAAAATGACAGTGGAGGGGATGAATTCTCTCTCAGAGAGGGAAACTTACGCAAAAGTTAAGTAACGTTTTTGTACCTATAAAAAATGACGGATGCGAATATTCCACCCAAATGCTAAATAGAACAACAAGTTCAAATCCGCTGTCAATTTTCAGGCGACTGACAGTTGGTTCAATTCTTACGCAAAGAAATTTGTTGAGTAAAAACTAGTAAGAGGGGAAATATCTTGCTTTCTCGAAGCCGCTCTCTTTTACGAATTTTTCGAGTTGAGGAACGATAATTAAGAAAAAAGCGTAAGAATTCGTTAGATCTAAAAGCAAAAGAACAGACGTAATTTTAAAGAGGCGTGTCTCAAACTTAAACCAATCTTTTGGGCTTTCCTTGGGTAGAGTATCCGCAGTAAAGAACTAGAGCAGATGTAGGACTTACTTGTAATGTTTGACCCTTATATAAATTGTGGTGGATGAGTTATAATGTGTTACTTTGGTCCTACTTAATGCATTAATATTTTCGGCATCACTATTTAGCGTGGGTGAGCAAAGTACCTACCACCACAAGGGTATATTCTAACAAAACATCCACAATTAGGGAAAGGTGTTCAATAAAACAGGCCTAATAATGATGGGCTATCGTTATGTATATTCGACAAATGGCGTAATATATACTTCTTTTTATATCAATCAGTAAATCAAACAGTGAGAAATACTATTACTTTCAGATTTACTAAACAAGGTATCCAAACGATTACCTAGCTTTCAGCACCAACAAATTTATTTTAAAAGGTTTTCAGTTGTCTTTTTCGTTTATAAATTTGGTGTGCATAGTTAGGTGTTTCTCCCGAATGTTAATTTAGCGATTATCGTAAACTGTTGCACATTTAAACTATTTTGTTCTGTTCCATAAGTTTATGTTGGATAATACACAAACCCTATTTAAAGTAGGTAACAAAATTTAAATATTAAACAATTTAACAACAACAGCAATACATTAGACGCAGTTCAAAACTGTCTTAGTACTGATACAAATCTTTGAGCGAATACAATTCCCCCTATACAAATGATATGTACGAAACTAAAATACAAATATTCCAACAAAAAAAAGAACACTTGGAAGTGTTTATAAATGTGTGTCAAATAGTGTGTCAAAAATATGTTAATTAGAAATAAATAAAGTCTATACAAAAAATTTGGTGATTTAGTGAAGATTTTACAAAAAATAAAAAAGAATTCTGATCAAATTTACAAGAATTTTAATAATTTTCACAGAAAATATAGACAAATCTAACAAACTGTAACCGAAACGCATAATGAATTAAGCTTAAATAAAAGAAAAATATATAGGAGACTGTCTTACACTACTTTTAAACAAAAATTGTTAGATCCAGTAAGATCACCCACATTTGTAGAACCCACAAATAAAAAACCAAGCAATTGATTAAACTATATGAACTATAAAATATAATACACCTAAATATCTAACTAAAAAAATCACCTACACACCTGTCTTAGAAAAAAAAAAAAACAAATATTTGAAAATATTTTTCTAAAATCCTTAAAGAAAATTCTTAAAAATGTTATTCTAAAAAACTTTTCCCCAAAAAAAAAAGAAATAGAAACAACTGCCTATAAATGAAGCGCAACACTTTACCACTTCTATATACAATTATAAGATTTGTAGTTACCACTAAAAATAAAATTATACACATTACAATTCATATAAAAATATTTCTGTATACTAAAATTAAAATATTTCCAATTGGAAACAAAATAAACAATACACACTTTGTGAAGAAAGCAAATAATTAGTTTAGTATACTATAATACTATGTAGTCTAACTATAAAAAATTAAGGATCTATACAATAACGATAATGGAAGATTGTGAACTATGAGGACGCTTTTAAAGCGTTTCACCAAATAGTGTAAATATTTTTTTAAGTTAATTAAAATGTAAACAAACACACGAAACACCATCATTATGAGTTTAGTATTAAAATAGCATAAGATAACAATTATTGAAGAATTGTTCATTTCAATTTTCCAAAGAAACAAAATAAAAATGGTTGGTTTCTAGTCAATTTAACATGATTTACAATGTTCAATTGCTAAATAAACTTATTAAATTGTAATTGCCAAAAAAAAAAGGTTTATCACTACAACTGAGCAATACCTTAGAAAGAAAGGTTCTTAAATTGAATGAAACAAAGATACAGAGAAATTATTCGACTTAGTAATGTGATCCTTTCATAAATCCTTTGTTACATTGACCGCACTCATTTGCATTGTGCGTTATCGAATTTATTCAGTTCTCATCCCTTTTTTCGGAAGGACGGAGATGATATACTTTATGGTGTTTTCCAAATCACAATGTAGAACGCAAAATAAAACCCAAAATAGTTACTGTCGAAAATAGTAGGAGGATTAAAAATTTAGAAGAAAACAAAAAACTAAATAGAATAGAACATAAATTGTGTATGTAATAATCGACATTATATTATATACGACTGAAATTGAGTAAATAAGAAATATAAAGAATTTTAATGAACAAAAAAAATTTTGTTTTATTTAGAAGATTTTTTTTTTGCTAAGAAAACTGAAGAGGGAATCTAAACAGTTAACTATAGCTACCACCCTACAATCTTATATATGGTAAGATAACAATACGCAACAGTTTTCTATTTTCGAAAGTAGATCGGTGAGTGTTCTGGACTACCGAGCGTTGGATATTAGGGTCGACACTAGGAAAACGCAAGTTACCTACACCTTTGATAAATATCCGAGAGTGTAACTTTCCCGAGAAAGCTTCTCAATTCAGCCGTTTGGACTCGGCAGACGGTAGCTTCCATTCGATGCAAAAATAAAAACTGACGCTTGGGAATGGTTGTGATAAATCGTATGACCCAATTTGTTTAAACTAACAACGAATAAGTAAAAAACTTCAATTTAAAATCATGTTTCTCTCACTGGCCCATAGAGGTCTATGGAAAATCCTATGCAAATGACGTCCATTTAACACTACTTCAGAATAAATCATCCATACAAATTTCAAACAACTTTAACTATTGCAGCTGCAGGGACCAATCGCAGTCACAAGAGTCAGAAAATGTTTAAAGTGAATTTTACAAGCCTGCTTTAAACTTGCAACTTCAATAAAATAAACACGGGTTTTTAACTCTTCCGGAAGCAATTATGTTTTACAGAAAAAGTATAGAAAAAAATAGGTAAGTCAAACGCTAAAATAATATCGAACAGTCTCATGAGACATAAGAAATAACACAAAAACATGTTGGAATTTGATTGATTGATTGATTGATTATAATCTTTATTTCCTATTTATTTGAGGTTACAAAACAGTGTAAAAAAATAAAGTATTTTATATACAGCTTGGCTTATCAGCCGTCTGCCGTTTAAAAACTTTACAAATTAATAAAAAAAAGAGAGAATACATTATAGTGTGACAGAAAATAAATTATAGGTAAACAGGTTAAATATGAGTTAAATTTGCTAACAACAGGCTCTTAAGTTAAAAGAAAAGTGAAAAGAATTGCAATTGAAACTAATCGATGGAGATGAGATCAAAAGATTTGTATCAATAGACATTATGGGCTTTTAGTTTAGCTAAAAACAAACATTTAAAAAAAGTAACGTATTTAATTTTTTTTTTTTTTTTTTTGAGTTGAAAAAAAAAATTGGCATTTAGTTTAGCTAAAACAAAAGATAAAATTTTATTTACAAAGATGCAAAAGAGTTTCGGTAATTCATGGCATGCACGATAAATCGGATAAGCGATCTCCACCCACTATCTCCATTAAGAATTTGAGCACATTCTTGAAAAGTTAAGAAGCTTTTGTAGAAGTAGGTACAGTCTACGAATTTCCTGAATAATGGGGCATAACGCAAGGAAATGAAAAAAAAACATGTTGGAATTTCTTGTGTAAAGGGTTTTTAAAAATTCTCTTTGTTGCAATGAACTAACCACACCGTGATTGTCAGATCTAGAACATGATTTCTCAAATTATGTATATGTAAAAATTCTTGGCAGGTTAAAATTCACCCTCCATAGCTTGAGAAATAATTAATAAATGCGTGACACATTGTCATTCTCCCAATTTTGACAGATAAGAAAAAACGCTTATTGTATTTATGTTTGAACAATGGGCAGTGGGCACATTCAAAAACTTAGTTGTCTTAAGTCGACTAGATTGGTCTTGAATAGATCACTTTTCCTACGTCCTACGTCAGCCACATATGCGGACTGTCAACTTAGTACTCAGTCACGAATTCCTTGACTAGATTCGTCGGCTACCCCTCCATAAACGTTAACTGACACAGCTGACCATGTGACAGATCAAGGCCAATCAAAACTGAGATACATCAAGTCAGTCAGCTGTCAGACTTACTAAACTAGATACTTGAACGTCCACAATGTCTTTCAATGTACAAAATTATGTTGTTTTGAAGTACTTCCTCCACAAAATTTATTTTCCTCATAAAAAGTCGTGCTGGATCCTGCTTCCATAACCGAATTGTCGTAAATTCTTAATTGAAATTAATCAAGTAGGTGTATAGCACTGGTAACTGAACTTAATTCTCTTTTTATGTACTGCGCTGATAGACGAGATCAATATTCTTCTATGAGAATTTAACTGGCTTAACGGTAACTGCCTCTGCCATATCTGTCGTATTTGGATGGAGCCACACCCTGTTTTCCAATCCTACCGGCATTTTCGCATTTAAAATATGCTCCTTAGAAGCAGTATACATCCGTTTACCGAGCCCCTTGGTCCAATACCGAGCGTAGATATCAAATATTGCAACTATACATAAGTGCAATAGGTCTAAAATATTTATCAAATTGTTCCACTATAAGCGCTTCTATACACTGATCCATTTATAAATTTATACTATCATAAGTGGGAGTTATTGAATCTGATCTGGATCAGGTTTAAATCGGTAAAGCAGTGTTCAAAATATTGGTGCACACTTGGATTATGTCAATATGTGATAACACTTTGGGAAAATGACGTATCGTATGGAGCAATAGGGGGCTTTCCGAAATTCGACAATAAACATAGCATTAGAAACTTTTACAATACAGTTTTGTAAGACCAAGATCGTTTTTTTATAATCTGACGCAAATGAGCATTCATGCATAATAAATTACCGCTAATGATCCTATTGATGATAGTAGATATTTTATTGATGGATCAATTGCAAGTAAATGATTTTAAAGTTAAAAAACATATTTTAATACAAATTTTAGGTAAATATTTTTCATTAATTTTTTTCAGCTAACCTTTTATCGTAGTTAAGTAAATAAGTAATAACTGTATTATGTAATACCACTATAAATTGAAGAAAATGATGTAACTTTTAAATTTTAAATTCAAAACGCTCACAATATTCCGCCCCACAATCATTTCCCGCCTTGCTCATAGCACTACCTACCCAGCAAATTTACACAACAACACTACCTACCGACACTTATCCAATAAACCAACCTTCACCGCCATTGCAGCGGGAAACGTCAAAAATTATTTTAAAGCTAGAATCCATTCGCAAAGTGCATACGATTTTTTTCTGACAAACCACCCAGACGGAATATTTCCTCCCAAAAATTGTAAGTACACCGAACACAAAGTCAAACAAAAGTTATATCTAAATTATTGGCGGACTATTACCTATCGTTTGGTACCAAAATACACTAAATAAAACCCCAAACAAATTTAATATTACCAATTTTACTGACTTCCGTTTTACGAGTAGCGGAACTGGAAGGCACTTGCTTCCATTGTTGTCAAATTGTTTGCAGGATTTTCCCCCACAAACTTTATTCAGTGCAAACTTATTCAATATAATCTAGCTGGTTCATGAAAAAATGAACGCAATTCTAGAATTCCATATTTAGATGGAATTTCGTGTCCAAATTTCCAGCAAATTTGGTCACAAATTGAAAACAAAAAAAAAACAAAATGTTGCAATTTGCTGTCGGAAGGTTTCCGCTGAAATTTGACACAGATGAATAACTGTCAAACGAAATGACAGCCGAGTAAAGAAATTTAGAGTTGTTTTGATTTCGCTTTCGTTTATTTTGTATTTTTTTTACTGAATTATGTTCTCTATTTAATAAGTTTATTTATTCACATTTGGAAGAGCAAAACATTTCACCAAGCAATATGGTTGGAAACAAAATAATCGCCGCAATACGGTCTGACGGAAAAGTGTATCCTTTGGATGATAGTGGCGGAGGCGGTGGCATCGTTGCTACCGGTGGAAATGTCCTCAACGCGAATCATGCAAATTTGGCAAATCTTGTCAACATGAAATTGGTAAGTACCACTCGCTTGAGGTCCTAACTTTTCGACTTTATGATTTGTTTTGATCTTAGCGCGTAAATTCCGGAAGCAGCCAACTGAGCCTAAGCGAGTCTTCTGACATTGTTATGAACAACAATCGCATTCAAGCATCCGTAATGGATTTGGGTAAGAAATTACTACAATGCGCACGGGACAATGATATCGAAGGCGTTGCGGCAATGATCCGGAAGGGTGCACCATTTGCTTCGGATTGGGTAAGTTCAACAGAAATCGTTCTTCGGCGTGCATGAGTAACCTGTTTCTATTTCAGCTGGGAATGACTGCGATTCACTTTGCGGCAATGAACAACTGGTATGACATCTGTAAACTTCTAGTAACGTCGGGGATTAATAAAGATGCACGCACAAAGGTCGACCGCACTCCATTGCATTTCGCCGTGTTTTATGGGCATGAACGAATCGCTCAGTTGCTGCTTGAATACAAGTGCTCGTTGAATCCTCGAGATATGGTAATGCCACACATCTCACTTATTTGACTTTTCGATATTTACTCGATTTATTTAAAGCTCCGAATGACACCACTCCACTGGGCGGTGGAAAAACAACACAAAGGCATCGTACGATTACTTCTGAAGCATAATGCCGACGTGACGGCAATTTCAAAGTTTGGTAAAACTCCAATCGCCTTAGCCGTGCTCACCGAGCAGGCCGATATACTTCAGGAGTTGGAAACTGCCAGGCAAATACAGCAAAGCAAGAAGTACAATGAACAGCATGAGGTGAGTGTGCAGTTTAACTAAGGGTGGTAACTGGTGACTTTTCTATTTATTGCAACTTTCATTTTGCCCTATACGCTTCAGCCCAATTGGATGGAGCTAGTACGTAGCACATGCTACAGTAAAATTACAAAAAACGATTGTTCCTTATGCCTCTTGTTCTCTATTCTTTGGTTGCTTGGATTTTTTTCCGCTCTTTCTTGAGTCTGATGCGTTAAACATTACTAAGGGACCTCCAAAAGGGAGGGGAGACCTCTATGTCATTCCATGAGGATGCAAAAATTGCAACGTAGCGTGCGATGGAGAAATCTCCGTCAATCCACTGGGTACAGCAGAACCATTTTAGAGTTTTGACTAGAGCAGCGATCACATACGATTTTTGCTTCAACTTACACCCAGTAATAAGCTGAGAGCCCAATTATTAGACGATTTATTTTGGTGATCAACTGAGAAGCCAGAAATACGATTTTACGCTGGGGCACGCGCCATCCTAGAAAGGGGCGCCATAATGGCCAAAGTAGATCTCTACAGCGATAGGGCGGTAAGACTTAAATTTATATCTTCGGAGCTAGCAGTCTGGGCATCATGTCCTCCATGGATAACCAGTTGAGTTGACGGTCATTGCTGTTCAACTGTCTACAAAAGTGGTTCAAAATTCTTCGCACCTCTTATAACTTCCACTGGTCTTCTGCCTTCTTAACCCATTAAGGGAAATGCTGTCAGTAAATGCTCGGGCAGTCTCCTGCGATTGCACTCATACCTTGGTTGATATGATGATAAGAAATGGTTCTGCTTTTCTCTGTGTTGTTCCGCAAAGCGGTTGCAACGCTATTGGTTCTGTGTTTCCTTGATCCTCTTGTTCCACTGCATTTGCCTGCAATGAATCGCACAGCATGCGACGCTAGATGTCTGTCTTCCTTGGTCGTTTGTTAGTTTTCGTTAATGAACACTAGATCCAACGACAAACAGTATGTGACCTTCCGTGTTGATCTGAGTAGGTTCGCGTTTCACTGTCCCAGACAGCAGTTGTCATTTAAATCTGAAGCAATGAAAATCTCTTGCACTCACTATAGCACGCCGCTAACGTTTTATTGTGTTTGTTTTTCCTGTATTGCAGCCAGGTGCTACGGCAGGACGTACTTGCCTTAAACAGGATTTAACGGAGGTACATTTCATTTAGATTTCACACACTCATGTCTTACAAAATTTATTGGCAATTTATTCTCTAAAACTATCCAAAAGAAATTTCCAAATTATTTCCCCACTGCAACTCTTGAACGCAAACAATTTTTCTAACACTCACTGACCGAATATTATTTCCATCTCTAGAAAGAAACAAACGAAGCGGTCAACTCAATCATGGGACAAGACAAGGAGGACGATGAACCTTTGTATAAGAAAATGAAAATGTGCCTTGAGGACGATAAAACACCCGACAGCCCTTTGGAGCTTACTGTCGACCAATTTGACGATATTAATGGTAAGCCAAAAGAGAAACCTGTACCGCTGCACTATTTATTGTTGAAAACCAAATTTCAGATGAAAAGCTTCTCGACAATTCTGCAGTAAACCTGCTGAAGAGCCATGGCATCTCCATGATAAAAGATGACGAGTACACATCGAATAACCTGCTCACGACAGCTCTGCAAAACGGTCGGCAATTAGTCCTGTCCGAGGGCGGTAAACTGCTGCTGAATGAAGCAAAGCGAATGGGAGGTAATAAAGTACCGGAAACAGTCCAAACAGCACAAAGTTTACAGAGCAATTCGCCGGAAGCACCAGTGAAAGTGAAAATCGAACCATCGCCATTGCAGAAGTTCCGTCCAAACATTATCACAAAGCCGAAAGAAGTGGCGCCAAAGGACACCGCCGCGATGAACAGCAATGAAAAGCAATACAAGGTGCGACATGAAGTAGTTCTTTCTTATTCACGATTTGAATGCGGTTTTTGTTTCAGAATATTCGCATAATTTCGCTTAATGATTTCAAGAAACTCTACGGATCGAGTAATCTCAAGTCGTTGCAAAAATTCGATTCGTCCTTTAACAAGTAGGTGGGAGAATGTCTACTAAACATTTACTAACCAATCTATTTTTATTCTAGATCGCAAGCGGTTAGAATTGAAACACCGCGTAAGAAGTCCGTAGATGAGGTAAGAGTGCAAAATACCTTGCAAAGGCTTGATTCACATTTCACATTCCTTATAGATTCAAATGTCAGAGCTAATCTCCCAGCAGGATGATTCTGATAATCCCGATGACGACGAGGATAGCGATTTACCGCCAAACATAGTCAAAGTGTCCGTGGAAAGCGACCAACAAGACTCCTCAGACGTTGATACACATCAAACGGCGATTATCCATCCTCCCATTCAGCCTCCGCTCGAGCAGCGTCTGCTACCAATGCGCTATTCATCCACCGCTTCTGCACGCCCTGTTCACACCAGACCACCCAGTGTTGCGAGTAGTATGGGCGATGTAAAGTATGAACGTACCCCAGTTATTCCATTGCTTACAATACCCGAGATTTGTCGACAACTACTCGAGCTGCGTAAGCAAAACGACGAACTGCGAAGAAAGTATGAAATCGCACAAAAGGAGAAGGAGGACTTTCGAAATCGATTGGAGCGACTGGAAGCGCTGCTGCTGGTGGAACACACCGAAGAGGATTACTCTGAGATGTAGCCCCGCCGATGATCTGCTATACGGTCGTTTTGTATGCAAGGATTTGTTTCAATTCTGTTCCTCATCCAGCTGTTAACACAAGCACTCTTGCAAGGAAGTTATTTTTCGATAAGATTATTGCGTTTATTTTGTTTTATTTCTTTATTAATTTTGAATGTACATATACGTAAAAAGAAAATCGTAGTTTATCCGCAACGGGTGTTGTTAATTGTTGGAATGGAATTATTGTTACAAAAGTTTTAAGAGTCTATAGCTTCAGAGTTAAATTTTCTTTTCTACTGCCAAATTATTGAAATACTGCAGCTTTTCAAAGTGAAATTTCATTTTTTTTTTGTATAATGAGAATTGTTTTGTCCTTAGGGAGCATAATAAGCTGGAAAGAAAAGATGTATAAAATATATCTTAAGGAGAGAACAAATAGAATAACTGTTTTTATTTAAAGCAACTGGTAAAGGCAAAATCGCCATCATCCATGCACCACATTGCTAAGTCTATTTTGTCTTGTGGTTAGGAGAAAAATACTAAATCAGTCAAGATATCTACGGAATGCTTTTCCCAGAGTGGTAAGCAGTGAGTGGAGAGGGTTCATTGCTCTAAACAGCACTTTCACTCAGTTGTTTCAATTGCAAGTACTAAAAAGTGGAAAAACAATGAAACTAATGAGAGGGCTAATCACGTCGACCGTGAACGAGCATCACGTGCCGGAATTTGTTTTTGTTTTACATGTAAAATCAACTTAATTCCAAGAACGTAATGCTCGTTCACGGAAGACGCGATTCGACTCCAGTACTCAAATTGTTACAACCTAGTACTAGACCAACGGAAATGCATGCACTTAAATTCGAAGGAGTTTTATGCAGAATAAACGTTTTAATCTGTTTGTGGCAGAGTTTAATTAAAGTCGTGATGCAGGTTAAAATTTGATTCAGAAGTACCTACGTTCTGACAAATTTGAACGGCGTAATTGCATAACAAGTTTTTACAATATGGAGGCCATTACCCTGAAAAGGTACCTATTCAACATAAAAATAGTACCTACCTAGGTAAATAACAGTGCTAATTAAAAACACTCTATTACCGACATTGAAAAAAAACACATTCCTATAACAGCCCTGTTCAACGTCTCCGCGTACTGTCAGTGTCAAAAGTTTGAAGTTTATCAACACGTGCGACTTCACTCGCCAAAAGTTAACTAGTTTTTTTTCCAAATAAACTTGTAAACTATTTAATTAACTGTGATATTTAAAAAGTTACAATATGGTATACATGAGTCCTTAAATATTTACCACTAAGTGCTAATAAATTTTGTTTTAGAGAAAGCCAAAATCCGATGAAATCCCCGGATTTCCATCCCTAGACGGTGGCAGCAAAGATTCCGAAATCAAACCGATAAAAGGCGGTGGAAAAGTTAAGAAAAGTGGTGGTTTTCAATCTATGGGACTGAGCTATGATATTCTTAAAGGTATAACTAAGCGTGGCTACAAAGTTCCAACGCCGATTCAGAGAAAGGTACTTCGTTTACACCCATTATTGTTTGTTAAATATACTTGATTTGATTAGCTGTTTTCCAGACTATCCCTCTAATTTTGGAAGGCCGTGATGTTGTGGCTATGGCTAAGACTGGCTCCGGTAAGACAGCCTGTTTTCTCATTCCGATGTTTGAGAAATTGAAACGTCGTGAACCCACTGTCGGCGCACGAGCATTGATTCTCTCACCCACTCGAGAGTTGGCCATTCAGACATACAAATTCATCAAGGAAATCGGTAAATTTATGGACCTGAAGACAATTCTGGTGCTTGGTGGTGATTCGATGGACTCACAGTTTTCAGCCATACACACATGTCCTGATGTTATTGTTGCTACACCGGGTCGGTTTCTGCATTTGTGCGTGGAAATGGATCTGAAGTTGGGCTCTATCCGTAAGTAAAACGTAAATCAAAAAATGTCTTACAAGATGCTTGATTGGATTCGTTTTCTTTTCAGAGTATGCGGTGTTTGATGAAGCTGACAGGCTGTTTGAGATGGGCTTTGGGGAGCAATTGAACGAGACACTGAATCGATTGCCTTCTTCGAGGCAAATGGTAATGTTTAGTGCCACGTTGCCGAAGTTATTGGTTGACTTTGCCAAGGCTGGGTTAAGTGACCCGGTGTTAATTCGCTTGGGTAAGTCGGTCATGGGACAGAAAATTCAATTTCGAGGCTAATTTCTGTTTCTAGATGTCGAGTCAAAGCTTCCCGATGGATTAACTCTGAAGTTTCTATACTGTCGTCCCGATGAGCGATATACATCTCTCATCGTTCTGCTCAAGTACATTATACCACAAGACGCTCAAACGGTTGTCTTTGCCGGCACACAGCATCATGTTGAACTCATTTCATTCGTAAGTTCCTCAAGTTGATTATAGGAACAGTCATAACTCCCGATGTCTTTGCAGATACTAACTCAGGCCGGCATCTCCAATGCGCCTGTCTACTCTAGCTTAGATCCGTCAGCCAGGAAAATCAACACCGCCAAGTTCGTGTACAAAAAGGTCTCTGTTCTGGTGGTCACAGATGTGGCGGCTCGTGGTATCGATATCCCCAGCTTGGACTACGTAATCAACGTTCATTTCCCAGGCAAGCCTAAGCTATTCGTCCATAGAGTCGGTCGATGTGCTCGTGCCGGTCGGACGGGCACAGCGTTCTCCATTTTCTCCACTGAGGACCAAGCCCATCTGCTTGACTTGCATCTCTTCTTAAACAGGCCCTTTAAGATCAACAACAACAACACTATCGGAGTCGTTCCACAGGATCTCTTGGAGGAGGAACATCTTACCGTTATTGAGTACAAGAACAGCCACCATATTGTGAGTAGCATTGTACCTATCGTAGGTATTCTTTGACCGACAAATTCTTTTAAGGCTGGTGTGATGAGAACGAGTGAAAACGCATACAAGAAATACCTAGCGTCGCGGCCGGTAGCATCAGCTGATGCCAACAAACGTGTCAAGACCATCAAGTTTTTCAGTCTAAAGCCTCTGGAGGACTTCTTACAGTCATCTACTGCCCTTAACTCGGCGTCCTCCACCAGCACAAAAAAGAAATCCAACTCAAGCGAGACTGCCGAAGAGGAGCACAGGCGTCTAGAGGACGCGAAACATGACTTGGTCGTCCAGATGAAGAACTTCCGGCCACCAGGCGTAAGTTTGGGTTTTTATTTCCTTTGTGGAAGTGATTCTATCGTGTTCATCTATTTTCAGACCATTTTCGAGCTGAGTCGCAACCAGAAATCTGTCCAATTCACCGTCATGAAGGAGAAGCGCGAAAAACACTCTGAAGTAATTGAGAAATTCCGTTCTAAAATGGAGGAAATGGACAGGGAAGAGGATGAGCGAGAAGCTGCAATCAGTAAAAAGGAAAGCCAAGTAAGATTCAAGCAACATCTTCTAGCCCCTGTAGATTCTATGTATCTGTCCCTTTCAGCCCCAACCCGAACTGGACGACGAAGAGCTGACAAAGACCTTTGACAAAGTAGTCGCCCCAAAGAAACGCAAAAATATGGACGAACTATACAAGCCGAAGACCAAGAAAAAGAAGAAGACCCACGTCAAGGACACTGAAAACTTCGTCCCCTATCAATCAGCAGATCAGCACACCGAAGACGGCCTTGCCATCAACTCGTTCGAGCGTCAAGCAATGAAAGCAGAGTTCAGTGTTGTCCAAGGTACGTCCGTGCCCGAACTAAAGCACAAACCCGGAATGAAGAAGTGGGATCGCATTAAGAAGAAGATGGTACCAGTGCAGGATCCAAGAAATGGAAAAATCCGCACCGAATCTGGCGCCTGGATTCCGGCTAGTTTCAAAACGGGCCGCTACACCGAGTGGAAGCAGAAGTCTAAGATCGAAGAGCAAATGCAGCGTGAGGCGGGCAGTGATGACGAGGGTCGCAAACCGCTTACGCACGAGAAGCGTTATCCGGTGAGTAGACACTCGCGTCACAACGCCAAAATGGAGGAGAAGAAACGCATGGGCATGGATAAGGAGCTGCGTAACCCCGATCAGATTGTGAAGAGTCGAATGCGTTTGGAGTTCATCAAGAGACGTCAAACCGAAAACACCACCAAGAAGGCAGAGAATCGAAAGAAAAGCACGAGGAAGTCGCAACGCGGCGGCAAGCGGGGGAGAAAGTAAATGTGTAGATTTGGATGTAAATAAAACGTTTTACATGAGTTGTTTGTGGTTCTTTTTTTTTTTTAAACACGAGCATCTCGCAATTGTATAGAAAGTAAGGGGTTGCCTAGCCCTGTATTCCGTTGCAGAATAGTTTGGGGCAAAGCTGAATTCTTTGGCCCTTTTATGGGTTCTAGGTCACATTGGGATTGCGGGATATGGAACATTGTTAAGCAAGGCTCAGAGGATGTTTTCTCAGGATCCGACCTACGTTTGGTCTTCCTGCGTCTACGGTCAGGGCCACCATTGACAATTGGGCCTCTCACGAACACAATTGCGTATATCACTTCCTGTTCAATTGTCCTACTTTTGATGGGATCAGGTGGCAGATCATCGGTGCTGATGTGGTGAAACTGTAAGCTTCTCATGTCTTAGAAATTCGAGAAAATGGGTGATACTGGGTCTGCTTCCTGGTAGTACAATGGAACAGATGAATCTGAGTGCTGCAGTAAAGTTTTCCTAACCCGAAAAAAAGAAGAAAACGGGCTTGGCAGGACCTTTACCTACATTAACTTGGGGAAATTGAATACCTACTTACCTTCTTATCGGGCTCCCGACCCGTGGAGAGTCTCTGCCTGAGACACTGCAGCCTTCCATCCTCTACGATGCCGGGCACGTTGCTTCCAGTTGTCCAGACCTTTAAGTAGGTAGATACTCATGTACCTATTAGCAGTTATCAACAACCTACAACCTCCTTTTAGTCAAGAACTCCTTTCCATCTCTACTATGGCGAGCGGAGACACAGTTTATTTTGTTGCATAGGTAGGTACCTATATACATATCTATATTGTGCTTCGTTTACTTTGTAATAGTTCACATACTCCACAGTCCACACTCCAGATCAATTTCCTTTTCATTTAATTGCAAGAAATTCGAATTTCCGTTCAGCATAATTTATATCGGATGCAGAATGTGCGTCGGCTCTCTTACCCCTTCCTGTTAAACAAATGGATCCGGTAAAGTGCAAAACATCCAATTAGTCATGTTGCCGATTGCTGTTCTGTTGTTTTGCTTTACTGATGCCCGATGTTGTGTAATTGCACATCTCTCTGTTTAACTGCCACTGCATGTTTATTATTAAAAGTACTAAAACTAAACGCATGTTTTCAAAAAGAAGCATCATCACAGAGCCACAATAAAAACCATGGCACTAGGTACACTATAGAGTATAGATATCGAAATGGAGGCATCACTTCCACACCATTTGGGTAAGTACTTCTCAACAAAACAGATGTCTACTATTTACTATACGATGGCTACAACAATTCCTTGAATTCCAATGCAATTGGGGCATGAATGGAAGTGAACTCCAAACGTGACGTAGGATTTAATTTGGTAGGCACTGTATGGGGCGCACAAAGCACAAGCATGTGGATGTTGCAATTTTTAAATTCCATGAATGAATTAATGGTATTGTGCTCATGCAATTAATTAGATAATTATTATTATCCAAAGGGGAGTGATTATATGGATAGCGGTCGCAATCTTAACAAAATGTGGAACTAGAATTGGTAGGTAGGTAGGTAGGCAGGACTGCATCCTGCATGCACATCACAGAGCAATAGGCAGAAATTAATACCTAGTAAAATTCAATTATCTTTGACAAACACGAAAGTATCTGCAAATAAGTTTATGGAATTTTTAAATTCTAATCTAACACCACCTGTGTGAGCATGAAGCGAACCGCGAACGGCATGATGATTGATGAATACGACACCAACAACAAACTACCCAGCAGAACAGAAAGCAGATGCAAAAGCAAAATAAAATAAAATGTGTATTTGTTGTGTTGCTGGTTGTTTCTTCTTGTGCGCAAATCCATTTCAGTTTCAAATACAACAACAAGTGACATAGTGGCGTTTTGTGTGTATTTATTATTCACACTGGCTTTTTGTACGTCATATAGTCATATACTGGCAGTTTGACAGTGAAAAGTTATCGCTTCTCGGCCTTATGGCTAAGATCAAAGTGTAGTATCTGTTCTTATCAGCTTAACATCTGATAGATCCCCCATCGGGGGACAACAAATGTTAAACTGATTTTTGGAAATAGACGGAGTGCTAGGGGCTTGCTCCACCTCTGTCGCGGGTTGGCCCGGTATTGCAGTACCGCCGGGATCGGCCCAAATAAATATTTTTAAAATTAGTTGTAGACGATAATTGAAGTTTATAATTAGAATTATACTCGTCACGGCTCGGGCGTTGCAATTGCGTTTTTAAGTTTTAAGATGCGAATAATGCTGCGTTTAATTAAGTAAGTCTGTACAAATTTTGCAGTATCGTTTCGTTTCGGGTGCAGCGCTGCAGCCAGTGGTGCCAGATTAATTTTTACGAAATCTGCATTTTTAGACTTCAAAATCGTCAAAAAATCGTCATTGTCATAAAAACAATAATAATTCTCGATTAGCGCAACTAACAGAAATCGGGGTTAGTTCTCTGCTGAAAAGGTAAACTATCTTAAGTCAATTTTCATAGTTTTTCAGGAGAGCAAAAAAACATCAGAAAACCTAATTTAAAAAAATCCTCTAACTTTTAACTCTAAGGCAAGGGCTTTTTAGAAGGGAAATTTTGTCTTTTTTTTTCCTAGCCACGTTTCAAAACAATATTTTAAAAAATCAGCGGGATATGAGACAAAATGCCAATTTAAGATGATTTACCTTTAGCGTGTTTGCTCATTAAGAAATCTTAAGTTGAGATAAGATACTTTAGCAGATTTTGTGGAGTATCGATTTCAGTTCTTAAATAGACTTAAGATGAAGTGCGCATTACAGTGCTTTTCAGGAAATGCTAATTATATTTTGAACAAAATATCTTAACTGAAATAAGACGTTTTTTTACAAGTAGTATATCATCTTATGGGTATTTAAGATAATTTATTAAATATTAATACGCATTTTTATCAACTTAAGATGATTTTGATTTTCTATAACTCGGCATACAATTCAGATACAAGGACGAGGGTTTGGTACAACTATGCGTATTGAATAGGGGAATCTTTTGCAGTAAACTGTTAAAAATTCACTTAAGTCGACTTAAGATAGTTTACCTTTCCAGCAGAGAGTTGTAACAAGTGAGGCTGTTGCTATAACCAAGTCAAACACTTTTTGGAGGTAGGTAAATTATTTGACGATTACTTCTTCAGAAATTATGAAAATTAAAATTTAGGTGCTGTACCAGGAGCAGGGTATACCAATAACAGAAATGATTATACTAAATAATTACAAATTCATTGCACACATTGTTTTTTTCCAAGTACATATAAGAATTGAACGTCTTAAAAAGTTGTGTGTTGGCCTCTTATTGAAATTTTAAGTTAGCATTGCGAAAAAGCATGATTTTCAGTGATTGATAGAAAAAGAATTCCCTCATTATTTGCACATAAGTTGGGAAAACTTAGAGCGCAAAAATAAATTTAATTATAAAAGCGGAAATGCATGATTGCATTTGCTTAAGACCTAAAAATCTGCAAATGGCTGTCCAAAATCGGCAAATCGTCATTGAGGCTGAAAATCGGCAAAATGACGATAAATCTGCAAATATGGCACCACTGGCTGCAGCTGAAAAAAAATCTCAGTGCCACCAACAATTTTTTTGAGTGCCAAATTAAAAAATCGCATTAACACAAATTATCAGTAGATTTTTGTGGGAGGTTACAAAAAAGAGTAACGCAGCCTGTTTTTATTAGGAAAATTAATTTGTAATGTTTTTAATGGAAATTTTGTTTGTTGCGTTTAAGAAAGAGCGCCAAATTTAAAATTTTTGAGTGCCAGTGGGTGCCACTGCCAAGTCCAACCAAACTCATTTAAAAGTGCCAGTTTGTAAAGTAAAGTTGCCTGTTCCTGCAGCGCTGGGTAGCTAGAAGATTTAACTAACTTAGCTGGACACGTCCAGCCTTCCTGCCCAAAGGACATCGTCCAAATCCAATAGGTAAAAAAGCCTGTTGTCGTCTACACTTTTATCCGCCACGCTGTGCCTGCGCTGGGGGGTAGGTAGGGTAGCCAATATCCCATATGTGATGATAGAACAAAGTTTTTACATACGTTAATAAGGATAGGTACCTATATGCATTTCACTTGTCCCTAATTAATAATTCTTGGGCCTGCAGGCTGCAGTATTGCATCGACCGTATTAAAGTAGGTAGATATGTCTCGTAAAATCTGTAATTAAATTTAAGCTGGACAAAAATTACGCCTGCAAGTGGCATACTATGGCAGAAGGCACAATGTTAACATGTAGTCTTTTTAAATTCAGGTCGAGAGTTTAATTCTGAAATAGGTACAATGGTGGCCAAAAGTATTTTGACAACGCATTGCAAAATTTAAAACCGCTTATTTCTGCAAACTGAAAGAAGTAACGGTACCCATTCAATTTTTAGGAGATAGATGATAATAAAAGCTTTAAGTTAGCAAAAGATTAGACTGATAACGTAACACCTTTATTTTCTATGAATATTTGCGTGGCAGATTACGATTCTTTGGCTGGACAAAAGTATTTTGACAAGTCAATGTTTTTAATAAAATTAGCGAAAAAGTTAATATTGATGATAATAACAAATATATATATATATAAAAAGTAAACCCTCCTTTGACATCAATGACCTTTTGTAAGCGTACAGGAATTGATTTAACCAAATTTTTTAATGTTTCCACTAAAAAATCCTGCCACAGTCCTTGAACTTCAGCAATCATCTCCTCACACGTCCTGGATAAGTTTGAGCTTCGTTTTCTTCTTATATAAGCTCACAGATTCTCTATTATATTGAGATCGGGGCTTTGAGGTGGCCAATCTAATGTACCGACTTCGACATTCCTCAAAAAGTATGTTATCATATGGGCCTTGTGGCATGGAGCGTTGTCCTGCTGCAGTAAATATTCATAGAAAATAAAGGTGTTACGTTATCAGTCTAATCTTTTGCTAACTTAAAGCTTTTATTGTCATCTATCTCCTAAAAATTGAATGGGTACCGTTACTTCTTTCAGTTTGCAGAAATAAGCGGTTTTAAATTTTGCAATGCGTTGTCAAAATACTTTTGGCCACCATTGTAGGTAGGTGTACCAATTCCAGTATTCCAGACTGTCCAGTACCCGACCAGTCCCCAGTATCCGGCCACTGCGTTAAAAAGTCAATAATACTTAAATTGTTCGTTGTATTCACGGGCCAACAATTGTGGCTATAGTTTTTGACCTATTTAACGTGCTGTTAAAATTTGACAACTGTGGACAGCACTAAGTTCGTCCAGGAAGTGAAAAGTGCGTTTTTTTAGTTCGAAAATGTTAGTGGAGGTATCGAATGAAAAACGTATAGTTTCATTGTTTTTCCAATATTAACCAACTCGTATATTGTTTTTCTGTTAAGTTATGTAATGACTAATCATAAAATGTGAAAAAACAAGAAATTTTCATTTTTATTTAAGTATTAGAAGGTGGCCGGTGACTAGAACTTTTATTTTTTGAGGTTTTCAGGTGTGCGGCCAAGGTGGTGGGATACTAGATCTTTGATTTAAATAAAATTTATTGTTTCAAATGAAACCCAAACATAAAAACTAGCTGAAATGTTTAATTGCAATTTTTTTAAAGTAAAAAAGTAAAAAATAACCTGGCCGGATTCTGGTGCAAAACTGGCCCACTACTAAATTTTAAATTGTTAGTTGAATTAGTTAGTACGGTTCAAAGTAAGAAAAAGTGTTAGGTGGCCGGGTAATAGTACATCTACCCTACAACAAATTAGGTATAATAATGAGTTTGAAATTTGAATTAATAATACTATTCCTGTACTTAAAGGGTGATTGGAACTTTGAAACTTAGAAGTATGTTGCCATTCTGACCGGTTCCGGACATATCTACATATCACATAATTAAAAAGCAGTGTTTTGACATGTTTCCTTTTAAAGTAGGTAGGTAGGTATTTGAACTTAATTTAAGTTACACAGTGCCTTAAAGAGTCGCGTTGTTTATTTTTTTTTTGTTTGGTACGTTTCTCCAGCTAAGATCGAAATCTGAATTCTTCAGCTTATTCAAACTTTGTACTCAAATCTATTCCTTTTGCATTAGTTTTAAGGCAAGCTTATGTGACAGCCAATTATAGCTTCCATACTCAAAAGGTATCCTTCGAATGTTTTTAATAAGAAAGTCTTAAGTAAACAAGTGACCGTTTTCCATTACAATTTCCATCATGAGTGCTTATGTATGCGTTGTTTGGTGTGAAATTGGGCAACCGCAGTATATGTAGGTACTCCTAACAAAATAACTTTGGAGTTTGTCTACTTCTTCAAAAAGCGTTGGTATGATTCCAAAACTTATGAGCTCTATATACGGTTGCAGTTTGCAAAGTTCTACACATCAGGCACACTGCTTAAAATATGTAGTAATTCTATTGAGAAAGTTGTTCCATGTCGCGCGTTTATGTTTTTTGCCGCATAGTTTCGAGTTTCGACTCTCTAAATCTGTTTTGTGAAGATCATTTTTGAAGTCAATTTTATGTCTAGAAAAAGGGTGTTGTATTGTTATAGAAACGAAGATCCATTTTGATTATATATGTAGATATGTACCGATGGCGTTTTAATAATCTAAAACTATCAACTGGTCTTGGCCGGCACCCGTATATTTGTGCACGTCAATTAAAATCAAGAAATCAAGTCCCTAAAAAAACGATTGCCATCATAATTATATTGAAATTGCCTTAGAAATAGAAAATTCCTTTCAAGCATCATCGGGGACCATTCACACATTGTCATTGCTGTCAGCTCAACTGTCATTGTCTTCTTTCTTTTTTTGACAATAACTCCCCACCAGCATCCTGTTGTATTCTAGCGTATAACGTATTCATTTCAGCACTCATCTAAGTGCCTGCACGGGCCGCATCAACAGCTTTCCAAACCAATTAACACACTTCACACATAAAGGGAAGGAAATGCAGCGTCAAAAAAAGAGAAAAGCCAATTTTTGTTCCTATCACATTCCCACTTTGGTCTCCGGAAACACTGAATTTATTTTGAATTTCTGTTTGCGTGCACAAATGATTTTCGCCCTCAATACTCGCTCCATATCTCGTGGGTTATTTTTTATCCTTTTGTTGGCCATTTCACAATTTTACACGGAGATGCATAAACTTAATATAAACGAATGCATTCTCGGTCCGCGCCAGCTCCCTCGTGTGTATGTATACTCAAATAACTGACATCAGACCCTCGGACTCATACTCACAACTGGAAGATTTATTAGAATATCTCCCCTTAAATTGGCTGGAGGCAGCCACCGTCCGTATTTCTGGAGTTTGATATTTCAAACGAACGCCTGGCTCCCGACATTTCGATGATGATGTGGCATATCATTAATGATCTCGAAATAAGCCTGGTAGCAACTTTCCTCTCCACTTGGGAGATATCGCTTATTCATGTGGGGTGCTGCGCCGCGCATGTTTATAGCGCAACAGTGCAATGTGGGACTTATGCGCTTTGATCGGGTAGAGGGCCCTTAAATCTACGAAAACGCTCAGAAATGATCGTTTTTTTTTTTGCTCATTAAGTGTGGAAATAGTTTTCCGTTTTTCTTCTTTGGTCGAGGGGAAAATTGCTTTGATTTTATTTGGAGATATGTATTTCTGTGGAAGTGTCAAAAGATTTGGACCATGTCGTTTTCATTACGACGATAAAACGCGAATGGGTCTATCCGAATGTCGTATATGAGAAGAAGATGGGGGACGGCCAGAATATTTTCATTCTTTGTTTGGAAGAATGTTTTCATCCGGCTATAAATGATTTTCGTAAAAATGACACAAGTTCCCAGATTGTGCAGCATATTTGATTCATGGACAAATTAATTTCATTATTAGGTAGTCCCGCGTGACTAATAATTGAAAAACAAATAAAAACCGACAGTAAAAGTCATTGAAAATAAATAGAAATTTAATTTTTTGTAAATGCAACTGTCAAAAAGAGTAAATAAAATAAAATATAGTTTTTAGAATCAAATCCTAGTTTTAAAACGTTGTAACTGTTCTGTGTGCGAAAGTATTCCGCAAATTGATTGTGACAATAAAACTGAAGAATATTATTCAAAACTAAAAAATGAACAAATTTTCAGTGACACCATTTCGTTGGAGACTATACAATCTCGAAGTTGACTGTGGTTGACACTTAACTACTTCTTTCCTCTGAAACTGACTGGACCCAAAAGGAGGGTAATGTTTTTACCGCGTATGCATCTGATCCATTGTGACCTCCTCTAGAATAAACGGCTTAACAGTTTTTGATGAGGGAGGTGTCCTTATATTCGAGTTCTTTTTCCGGAGACGAAAAAGTTAATTAAAAAAATAATAAAAACCCAAATTACTGAAACAACTAAAAAGATGTAAACAAAACACATTCAAGTACATACCTATAGCTTATTGGCAATCGGAGGCTACGCATATTTTCGTAAGGCTGTGTAGGTGGCTTCCGACTGCCCCTTAGTTATACGTCCTTGAATGTGAATGTAAACTGCCTAATATGTTAAGAAAAGCGTGATCTAGCAAGGAGAACGGAAGTTGAGAGGGAGATATACGTTGGTAAAGACAGAAAGAGAGAAAGAGAGAGAGAGAGAGAGAGAGTTACGTCAGCATGATACATGGTTCAAATATATGAGCCAGTTTCCGATTTCGTTTCGTGCGGATCTTCATGTGTACAGTTAAGATCTAAAGGCACTGTAGAAGCAAGAGAAAGAGAGAGAGAGCGGTTTCGTGTCTCGTGTCTCGTGTGTGCTAACAAGAACACTCTCTTTTTTATACTCGTTTGTCGTTTTGACGTTTAGTTATTGAATAAATTTGTCTTTACCAATTTTAAATGTTATTCTTATTTTTACTCGCAAAACTCGGGACTGTCGGGAGTACAGGGGCCCTACTCTCTATTTCGTTCCAAAAGTCAATCCTATTCGAAATTGCTTTTCGTTCCGCTTTTAAAAGGGTACTCTGTACAGTCGGAAATGTGTTGCCAAAATTCCACTTTTGGAATCGTAAATCTGAGAGTAGTAGATTTCATTCCGCTTTCGAAATAGAAAAACGTTCGTTTTCGAAAAATTTTACTTTCGGAACGAGATACAAGGTAGGACTCCAGATCTGTGGATTTACTCTCAGCTAATTTCTCGTCAATCTTTACTAGGTACTTTGTATTTTTTTCCCTACCATCCTTGTTTAAACTTCCTTCAATGAAGTCTTTCTAAATTGTTAGTCAGACCTGAAAATTACTAATTCTAGTAAAAATATAACAAAATATCCTTTGAATTTTATATCTAATATCGATCAATTAAAAAAGGTGTACTTCCCTATATGAGATTTAAAAAAAAGAAAGAAGAGAGAAATGCCTACCCCATTGTATTTATAAAATAAAAGCCCATTAGAAAAAGGGTCGTTTAAAGACTATATAACCCACACAATGCCTGCTTTTTGGTATGTGAAATGCACATAAATGCGAGGGGGTACAGTCTGCTCTCTACATGTGATGCCTGATGCTGTTTCCCAGATGAACTGTCATGTACGACGACGACTGCTGTTGCTGTACCGTCTTACCGTCCGCAGTTTTATTAGGGTTTCTTTTATTCTTCTATTTTCCCTAATTTGTATTAAGCGACTGCTTTATAAGGCACCGAGGGCTGTGTGTGAGATTTAAATTTATTTTTGATACCCGCCATATGTAAAGAGAGAATTTATTTTCATTATTGCATAATTGTATCTATTTTATTGGACAATAAAAATCCATTACTCTCTATTTATTGTTATATGGCTTCTTTTTGTGACAGCTTTAGATATATTTTGAAGAGGAATCTCATGATAGAATAAGGGGTCAATGCATCTCGTTAAGTGTCACTTGGAATGCATGAAATTGCCTAGTATCCGTCTGTGCATGGGACAGATATAGACCGCACTTAGAATGCGTTTACTTTAAGTTAATTTGCGCGAGGAGAATGCGTTTGTCAATAGAGTAGCACTACTTGAAGTAGGACATCTTAATAGTTTAATTTGACACTCAATTGAGTGCAGCGGCGAATACACTCCACGACTACAGTGTGTCTCGAAAACTATGCAACTATGTTTCTTTTGAAATAAAATGGAATGGTTGGATAGTTCCTTCTGAAAAAGGTATATTTCTCCAAAAATAAGTAACTGTCGACATGTTTACGATCTAATATTGACTGTAGGTGTTGGTATATTTTATCCAACATCTATCAGTTGAAACAGTAGATAAGTACAATAAGCCTGAAAGTCTGCAAGTATTTTTAATAAAATCTTTGACATTATGGGGTGTGACTTATAGCACTATTACTTATTTCAAAATCGCTTACAAAGTAAGACACGAGTCTTATAAATTGTTGAAAGCCTTTTAATTAATTTATGAATTTAAATTTAATTTATTTAGTAAGCTATTTAAATCATATATTTATTAAAAAGAAATCGAAATTTAAATTTTAATTAGTTTTATTCATATTTTCACTTAAAACTATTTAACAATTCTTCATTTAAGACATTACCTATATAAAAAAGAATAATACGTTAAGAAGAACAAATAAAGGCCAATCTATATCTGTAAAAGACATCAGGTTTGTTTGACGTGGCTAACACTAGTGCCCACTAGGCGCACTATCCAGTGTCAGTTAATTTTCAGCCTGTCCAAAACTCTGCATAACCTTGAGCATTCGGCTACTATATCGAACGCAAAATATGTTGCCCTGAAGTTTTACATTGAAAAATTAATGACAGCAAGCAAAATTACATCGAAACACAGCACTGATTTCTTGCCTCCACAAATTAACTGGGGTCAGTTTAGGGCAAACTAGTCAGTGCTATAGCGAACATATTAGGGTTAACCCAGTGCGCATTAGGGCCCACGTCAAACAAACCTATTCATAATATAAGGGCGTCAAAATAATCTATAAATTTCCCCAGAATTACCCAGTCCTGATTAGAAAAAATAACTACAACGACTCTTGGAAGTCCAAAGTGGCAAGATGACTGGTAGTTGTAGGAATTCCGTGCCAAAGATTCTACTTCACATTGCTTCGAGAAAAGTTTTCAATAAAACAGGCCTAAAATATATTTTTTTTTAAATTATTTTATTTATTAAACAAATATGTACCTACCTTACTAAATTAAATTTATTTCTTAAAAACAAAAACATTTTATGCCCAATAAATTATTAAAAATAAATATAGATATATATCATATAAAGTATATTGGAAAATAAAATTAAACAATTGCATAAGAAAGGCAAGAAAGGTAAAAAACTTTATCTTGGCATTTGGGCCTGATCCACTCACTAAGAGCTACGAGCTACGAGCTACGAGCTACGAGCTACGAGCTACGTTGTAGAGTGATTTTATTGTTTTCTCGGTCTTTACAAATTCGCATATATAGAAGATTGGTCGATTATTCTGCGCATTGCCTGTAGCGAAACATTGCTTCTTCAGTACATAAATCTGCAACAATGTTTCCTTCCAAAACAACCCACTGTAACTCACTGTCCAACTGTCCAGTGCGCTAGACAACAGTGATTTCTTTTATAAAATTCTACAAATTTATCAGATAAATGCATCTGATTGTCTGCGTTTCGACAGAAATAACTACCGCCCATTATTATCAGTGCGATCCACTCAATTTAAGGCAATAAGCATATTTTTCATGATGCCCCAAGAGAGACTGGAGGATCACTTGCACTTCTTTTTCTGCAGACAAATTATGCGACTGGAAAGGGATTCGAAAATGTGATAAATTGCGCGTTCTCCTACACTCTGGGCTCATCAAGCTGGAGCCACATGTGGTTGAAAGATGTTACAAACACCATTGTATCCACATGATCTGTCAAGTGGGCTGTGCGTTGTCACTGCGGCAGTTAGCAAGCATTTCGAAAAATAATAATAACAATCTGTATTTTTGCTGTATCGTATATTCATTCATAGTTCACAAAGAGTTAATTGTTTAGTATCTTATTTGGGTGTATGGTTATTTTAAGAGACACCATGGCGAAGGAATTTTAAGAGGCTTATGATTTACGAGTACGTATACACACCTATCCTTTTTATGTTTCTTAAAAACGCAATCGCATAAACAAAAGATGGGCCACATTCCACAGGGGTGCAAGTGCAGTCTCAACTGGGATGGGGATTATTTTCTTCCTAAGCAGGATATGCCCCTTTGGATAGATTATTTAAAAAAAAGGCCGAACATTTCATCAACACTAATATTTATCGTTGAACCCATCAGTCACATGCGTTTATCGTTAAATAGGTAGGTACCTACCCATCTTATGTCACACCCTCGGACGAATGCATAATTCCTTCATTCAAATTTACAGACGCCCGTCAGTTTTTATTTGACTTCGGGACTTACGACAAACACACGCGGTACACATTTTAAGCGAGCATTTGGAAAACGTTTTTATTTTCCAAAAGTATACGCTGAACATGAGAAGGGTCACTGTGTCGTGTCTCGTGTGTAGGGTTCTCTTGTTTCATGTTCCCGTTTCTAGTACTCTTAACTCACTCAAGTGGCAGATGGTGTACGGTACGGTACTGTGTACTCAGCCGACTGTCGAAAGCGGTATGGAAAGCAATGCTAATGTCAATCATTTGAAAATTCTTAAATTTAATACTCACACTCACTGTAACTCAAACCCCGACCCTATAATGATTTTAGCTACGCTTACTATAGTTGGTCGTTCAGTTGAAAATGAACTCGCTCGCATACTGTACACAATGTTGTAGAGTAAATTAAAAATTTGTTTAACGACCTTAACCTAGGGGCATAGAGAAGAAGTCAGAAAGGCGTCTGGTTTTAATTGTATTATTGAAATGCAAGAGGGTGCTGCGCAAGCAGGGTGTTCACTCGACTCAAAGTGATGATGGGTATATCCTTTTTTCAGTTGCCGACTGTTTATAACTTTATTTGGTTGGGTTTATGTTGGAATTTCTTTACGATTGGCCAAGTGCTTCCTGCTTTTATTGTTATTGTTTCGGTTTGTGTCGAATTTTTAAAGCCAAACGAACAGATAACCCAACGTGAAACCCTTTGGATATGAGTAAGGAAGTAATTTTGTGTCATTTTGTTGGTAAATTTATGGCCTCATTGTTACTATTCGTCTTAAGTGGGTTGCCTTACCTACTGGAATGTAAAGTAAATTTCCGGTATGTGTGATAAACTCTGTCTATAAATAGTTGTCATTTTTCAGTGTGATTCATAAGGATTTCATTGAGAGTTTGAGTTATTTCAATTTATTTTTGATTTTACTCGAATAGAATAGGTATGCCAATGGATGCTGGTTTTAGACTCAAAAAATAATAATCACTAGGAAAACCTGCCGTCATCCTAACAGCTGGTAAGGTAGCTGGTAACTTGTTTTTCCCAAAAAAATGAATAAGCGTGCAGTTATAGCGACACGAAAAACCAAACCGTAAAAATTTTCTTTTGCTTTTTTTAACCACTTAAACTTAATGGTTGAACTCAATCTTGGTCTTAAAATGTTGCTTAGGAATTGTAAAGTTAGTTTATCAAAAAAAAAAGGTAGTAAATTTTCTTCAATTTTTCTAGAAAAAGAATTCATTTATTTTTCTGAACGAAAAAAAATGTACGTACAGAAAAATTAATAAATGTAATTTTTCGAAAACATAAAGATAATTTGCTCATTTTTTTTTATAAGCTAACTTTATAATTCATAAGCAACATTTTAAGAACTCGGTTTGAGTATAAAATCGATTTCTTTTCAGTCGAGGAACATTTTTTCCTAAAGAAGTCACCAAAGTTATATATATAGGTATAAAATAAAAACAAGTGCATTTTTACATTTTTGACCCCTTGTTTTAGGTAAATTTACTCAAAAAGATATTTTGACAGTCTTTTCCGTTTTTACTACAAAAGTAAAGGAACAGACGACAGACCTATTTTTGGACGACGAGTTTCTGAAAAAAATACTTTAGATAGGTGCAATGAATATTAACAAAAATGTATGGAATTTTGTAAACACAACTTACAATTTAAGAACAGCTGACTTTCAAACCACGCACGATTTCAAATGCAAAAAAAATTATCTCATTGGGCACGAAAAATCTGAGATCTGAGAACAACATCTGAAAATCCCAACCAAAAACGACATAGGTAATGCTTTCTGTCAAAATATGTAAACCTTTTCCTCTAAAGTTTCCTAATATTTAAGGATATTTTGCTGTTTATGAAAAATGGAATTATATAAAGAGAAGTGCGTAAGCTGCAAAATAGTTTGATATCAGCAAAACTGTTATGTTTAGGCACCTATTGTTTATACAGATAACGTGGTATGGTGCAACGAAATTCTCCATTGGAACAATAGCAAGCAGTTGAAGTTAGATACTTGACAGCAGCTGTTCATAATGAGGACGTTCGGATTTCTAGTTTAGTAAGTCTGAAAGCTGACTGACTTAATGGGCACTTGTAGAATGGTCACGTGAGCTATTTTTTTTTAAGTTGACGCTCATGGAGGGGTAGCTGACAAATCTAGTCAAGAAAATCGTGCCTGACATAGGTACTCAGTGGACATTTCGAACTGCGCAAAAATTTAAAATAAACTGCGAGAATATAAAAACAATTAAAGTTGACTAGTTACCGCGTTCGTATAAGTACCCAGTCCAGACAAATCTAGTTAACGTTTTCCATGAACTTTCACATCCACAAAAGCATGAAAGCCAAACAGGCTTTTAGCTCCAGATTTATACAAAATATTAGAGGTTACATAACAGTAGGTATTTTAAAAGTTTGATTGGGACAGGAACCCCCTGGCCCCTGGTCTAAATATGTAACTCATCTTGGAGGACGCTGATTTTGTGATAGGTACGTATTTTCGAACTGTCTCTGACTTGAAAAGAAGTTGCATAGATTGGTAAATTGGGACCGCAAGTTCGCTAGTACCACTCTCGATGCAACTTCTCTCTGTCTCCGATTCAATAAAAAAAAGGTGCATCTATTCCGGATCCAACTGCTATTAACAGAAAGGCTTGTTTCTCGCTTTGATGGCTTGAACTAGAGTTTGCTTAAAGGCAGTTTCATTCTGTTGCTAAAGTTCATTACCGAGTTAAATTATTTTGAAATAGAAAACCAACAAATTTAAAGCCAGCTGTTTCCCAAAAAATATACACATTCTGTCTTCCTCACCTCGAAGTTGTTAAACGAAACAGACCCAGCGAACAGCGAATATTCAGAATGCAAGTAAAGCTGCACGCATGTAAAATTCTATAAATGAACATCCTACAAGAAACCCCTACAACTTATAACCTCATTACCAAGAGCAACAGACTTAATAACGCGTTCAGTAAAGTAGACGCTTAGTAAGATGGATGAAATAATCCCAGATGACAGCATCTTTTAAAGAGATTCACCCCTAAAAACGCACTAAAAACCTACCAATTGATTTCCGGAGGCTTTTCCTCATTTCAACTTAGATATAAATTAATCTCCACCCATTCTAAAAATGAATAGACACACCAATTGCCACCAGATAAGCTGCCATCATACGTAATTTAAGACAAATTTTCAATTTAAACATTCCCGCAACACTTACCCACCTTATTACCCGCATTCAATATGCCAAAACCCAACCTATGTGGCCATTCCCCAAAATTAAATTCATATCCCACAACAAATTGCCATCCATTCTTCCCTGGGCTAATAAAAGTTAATAATTCATGTTGGCGAAGGCGAATTCCCCCTTTGAAGCTGGCCTGCCTGCGAAGCCTAGACCACAAACAGCTCGTTTGCTCCCAATCAAACACACATTTTATAGTATTATCCCTCTTTCCTGACCCACATAGCCCGAACACACCCAAAGGACTCTGAAAGAAAATTAGAAAACGTACAAAATTAATGAAATTCCGGCGTAACACTTGGATTCGGGAGAGCTGTATAGTCTGTAGAATCAACCAGATACTGCTGGGGCGACTCGAGATCGAGCGCACCCTCAAAACAGGGAGTGCGCTGTGTATTCCAAATCCCCTAGTGCTTCGCAGTCGCAACGTGTCAATCCGACCCTCAATGTGCTCTATCTAAATCTGCCAGCCGTATGGCAACCGCATACGACACGGCACACGGCAAATAACATTCATTATCCTTATTTCGTTTGTGCGTATCGTCGGAAATGCTTGAATACACACTTATGTGCTTACCTCATTCGAGGGTGAACACTGAACAATCTGCTTTTAAACATCAATGCCGCATCGTGAGCATAGAGACAACCCTCATATGACACATTTGGCGGTCCTGTTGATAGCTAAGGTGCAGGCCACACGATTCTAAAGCAATTATAGATCCATCGACTCATACTCACACAGCTGATATGCGGGACATGTGTTTGATATGCTGGTACAGTCATCACATGCGGCTTGGAAAAACCCTACAGGACACCATTCGCTGATCTTCTTCAAACAGAAACAGGACTATAACCTACAATTCCCATATATACTCAGACGGGCACAAAGGACTCGTGTCGTGTCTAGTGATGGTCTAGGAACACGGTCAATTTTATCCTTCCGCGCACTCTGTCGTTTATAAATCCATATTCCCATTTCCTCAGTGAACAAACAACACACCAATGTACATGTGTCGTAAAAGTCAACGTCCTGCAGTGACAGAATTACTCTATCACAAGCTATTAACTAACTGCCTGCGTGTGTTTGTGCTGCATGTCCTGAATGACATCTTCCGTGATTGATGACCCAAATATAGAGACTTTACGTGCCTGACGAAGCTTATCAGAGCAGAAAAAAGGCACACACAAAAAAGGATACGCCGCTCGCACACCATACACATACACACTCGTGCCTTGGATTACCTTTCGCAACAGGGAGGACATTTTAAATAGCCACAAACGGCTTTAAGGTAAATTAAACGACTAAATGGCTGTATCTTGTGGCTGTGGCAGAAATTGTTAGGTAAGGAGCGATACCTACCTGTATTCGAAAGGATGTGTGTATAGTGTCTTCTGTGTAACGTGCACTGTACAGTGATTCGTCATGGTCACATACACCGAAAGGTAAGGTTTGTAATTAGCAGTTTGTAGGTTAATTGAGCGGAAATGTCGTTTAGCATGAACTGAATGATCATTGGAGTGCGTTTCTTATGTCATGCACGGTCAATAGTTCGCACACAGAATTGAATTATATAACAAGGACGAGCCGCGGCGGTCCACACGGGGCACAGTCAATGCCTTTCTTGCACGTAGGTACTTACATTAAACACGAATCGATGTAAATTCATATTTGGTTGTGTGAACGTATCGGTCTCTTTCGGGTCTGGAAACAAAAATTAAAAAGACTCAAAAAGAACGTCAAAGGTTAACAAAAGAAACGCGGAGATTGGCTGCTCATTTTCAAACACTAGACTCAAAAAGACTGCGTTCAAATCCGTGCGCTAAATAATGGGAACGTTCAAGTATCTAGTTTAGTAAGTCTGACGGCTGACTGACTTGACGTACCTCAGTTTTGATTGGCCTGGATCGGTCACATGGGCCGCTGTGTCAGTTGACGTCTATGGAGGGGTAGCCGACCCCTAGTCAAGAAATTCGTGACTGAGTACTAAGTTGACAGTCCGCTGACGTAGGAAAAGTGAAGTTCCCGACCAATCTAGCTTTTGCGTTCAGGTTACATCTAGTCCAGACCAATCTAGTCGACTTTAGACAACTAAGTTTTGAACGTGCCCAATGTTCCTCTGCTTATTTTCTGACACTGAGTAAACGTCAAAAAGTGACATTACTGCGGGAGTGTTCAATTTCCTTCTCTGTATGTCAGCAAAAAAATAAAATCGAAACATTTTAATAATTTATGATCTAGCTCTCGGAGCCGTACCATTTTCTGACAGATCACTTACAACTTACAAGTCTCACAAAATTAGCAAGGACTTATTTAATGGATTAAACAGATTAAACAGTAGGAAGTGATATGCATAATATTTGCTAGGACTCATATCGTAACATTTCATCTAAATATTATTAAATTGTGATTAAAATTGCAATCAGTTCAAGCTACTAGCAATATTACCGCGTTCACTAATTCCAGCGACTGCTAAACTTTAAGTAAAAAATCTGCTTCGCCTCGTGTATTGGCCCTCCACCAGGCCACCACTTGTAATTGCATTGACCCCGAACGGTACTTAACACCACCGGCCGTTGTGGTCGCCAGTATCATCATCATAACCACTTTATTTAGGAACTTGAAAATTACAATTCACTTGAAAATGATAAATTGCCATCCACGAGTGAGCGTTTTCATTTTACTTGCAGACAACTTCACTCTATGGGCTGGACATGCAAATGGGGAGAAAGTAGTAGGTATAGGTATGCTTGTTGTGTCCTTTCCATGGCCATTTGCCTGATTGTCCCATTGGAATGGAATTTCAACCCTCGGTGGAGCTGTGATTCTGGTAACCACCATCAGTCATCCTCTCTTTGGGAAAGCTTGCAATGATACTCGTTGTTTGGAGTGATGAAAGTAAAATTGCATTCGCTTTGGTACTTCATCCCCCTTGTTCACATTGACATTATCGTACAAGGAGCATCAGCATGTAATGTAAACAAAAGCCTTTGCCCTTTTTGCGGGCCAAATCTGTGGAATGAAGTTATGTTTCGTTTGTGTTTACTTTACACCCCCGGTAGCTTACGTTGGTTCATTGAAAATTGAAAATGCGTATATGGAGTAGTCTTGTAACTTATTTTGCTATAAATTGGTTTTTATGGACGCATCGATGACTCATACACATTTGGGGATGAAAATTGATTGGACTAGTCGGCCTCGGCATCCCTGCCTCTAATGTGGTTGCTCTTTTGTGTGGGCGACATTTTAGCAGTTCGTCCGGGCCGAGTTGTTTGGATTATTTGTTTATGTTTTGCTTTTGAGGGTTGTATCTGTGTGATTGGGGGATTGCTGACACGCGTCGGTTGGTTATCGGTGATTGAAGAGGTTCGGTAAGTAGTCGAATGAAAATATACATGTATTTCAGCCAGTGGTTTGTGGGGCAGTCGATGTATATCCACTGCATATCTATTATGGCATGAACCCACATGTCTCTTAAAATAGGATTTTTGTGTTGTCATTGCAATACTAAGCCATGTAATCTGTCCTTAAATTCTTTCAGGCTTAGTTGTAAGATTGCTGTTGCTCTTGCTGGGTTTGTACGCGAGGGGTCTCAGTTTCGACCCCCGGAAAAACACAAATTATGTCCATCTAAATGTTTTTTTTACAGCGACACAACTCGCGAACGTTTGACAAACATTCAAGAGTAGATATGGCATAGAATTCGTTTTAAAAAATAGAAACTCACGAGATGATACGTCTAGGTTCCAACGCAAACCTGTTGCCCCAACAAAAAAGTTAATTGGCTTAAATAATTATTTTGGGATAAATTTCTGTCACTTGTGGTGAAAAAAACACACAATTTTTTCCGCTGTTGAAAAATGTACTTCTACGTGAGCAATGTAAACAATAACCTCTTAGCGAATTTGCTGGCGTTTTCTTTTACTTTGGATTTTACAGTATACTGAAGGTCAGTTAATTGAAACCATGGAATTAGAAAAAATACCTGTTTCAACATTAGAGTTACTTTTATTCATATTAATCAACTGAAGTTAGCCATGCAATACATTTGAGTATTTGATACACGGTCTTAAATTGTTCTATTTGCAGTTTGTTCACTTGTATTTTCAACCCTCAAGCAGCTCAATGTAGCTCTAAATTCCAAGCGCACACACCCGTATTTTTAGAGCAAATTTGAATTGTTGGCTCATTAATTAAGATTTTGATTTCTCTTCAGATATCATGATATAAACAACAAGTCACCACAACGAAAATTCCCTTCCACCATGAACACTTTCATCAATTCAACTTTGAACGGCAAAGCGCTGTCAAAAGTGAAACAGAGAAAACTCACCACACCAAAAGAAAATATCCCATTCCGTTTTCGTCGCATTCCCCCATTGCCATTCCAGTCCGCATAGGAAATATAATAAAAAAAATTCCCCTCATTCAATTCCAACCAATCCAATTCCAGTCCAGCGAGGTCGAATGGGATTTTCTGTCGTAGTAATGGCTGACACGAGCGCAGTGAAAGACGCAGCGTTGCAACAGTCGCCTTAGTATCGCGGATTACATTTTCTATGCAGTGTTTGTTTCAATAAGAAAATCCATTCAAAATATCCAAATAAGTGTTTAATATACAGGTTCAAAACCAAAGTGAACAAAAATACCCAAAAAACCAGTGAATTTGTGTCGAATTCAACGAAGAAAACATCATTTCCCATAGTGAAAATGTAAAAAATTCTTTCCCACTCGTTTCTCTAATTTTCCATTTACAAATTACAAATCCTACAATATTGTACAACAATAATTCTCCAATTCTCTGCATCTCGTTCGTCATTTTTGCGTTAGTTCTTCGTCTTGCGAATAAATGGAAAAATTCGCCAACAAAAAATAAATTCTGTTTTGTGCTGAAAGAAAAGTGTATTTTGTGCCAAGTAACACACAAAATTGAATAATAAAATAAAATAGAAAGTTCAGTAAAACAACAAGAAGGCACACACATGCCAAGAAAAGAGTGAGAAAAAGAAGAAATTTTTTATATTCACAAGTGATAGCTCAACTTTGTGCCGAACAAGGATATAACAATAAATTCCCTGGATACGTTACGAGACACATACACACGGTAGAGAAAAGGAAAAAGGAGTGGCGCTTGGATTTTTTTCGCTTCTCACTTTTCGCCGTCGGCGCATTGTTTAATATTTTGCTGCATTTTCCTAGCGTGGAATTTATTCAATTTTCTGCAATAATTAAGGTGAGTGAGTGAATGGAGTAGTTACAATTACAAGTGCAAATCTCGATTGGGTTGGGTGGGTGTTGGAGGATTTTTTGTTGTTTTTTTTCTTGTGTACGGAAAATGTATAGGAAAAGGGCGCTACCTCAATTTGGTTTTTTGTTGCCTTGTTTTTGCTTTGCTCCTTCCTTCCATGTTCCATTGTTTGTGTCTGTAAAAAAAATATCCCCTTTCAAGTTTCCAACGTGTTTTCCAGTGAAATTGAGCGCAATCAGTGTTGCCGAGAAAGAGATTTTTGTTTAAATCAGATTTTATTTGTTTAAAAAATTATTGTTTTTAATTAAAATTTTAGTTGTGTGTTGTTAATATTGTATATTTTAATAAAAGGATTCAATATAAACAAAACTTTTAAATAAACAATGAAATCATTGCAACATTTCTAACCAGAGTGACAATAAATTAAATAAAAACACTAACGAACGGTTCAATGCCTGGTATTATCTCTTTATTCTACACATTCACAAGTCATACTTGTCACGGGTTGGATCAACAAATTTGGAGTAGGTACGACTAATTGCGTTGCGTTGGAAATGGCTTTGAACTTTTAAGGCCTTGTCCCAAATTGTACTATTTTTTTGTAGACTAGTCACGAATTTACCAATGTTTACCTTCTTAGATTGTACTTAAGTTCGGTGTAGATAGTGCGACAGTTAGGAGATTTTTGTCGATTTCCGATTAGATGAGTATATTCGTAATAATGGAATGTCAATTATTGCTTTTACTTTCGCACATATCATTGTGGGTCGGTTCGGTATTTCGTTTGTCAATGCTTTAAATCAATTGGCATGTAATGTTTTACCCCAGTAAATCTCAAGGAAGAAGACGTTTCAGTATCAAATAGAATCGTCTTCCACACAGACTCTGTCTTCAATAAAACTGAGCAATTTCTTTCTTTCACAATCACAATAGTGGCATAGATTGTGAGAAGCTAGTAGTGTTGCCAGATTTTGGTCGCAGCTCGAAGGGACATTTGGCAAAAATATGGAAAAAACCCGGGATTTTAAAATTTCTACCGGTACAAAATTAAAACTTATAAGATATACCTATTAAAATATATATATACGAATATTTAATAATAAACAAAAAAACTTGCTTTCGAAATCACGGAAAAAAATTTGCAAATTGTGTTATTTTTAATGATTTCAATGACAGTTGACAGCTGCAAAAATTACATTCTAATATGCTAGGTGCGTTTGATTTAAAATTTAAGCGATAATTTGTTAAGGTCAAATTACTATGCATCCAGAGAGTTGTAAACAATTAAGGCTGGTGCGCAGTTCACGTGAAATCCAATTTTTCATACAAACTTTTCACTGCGAAATGTCAAAATGAACTTTCCACATGAAAATTTCACCAGGTAGTACGCTGTTCAAGTGAAAAATAGTTGTTCAAAAATTGATTTGTAGGGGGCGTTACTTAAGCTATTTCACTTGGCTTTTATTGTCCGTCGCATTAAAGTTTTGACATTTCGGCGTGAAAATATCACTTTCAATTTCAATGCACTTTTTGGAGAGGAGTGAAAATTTCATTTCACTCGAACAGCCTTAAAAGAAGTTTGCAGTTGTTTTCTTTTTTAGTGACTGAGTTGCTACCCGCGCAAACCGGGACGTCTGGCAACGCTAGAAGCTGGGCCTAGATCAATATACCATTACATTACCTAGTTATACATTTAGATTCACTTTAAAAAATTGTGTGGCTAGCTTGAAAATATAAGTTATTCAGTAAGTCATCAGATAAGCCGGCATAACCGCTTATTATATAGCTGGCGCTACAGTTGAGTGTGAACCAGAGCATCAACTGAGTCTCTAGTTTGTCCCGTCCTTTTGGCGGGCAATGTTCATTCTTTTCGATGATTCAAAAGCATTAAAAATACTTTTTAGGGCAATTGAAGGAATAAAGGGCAATAGGAGTGCAATATAGATAAATTATATAATAAAAGGTCACACTGCGCCATCTAGTAGATATTTATAAGTATCAGTGAAAAGATGTGTTAACTGACACCTGGCCTTAAGTTGGGAACGTTTTGAAAAGAGTATTTGAATTTCAATTCCAGTTTTTAGTTTTTTTGGAGTAAGGCCGATCGGGGAGAAAGGAGAATTCTCACCTTGAGCCTCCTTATAGGAAGTTTGCGTAGAAATAGTCTTCCAGTTTTTTTCTAAACATATGTACATCTTTGTATGAACTCTTAATGAAAGCCTCTTTACAATATTAGGCGAATTGTTCCTGCCAAGTTTGTCAAGCAAAACCTTTCTTTACAAAGGAATGCATATAGAATTCAATGTTCCTATGACAAAATTTATGGTGCTTAAGACTAAAATAAATAAATAAATATTTTGGCGCGACAGGTCTATGGGACCCAAGGCCTAGCTTCTCAAAACCATTCGTTATGTGTGGGTTTTCAATTTTTGGGACGAATGGAAGGGATCTACAATTTTACGCCGAGTCCAAACGGCTAATTGAGAAGTTCATTCATGACAGTTTTACTCTCAGATGTTTGTCAGACGTTCGCGAGAGGTGGCGCAGTGGAAAAAAACCTTAAGATGTAATTTGGCCCTTTCGGGATTCGAACCTGGGACCCCTCGCTTAGTAGCCCAACACACTACCACTAAGCCACTGCGCCGACAAGACAAAGCCTCTAAAAAAACTGTGCTGCCAACCAATGACTGCTTTAAATGTTATCAAACATTTTTACCGATAGTGTAATAAATGGTTCTTAACACCACGAAACTTTATGAAAAGAAAACAAATAATTTGGCAAAATTAATTCTAAAGACATTAGGTAGTTGCCACGTTTATGAGTTTTAAGTTTTGATTTGTCTTTTAACCTGCCTTCTCTGCCTTTTGAGTTTCCCATGTTTAAAAAAATATTTTGATTAGCCAATCCTGTCTTTGTTGGTGACTTTCCCGAAATGTTTCTTTCTTTATATTTCATAAATGTAGGTAGTTTCTTGTAAATGACATTTCATAAATGTCAATGATAATACTACTTTTATGTAGGTACAAAGAGTAAGGTCCAATAATTGTTTTATATATAGAAAAGCAAAACAACGAACCAAAATTCATTAAATAAAAGTCCATTAAATAAGAAACACTAAATTAAGCCACCGGCAACACTAACAACTGTCCTTCAAATCCAGATGTCAGACGAGTCGCTCGTGAATTTGTTTGAGCTGTCTTAAAATCAAAAATGGTGATAGAAAACCTTTTTAATTCCCCCCATTGTTCTTGTCCATTAAACGGGCATTCCATTTCCCATTACCTTTCAGTGTCAATATTTTCCAGGAAATTTATATTGCTCCCTTGGCGCCCATCTATGAACAACAACAACAGTCGACTTGTGCAAAAAATGTGCATGCATCCCATCCTCAACTGATAGGCTAGGCATGGAGTAGAGTTCTCCTTCGTTTAGTAGAATGATGGCAAATTGACAAAGTAGACGTACACTTTTGGCACTCCCTGAATGGGCGAGAGACTAGTTTCTGTCTATATTCTGTTTGTTGTTGGCTAATTTTTGCATTTCTTTTTTATTTGATGTTTGTGATCTTGTTAGTCGTTAGTAATCTGGTTAAAAATGGAATTTCCTGCGAAAAATGTGCCAAAGTAAACTCGAGACTGAGAACGAGAGATACAGACAGAGAGCGAGCACAACGAATAACAAATTCGAAGGTAAACTGGCTGACAATACTAAACCGAACACAATACACAAAAACCACCGACAGGTTAAATAAGCCTCTGACATCATTTCGTTCGAATTTGAACTTTTCGCCAGAAAAATAGTACCTAATAGTATTTATTGCAAATGGACGGCCATTGCTTTCGTATGCAATTTATATTAATTTATTTCCAGTCGAAATTATTTATTTGATTGAGTTTTGAATATGTTTTTGTTTTTCACTAGAGTCCAAATTTCATCTAGAAGAGGAAGTTGAGTCTCTAATTTTTTTGTTTTGTGTCCTCTCACTGTAACTTGAAAGGCCGAATCAGCAGCAGCTCAGCAACCAGCAACAGTGTTAAACAAGATCGCTTCCAAGAATTTTTCCCTTCACCTAATGTGGCGGTGTGCTTGTGTGGGTCTGTGAATTATTTTACCCATTCATTTGTATTTATTTCTCTCTCTCTTTTTTGTGGTGCAATTTTGTGTTTTTATTTACAATTTTTTGTATGCATGGTGATAAAGTGGAATGTGGGATATTTTTTTGGGAAATATTTTTAATGGCTTCATAAAGTGATGGAGAGTTCTGTGATGCTGATGATTGACAGATAAAATAGGAACAACGTAGCAAAAGGAAAAGAAGAAACGTAGGTAGTAGAACAATTTGCCTTTTATTTTTGTAAAGGTTTAATAAATAGGTGCCGTTGGTCAAACAAATCAAACTGGTTCGTAAAACTTTGATATTTGCACATAAGTTTAACGAATCGATCTTGTAAATTGGATACCCACAAACGCCAAAGAAAGTAACAGAGAACAAAAGTCACAATGTTTAATTACTATTTTCATAGGCAACAATAAGATTCATGACGTTCTGTTCACTTTGCACAATTTCAGCGAAAACGTTTAGTTAGAATGATGGAGACCCTTACTAAACTCAGAAAAAGACCCAAGGAAGTGGGCACATTCAGAAATCTAAACTAAACTAAAGATTAGTCGGTTACGTCAATTATCCTACGTCAGCCACATATTCGAACTGTCAGTTTAGCACTCAGTCACGAAGTCCTTGACTAGATTTGTCGGCTTCTCCTCTATAAACGTCAACTGAAACTAAATTTCATGTGACCGATCTTGGTCAATAAAAACTGAGACACATCAGCCTGCTGTCCGACTTATTATCTAAACTACATTCTTGAACGTCCAGGTTAATGGAATAAGTGACGCGTTTGACAGAAAAAAAATCAGATAGATATATTTGTCAACAGATTTCGTAGGGTAATGTTAGCAGTACATCTTTTGAGAATAACCTATGCGCACTGGGGAGCTCTGATAGATTTTTGTTGCCTACTACAATTTTTCGTTCTTGAAGGCTTCAATTGACAAGACTCTTCAGTTGACACGTTCTTTAACTTCCTACTGTTGCGCACTCCAAGTTGTTTAGGTCAAAGTCCCTTTTTAATTGTGGGCGTCACTTTAGGCGAAGCCTTCGTCTACTGCGTTGTTCCTCTGGGATGGATTCGAAGACTCATTGGCCCGAAGCTTAGTGTCTATTCGCACTACATGACCTAACTTTTATGACCAGGGCGACATGAAATGTATCGTTTTACAGTAGCGTCCATCGCCTCCTAAAGTCTGTCAAATTGAACCGAATGTTTTTCTGAGGATATCTTAATTTGCTTTTGGTATCCATAGTCATCCTACACGAGCAGTACGTGACGGAATTTATTTTTGTGTTGTGTTTTTAGGACTTTGTCTTTATGTTTCCCACGACATTAAGTAATTTTTTTCCCTTTTTACAGAACTCAAATTCCCCCGATGTTTTTTTAATTTCACTTAAAAGCAAAATTAACTTTAAGTACAAAAATCGCCGCTTTTTAACATAATTTATGGCTATTTTTTGGAACTAGAAAATGTTGGTAAAAGGCGATTGGCGTGAGTAATTTTTTCTGGTCATTTGGTGCATTGATAACCACGATGGAATAACAGACACACAGTTATCTAACTGTGTGGTAACTGTATAGCTGAAAAATTGAACTTCCCCAACACAAAACTGCGTCTAACTAAACTCAATTCGCTCCCAACTGTCTCGTGTTCATTGTGTGTTTGTTAAATTTGTTTTCGATCTTGAAGCAGTTCATTGGCACTGTTTTCATTTCTTGTTCTATCACAAACAACTCTGCCCCGGAACCAACCGCCAGCACTCACGCCTAATTCAATTAAATACCAACTCTCCGTAGGTATACAGCTCGAACTTGAATTCAATTCAAAACGATTGGTATCTAACCTTGGAAATGCGAACAAACAATCAAAAAAAAAAAAACATATCATTTAAACTGTTCATAGGCGTTAGATCGTTTTTCAGGTTTAACAAACTCACCACAACATTGAGTGTTATCCCACGTTCCAGGCACGACATTGCTCACACTCGCTGGTGTCTTGTGTACAAAGTGTACCCCATGCAAACAGGGAAATAAAAAGAAACCCGTTGATCTAAAATCGTTTATTGCGATTCAAATACAGAGTTCAAACGAGATAAGACTAACACGGACGCCCAACACCCCGACAGCCCCATGTAAACAAATTACACAACGCCGCCGCTGCCGCCGGATAGTGCGCCTCCCAAATTAGATTTCAAATATATTTTTAATTATTTCCTCGAAAAAAGAAACAAACTATGCAACAAGTTCGAGTCGAAGTTAGTCTTGTTGCAATCTCATTGAGAAATCGTTTTCTAGATAAGACATGGAGCGGGCGTATTACGAAAAAGTCGGTGGACCGTCAAAAGGAATGCATGCATGCGTTAAGTGCATGCACGCAGTTGTACGTGGCACAGGCCATAACTCCTGGCCCTGGACACGCATCAACGCAATGGTGAACCGACTGAGGGATTATTTGTCGAAAAATAAAATGTATCTCTTGGAATGGTGTTTGAAAAATCATTTCAGTTGGCGGCCTTATCTGTTTTCTCAAGTTGATGGGGCTATTTCTTGTGTCGAATTTAGGACGCGCCTTTGCGCTTGTGTAAATAGAAACGAAGACTTGAAAGTTGTCATCTATTTTCTGTGTATTTGGAAATATTTATTCACCGGCTACCAACCTCTAATGGAGTGCATTAAGGAGGGCGAATTTAAGATTAATTTTCCGATAAATCGGCCTTAACACAACGCCACAAGAAACCAGATAGGACTACTTGATTCACGCATAATAATTCTTGGCGTAGAGTGTTGCTTGTCATGAGAAAGCTTTTCAATCCAGCCGTTCGAACGTGGCGTCCAAATTTTAGTTCAGCACATGGAAGTACAAAATTTAGAGAAGCTCTACCTAGCGACTATTCTGCCCATATAAAAATGTGGCGCTAACAATATTTACGTATTTACCTATTTACTTATTTACATATTTATTTATTTATTTATTTACTTGTTTAATTATTAATTTAGATTTTGTTTTTTATTTTTCATTTATTTTTATTTATTTATTTATTTGGTTTATCTATTTACTTTTTTATTTTTTGATATATTGATTAATTTATTTATATATTGATTTATCTATTTGTTTATTGATTTATTTATCAAAATAAATAATTATAAATGATTTATTTATCTATGTATTTATTTATTATCAACCTTAGTGGCTCCTGTTTAGAATATCTACTTCCGAACAAATAACTTTTTCATTCTGAGTTGAATGCCAAAATTTGACAACGTCAATCATGGTTAATGAACCGTCGACATAAACGATGGGGTAATCAGCTTGTAACTCCATGCGCAGCTTTTCGTTGGGTTCCCTTATCGCTGAACTACTCTTCTGTTTTTGGTAGAATATATCTTTTAGATTGATGCGGCTTTTTATAAACTAGAAGAGTCACTCCTTCTACCTCTTGTTCTTCTAAAACTCCCCGCATTAAATAGTTGTACGCAACTTAATTCAATTAGTTTTGGTGCGGTTTCAAGTCTTTAACTCCATACAAGTGCTGTTGTTCCGCAAGGCTCCGCTTTCTCTCCCATACTCTTTTTCAGTCTCATACAAGTTCTTGAATCAAACTCAGACGTGAACATTGGTCTTTTGATCGAGACGTATGGCCAGTTAGAGTGATATAGAGTTGTAAGTTCTATTTAGGCTTTTAGCTTAAACTGTTGCCTAAAATAAGGAGAGATAGGATGACAGTCTCCTCTACCGACATATCTTTTAGCAGCTAATTAGCCAAGCGATTTAAGATGAATTGACCCAATTGAAACCACCGTCCATGTCTAGAAATGCAAAAGTTCTTAGCCCCTTACCATTAAAAAATTGAATCCTTGATGCTATACGTGTTAGCGTGTGTTGTGCCCTTTCCACTGCTTTATTTTTACAGTGGGCCTGCCGAAAAAAAGTAGTGAAATAAGTTTTTTCTAAAAATTGTATAAGGCATAATGAGGGAGACTTATAGCTCTGAAATCTTTCGAACATATTTTTAAAGCATTTGCCGGTATTGGGAATAAAAAACCTCTTTTACTTCCCTCCATTTCAAAGATATGGAGCAGGTGAAGACCACTCTTCAGGTTGGCAAGTCATGCTCTGGTATTATACCGTCAAATTTGAAGCTACGTATCGACGAAAGAGGCCCATCTTTTATGTCGGTATTGTTTAATTTGGTCCTTTACAATTTATTTGGCCTAGTTTTTGAATACAACGTCTATCAAGTGAACGGTCTCTATTGACCAAAGGTGAATGTCCCCCTTTTTAGCGCGTTTTCCATCACTTTTTCGAGCATCACGGGCGGCGTAGTGATGTTTTCGACACAATTGTTTGCCTTGAGCTTGTCAATAGCCTGACGTGTACACTTTAAATTCCAAATAACCGCACAAAAATAAGTCCCGAGGGTCGAATATGGAAATTACCAAAATATACTTTAAAAAATCAGGTTCGGTATCAACCATTCGAGCGACTTGGTTGTTTTAAAATCGACGTAGACGGTCTGTCTGAAATATTTTTTGAGTCAATTGCACTTGTTTGTTCTGACAGCAAAATGCTGAGCTCGGTGATGAAACGACACATGTGAGTTCTCGTCAATAAAATTCGGCACCAAACGACGAATACTGTTGTCAGACGGTGCTTTTTGGCCACGATATTTTCGACGATATGCTCGTTGAGTTTACACAACTAAAGTACTATTTTCAATTTACAGAGTCCTCTTTAAGATCCATGGCTAAATTTGTACTGAATTTACGTTTTAAAAACCATGTCTACTCAAGTCAATCAGTTGATAAATGTCAAAATTATTCAATGTTTACATACCAGCATTAAAGATTGCGCCCCCTGTAGTGTGTCGCCCGTAATTAGATTTGATACTCTCAAGGACAAATCATCTTCTCACTGCAACTTGCAAGGCTTCAACTGACAACTAGAATATAGATAACGGAAGCTGATCAAAAGCGGTAAAAATATCTTTTTAGTCATCACCAAAATAAAAGAAAAACCCATTCCAAACCAATCAAATCAAAAAAAAAACTGAAGCCTCCAACCCCTGAATTGTCGTAAATTCTTACGAAAGGTAGTCATAAATGTCTCACTCCTGCACCCAAGCGAACAGTCAAACAAAGCTGTCAGTGTGCCGAGCCAACATCTTAATTTTCGGTACAAACAAACTCAAATTCTTATCATCAGCGATACCTCTCGTAATTAACTTTTCAAAATATGTCACTTATCTTATACCTCTCTGTGTGTGTGTGTGTGCTTGTTATAAAACAACGAAAAAACCTTCCCAACTAACTTATGCAACTTGCGTCAAAAGGCAGAAGCAAAACAAAAACTCTGAGAAAAAAAAACTGCGATAAAACTGCGAATTAAATAATCAAAAATGACAATAAAAATGGAAAAATACTTTCCTATCTCGAAATCTCTTCTTTTTCATTGCTTTTTAAGGTTTTTTCCTTATTTGTTGTTGTTTTGCTATTTACACTGTTATTTCGCTGTTATCTAACCGACACACGCTTATTAAACCGATCTATATCACCACAGTCCAAGCTGTTTAGATAAGACGGCTCACACTCCGCTTTTTTGTATTTCTTATTTTTGCATTTATTATGCCAAGTCGCATAGCAAATGGTAATGGTTCGCACTCACATGCCTCATATGGAATTCCCAGTGTTCATCGACCTCGTTTACTGTCATTTCCTTATAAATCGTTACTCCTTGTTGCGAACTAAAATTGTATAAATGCCAACCATTAGTATCGTTTTTGGTTTAATTCATGCTACGCAAGTTTTAATATAAAAAAAGACCTACTCCGCTCTCGGTGAAAAGTGAAAGTACCCATTTTGTTTCGCAAAATGATGTGTAGTACAAGAAAAATGACAACCAATGTGCTTGTCACTCTGTTAATGTTTAAGCAGCGCGCTGTTGGTATGCAAAACTTTACCTGAAAGTGTCATAAATCTCGTCTGTCCATAAATTTTGTTCACTGCTTGTAATTAAAGAGAAAACATTGTAAATGGACCGATGTGTGCAAACAATAACTGGAATTGTTACAATACAGGTATAAATAGTCGGAGACATCTGCCAGGTGCCTGTTTAGGTATATTTTACAGTCTGGGAGAAGTAACCTTGACCAGTTTTTGTTTCCTTTCCACTTTTGTGACACTAACACGAGTTGTGCTCTCATTTGGCGGTATCCTTGAAGAGCAGGTGTTTCCTTTTTGGAAACAAAAACAGTAGAAGGGTGGGGAAAAGAGAAACCACATTTTGACTGAATTAAATCCGCCATAAAAGCTGTTTCCGTATGGACCACTTGTCTGGTTCTGATTATATACCTACTAGGTGGCGCAAAATTAATTATCGAATTTTGTTTTTCGATTGCCTTTTTACTTAATCTTTATTTGGTCCTTCAACATTTTTTCTGTCAAGTGGAAAAGACGATATTCGTCAAGTTGATACCCATTTGTACACTTTTTATCGCATTTTTCATGACTTCGCGCAAGATTTTCGATGATAACTGTTCGCATTCCTGTCGAATATCCTCCTTAAGGGCTGCGATTGCCTGAGGCTTGTTGGCATAAACCCGTGACTTTAAGTATAGCCCCAAAGAAAGTAGTCTGGTATGGTTAAATCGGGCGATCTTGCCATCGCCAAAACGGGGGATAACGCGACCAGGAAACACTTCCTTCACAATATAGATTGTGACTCGTGCTGTGTGTGCGGTTGAACCACATGTTCACCAAGCCCCACTCATCCAATTCTGACAGTAAGAAGTCGTTTATCATGGCCCTGTAACGTGCGCCAGTAAAAGTGACCGCATTGCCGATGGCGTCCTCAAAAAAAAAACGCCGCAATCACTCCTTCCGCGTGTACGCTGCACCAAACAGTGGCTTTGAGTGGATGCAATGGCTCTACGTGCATCACACGCGGATTTTTAGTGCTCCAGAAGTGCGCCCTGTCGCTGATGATGATTTTCTAAATAAAATCGTCATCTTCGTTGTTGATACAATTATTCGACCATTGCTTGTCTGTTTTATACTGGAGCTGTCTAGTTCACAAATGTCAAATATGATTGACGTACAACGCCATTACAACATCTCCCGATAGGATGATAACTTTTGAGCCACCTTGTATTTTTGCAAGGACGAAGTTTAATCCATTTCCTTGTGACTCGAATTGTGCGTAGGTTCCCCTCACTGTTTTTGACTTTAAAGGGGAACGTATAATAACAGAGCTTCACAAAGGAAAGGAATTTGTGTATGAAAATGAGCCGGAATTTAGATGTGCTGAATTTTTATAAAGCTGTGCATCACTTCATTCCGACCTCACGTGTGGAGTTATCATATAAATGACTTTTATCTTATCATGTGAAGAACAAAATTAACTAACTAAATGCCAGAGAGTTATTTCTTAGCGTAGTTTCAACAGATAGCCTCAAAGTGGTGATGTTCTCATGCAGCCTTAAAAGGGGCAATTGAAACTCTAGTCGTCATACAAAAAAAAATAAAGAAGAAGAGAGAGATATTCGAATCAGACCACCAATGTCGGGTCTCTTTTCGTCTCTCTTTTCTTTATTTTGGTGTAGTGGGGGAGAAACTCTGATATTATTCGTTTCTCTTATATGTTTGGGTGGTAGAGTCATTGCTTGTGACCCGGTCGGCGCAGGTTCGAGCCCCAATACACCATTGCCACCCCCCTAGTCGTCATAAGACCCCTACTTTTGGCTGGACTAGAAAAACCAGTATGGACCAATCCACTCAGTCAAGAAGTTGTCGATTCTATAAGTGTCAAACATATAGCAGCCCTTGCACCACATCTTACCCGGCAATGTCGACCATCTGCACCTGCTTTTTAATATATTGTTGACCATTTGTGTACAACATTTTCTACTACTAAGGAGAGTATTGCATCCTTTCAGGCCAGTGTTAAAGAATATCCAAAATAACGAGCTTGGTCTTTGCCATCAGCTACATGGAAAACTTTAAGCAAAGATCCAAATTTGACAGGTCACAAGATCCAGCCTGTACATGAACTGATCCCGAATGACCAACCACCTATTTGTGTCGAAATTTCAGTGAATGGGGATAAAATCAACTCGCATTGGATCCGAACTGGATTGTCGAAAAAAATCAATTTCTTGAGGTAAACATTCGATGAACGCATAATTTCGCGTCATGGACCTCTGAACTGGGCTTCAAGGTCTTGTGATGTGGCGCCTCTTTATTATATTTCTTGGGGAAACGTAAAATAGCAAGTCTACGTCGACAAACCAACAACAATCGACACATTGGTGGTCAACATTTTTAATGTTTAAGGGGACAAAAGTGACCAAAAACTTTGTCCCTCGGATGACATTCATTAGATCGAGTGGTGGTGTACAGAATGTTTTCTCTCCATTACTGGCTTAAAAAACACCCTGTTCCTATATGAAATAAGGAGTAGCTAATTCCAACCATACGTGTGAGTTTATCTTTTTGTAACAGCAGTTATGCTTAGTGGTTAGTGTGTTGGACTACTAAGCGAGGGGTTCCCGGTTCGAATCCCGAAAGAACCAAAATTCATCAATTTTAGTTCAGTAAACCTTTTCATTGATGTGATGAAACGGATTTCAAAAATGTGATGAAAATTGTACATCATAAAACGTGTTCATTGCTCGTCAACGTTGCTCATCAATATGTATTATGAAAAATCATTAATATGATGAACCCTCTAATTTCATCAATCTGATGACTGTATTCATGAATTTAATGAATATAAATGTTAGTTTAATTTTCTACCAATATATGACGAATCAGTTCATCTACTCGTATAAGATGACCGCTTACATTAACCCACATTCTCTTTTAAAATGGAAGTCTCCGTTTCAATGAGCGCCGTCATCAATATGATGAAAGCGGTCATTAATATGATGAAAATTCAAATCCTGGGAATCGTACTTCAATATGATGATTCCATTCATCAATAAGAAGAATAAATCATCAACTGGGTGGAAAAATAACTAAATTCATAAAAAAAATGTTTTCATAAAATTTATGAAAGTTTGCGATGAATTAATGAATAAGAACCCTGGCAAAAAAGTTTGTTCATAATATTGATGAAATGTCAATCTATTCAATAAATTTCCGTTCATGAACACCATTCATCGATAGTCTTTCTTTTTTTAACGTCCGACAGCACAGGACGTTTGTCAGACCGGAAGGGGTATTGACTAAAAAACCCCACAGTGGAAATTAAGTTTCCAATTTAAGCCCCTTCTACCATCTGTGCCACATACAAAGTTAAACAAAGTTGTTGGCGGAAATACCAACGCCGAGACACACTTTTCCAAATTCAAATTCATACCTCGCTGTTTGCAAAAATAACCAGCTCCCATTTCTCTTTATATAAACAAACGATGGTTTCCACTCTAATAAACTTTTCTAATAAACAAAAAAAATATTAAACCAATACCTTGTCCACAGTATATGTATTTTTGTTCCAAATATTTGTACAGATGCTGTGCTAAAACAGTAAGAGTCCACAAAATAAACACTTCAATTCATTCTGATCGTAAAAAAAACAACGAAAATATCTTTCTCTCTCTCACTCTCTCTATGTGAATGGTAATCTCACAATTAGCATCTGTTTGTGTATGGTTATGGTAGCCCTGGTCAGTTTTTATTATACCCACGTACATGTGCACAATCAAACCTAACCGCAGAATATATACGTAGATTTAACATATGGTATGGGGTTGTCCGCCCCAATAAGCACAGTGTGTGTCTTTTGAAAATTTGCTTTGGCACCACACAGCCAGACAAATGTCACACGGATGGAATTTTTTTCTTTCGACGTCATCAACAGCATTTAGTATCCCTCGGGTTGTTGTTGCTGTGAAAATACCCTTTGTGTGGACAAAAACGCGTTGAAAGTAAAAGTTCAACTTTGGAGTGTCTAATGTGTTGAAACCCAAATCCTCAACCGCAACAAAGGTGCTGGGAGTGCTTCATAAAATATATTCAAATGAGTTTATTTTCCAAACACGGTCCATAGTTTATTACGTGCTTGGGTTTGCCAATATACTAATCTGGCGTTCAAGAGCGACACGAAGATGTAGCTGCTGCGTGAATTAATTACATTTCATGTTTTTTTTTCGTTACCTACTGCTCTTGCATGTGCTCGCTCAGTTATGGCCGTTGAATTTTCTTCTAATTTATTACAACTATTAACTGTTGTGTGTTGTCTTCTTTTTCGCGCTGCTGGGGTCTGAAACACGGGCTAAGATAAATGTTTCAGTGAGAGCGTGTTTTTGTTTTTTTTGGGAAATGCAAGATGAGACTGAAAGTGTTTTTTTTTGTTTTGTTGGTGTTTCAAAATTAATTATGTTTTTCGTTTTTTAATTAGATTTGTGGGAAAGCTTAGACGATCTTTGAGGGGTTTTGTTATGAAAAATAGGCATACTTGATTCTTTTATGACCGACGGGCAAGTACACTAATGACCGTAATAAACTTTGATTGAACGACGAGTTTAATTGAGGATGTTGTGGTAAAAATTCAAGCAGGCATTAAAAGTAGCCGATAAAATTCTAGATGGGGCAATAACACACAGCCGAACGAAAAACCATAGCTAATTAGCAATATGCGGCTAATAAAGGTGGCTCCTGACAATTTTGTCTGCCAACAACATTTCGAGGGAAATTTAAGAATTATTTTTGGATACAGTTTCGGAATCCCTCCACTACAGATATAAATTAAGATTTAAAGATTTATCAATCAGAGTATCGTTATTCTCAGGTTTGTTTATACTGAGTATAAGAATTTCCTTGGTACGTTTAAGGTCCATTTCCGGCCATAAAGCTATGGACACTCGATGGCCTGTTATGTCTGCCCATCTACGGGCTGCTTGTTCTTGTATGTTTCTTTTGAATAATATCACCGACCTCTTTTGCCAATGCGTCAGTGAATTCCTTCCCTTTCATGTTACAGTGACTTGGGACTCAGCCTAGGCCGACTCTGGCTATTCTAGACTTGATGTATTTTGATTCTAGTGCCGTCCTATCAATGAAAATGGCGATATTCGTATCGGATATCGATTCCATCTGTAGTAGTTCAGCGGCCTTTAGCAGTGCTATATTTTCCGACTGAAAGACACAGAAACTATTTGGCAATCTAATTGACAGTTGCATGCATCGAATTGAAGAATAAATGCCAGAGCCTGTTCCCTTTGTGGTTCTTGATCCATCGGTATAGATTGTCAGTTCATTTCGTTTTATTACTGCATTTCTATGTGCCATTCCTCTCTTTCTGCATACGATATAATGTACTGTATGTGTATGGTATGTCGAAGTCCAGCTCCGGCTCTTAAATTTTATCTGTTGTTATTGCATTCTCATTGAAAAATTCGTTCATGATTGAGCAGTGTCCTACATTCCTCTTATAAAAGGAGCCTCAGTTTGTGGGACTAGGCGAACTATTTCCTTGTGTTTGATGTAGAGCGGCAGTAAGTCGTGGGTGTTGTTTGAAATGCACCTTTACCGGCGATTTCTGCCCTTTTTGAACCGCTGCTATATATCTCTCTAGGTATACCATCCAACTTTGGCAGCCTTAGTTGTGGCATCTTTTGCTTCCTAGTGAAGAGAACAAGATCCGTTTTGGATAGATTGACGTTAAGTCCATTTTCCTTTGCCCATTTGCCCAGGGTATAGCGACTTCCATAATTGTTTGATCTTGTCTCTTCTCCAGGTATTTAGATGGAGAATGTTTTAAGTGGGGATGTATTTTTGAAAACATCGTTCCAATTTAGACTGCGAGAAGAAACTCAAACGAAAGTGATGTAGAAAGATTTTGTTTGAGTAAGGACGTATACCCTGTCCTAAAATATTAAAAAATACTAAGCTTCCTATACGGATTAACTCTTTCTTTCTTTATTTATTTATTTATTTTTACATTAACAGCAAAAAAACCTGCCTTTCGGTTGCCCTAAGCCCAAACGAATATTTGAGTCTGAGGGCTTTCAAGTTGTAACAAACAATTGTCGGCATAAGTATTTTGTAAGAAATGCAAGTCGCACTTCAAGGAGCAATACTCCTACCGATTAAATCTTGTCAGTTTACACTCAGCTATTGTATATGGTAGTGCTGCCAAATCTCATCAAATCGGATGCAAGACCAAATCAGAAAGTTATTTATAAAATATGTAGTTTTAATTTGTTTCTTTTTAAATTTAAAGTTCTATAACTTTTTTCTCAGTAAAACTTATTTGACAAAATATTTGTAAAGTTCATTTTAAAGAATTTAAATAAATATTATTATTATTATAAATACCATGTATTTATTTTTTTTATTCAGTTCTTGTCAAAATATCTACTTATGCCGACGATTGTATATGCATTTAAACCCGTCCATACGCCCACATCCATAGAAATTTCTTAAGATCTCCAATTATTTCCCACGTCTTACTACCTTTTCTGATCCAATGAGTTTCCTCATAAGGATCTATCTTTCTTTCTTTAAACACCCACAAAAGGTATACCTATGTATACATACACCCGACAACGACGAAAATTTGGCTCTACAGAAAGAAAAGGTAACATAAATTTGGGTTTAATGCTGAAACCTTGTTAACCATCCTCTGTAGGCGCACTAATTAGGAGAAACATTCGCATTTCACAAGACTACCTCAACTTATTACGGTTCTCTTCCTAAGGCCCCCATTTACCAAAGTATCATAATTTCTAAATATATAACATGTAGCAACATTTTTCCCATATATAAGCCGGTTATCATGTATACAAACTGGCCCCTCGGCCAAAGCCTATTAACAACATAACCACGCATCCATGGTTCACCCCATTCGTCAACTACGCAGCGAACCGTGTAGTACAACTCTCCACCCCCATCCTCACAATGAAGCGGTCATGTCAGAAGAAGACTGAGTGAGGCAGTAGCAAACTTGCTAGGTCTTCCTTCGTTTTTGCCACAATTTTCCAACAATAAGGGTCAAATGGACGGGTATCATAATAAATTGACTACATCGCAAATAAATCACCATCCAAGCATGACTTTTTCACTTTTTCACTCATCACTATCATCGATAACAACAGAGGGCGGCCGGGTATTTGGAGAGAGTTGGGGGGCGCAACCTTATATTTCACTGGCAACACAGAAAAGCACTAAAAAGTCCATAAAACATGTCACTACATCAATCATTCACCTGATTCTGAGGTAAACCAAGTGTATGCCCGGCTGCATATTGTGAGGGTCAAGTTCCCCACGGTAGCTTCTTTGGTTTGGTTTTTTCTTTACCCCCGGTGTGGAATGAACAAAAATCGAGTGGAAGGCCCTTTTTTGGGTAATTAAATCCTCTGTAGCATAACACTGTAAAACGGGTAACTGCATTGCGATTTATTATGTCGGTGGTGGTGGTGACTGTTGCATGTTGCACAAGCAGGCCAAGTGAGGAAACGCTCCGGCACTGTGGATATGGATGCATAAGTTGCGTCGACAACTGGCATTTCCTCAGATAAGCGCGCAGCTATGCTGTCAGTGTCACAATTCAATTTCCGTCTTCATATCGGGAGTGGAAGGCAGAAAAATAAAAAAATAAAATACAAAACTAAAAGCAATCCAAGTAAGTGATTCTGAGCGCATTGACATAGTTGTTCAATCGGCGCACTTGTCTCGATAGCGCACGGTATGCGGCGGCAGCTCTTGTAGTGCCGCGCTGCCAGTTAACGAAATTAAGTTGTTTTTAGGTTTTCAGGTCTGTTGATTGATGATTGGATTGACAAACAAGCGCGACAAGGTCATGTTGTTGATGATATCATGTTTTGTTTAAATCAAAAATAAAAGAAGGAAAAAGTAATAGACTGTGAAGGGAACCTTGCGGTATGTGATGTGATTGTTAACTGCGGTTAATCCAGTAAAACATTGAAAGCTGGAATGCTGAAATGCATTTGCTAATGACTGCTTTAACAAGTGCCTTGAGTTTTACTTCATATTTTTGGGATATGAAAACAAACCAAATGCGAGTGCTCATTGGACAAAAGGATGGACATCTTTACAAATGACTTTTGCAGAAGCTGCAGAGACGAAGAGGAAATAGAATCTTTGGAACATCTCGTATGTCACTGCCCAGTCCTCCAAGAATGATGCTACTCTTGTTTGAGAGCACGGTTCTTCGAAGGGTACGAACATAGGGATAAATTAAATTAAGCGACCGGAGACTGTGAATAAATAAAGACGAACAAATCCTATGGCAATGGCAGCCACTGCTGCATGAGTGACAGTTCAATTGGCTGGGGGGCGCTGATGGAACATTTTTAATGCAGATTTAATGACACCGTTTGAGTATTTCTCTGCTTTGAAATTACATTGAGATATGATTACAGCTTAAATTAATCAGGGATGAAGTATGAATAACCATTTTTTTGTTGTCTTTAACTTGAAATGGGGTAAAATTTGATTTAGAACTTTGATGCTGGGCTGTGATAGACCAATTTTTAATATGGGCATACCTTCTCTGAGGAAATCAGATCATAACTGTGAAAACTGTACTGAAATCCGTTCATTGCTTCTCGAGTTTAGCGGAAACAACTCTTTTTTTTTTACTATGTAAGGATGAATGGGCGAAAGGGATTGTTAAGAACCACTTATTACTTTATTAGCCCCAAACGGGGGAATATCTCTATTGAAGACAGGCAGCTGTATATCCTTTGCGATCCGTGTACGTTGCATTCAGTTATTTAGGCTTGGTCTTTGAAAGAGAGGTTCAGTCTTCCTTGTCGCCTGCAGCTGAAGCTTTTTGCGTATTTGTTTGATTTGGATGAGCCAATGAAGTCGACATGTTTGGGTTGTATCTACTCTTTGCCATGTTGCTCCAGATGATATTGATATCGTCTTCGTACCTTCCCTCTTCAAGAGATCTCCACTAGGGTTTATTCCGAGGAGAGAAAACATCACTCCGCGGTAGAATAAATAGTTCGCAACCTCGAAGTTTGCGCTATCAATAGCGATGATTTTGCCCTAGACAGTGGATAGATGCTTGTTTATAATATAAGACTATGAAGTGGATAAAAAAGGAGTGCGTCTCTACCTGATATTTGTTGGTCTTGTCCGGGATTTCCTTCGGTTTGTCACTCGTCTCAGAAAATGGGTAAAAACCAAGTCATAAAATTCTTTCTGAAACGCATCGTAAAACGCACTAAATATTGTCGAAAACCACTTTAAAAACGTTTTGAAAACCAGCAAAAACACGTGCTGAAAGTCATCAAAAAACGCACTTAAAAAAAATTTATACCATTTTAATCCAATTTGAACTGAGAATTTAATAATGCGAACAAAAACAGAGTTCACTCCTTGCTAAAATCGAAAACAATCGTTTTTTTCCTCATTGAATAAAATAAGATCTGTTTTTTTTTATTTATTTTAGCTCAGGCTCTTGTCGGAGCAATGAAAGGAATAATATTTGAAACAAATACCGAATTAAAGATCATTCCTTAGAGCTTAGATTATAATTTGCTTACATTCAAACAGTTTTATTAAATTTATCTTTATTTTTCTTTAATTCCAGGTAAGATTTTTGAAAATAATTGTTATGAACAAAGAATTCACGACAAACATCTTATTGTGGTATGTATCCATTTAATATATTTAAGTCTATCTACTTAAGATTTGTTTTTACCTAGCCACAAAGCTGAATTTCGCAAAAATAAATATATCTGAATTTACGTTGACAGTTTTATACAACAAGTAAATATGTACGCAGAAGATAACGAGACTCATTCTGTTTAGTTACTCAGACATTTTGTTGTTTTTCAACTCATAAATTAAATCAAATTTACAAATGAGTTCTTTGAATTAAAAGTAATGCTGAAAATTGGCATCACTTTTTCTTAGTAAGAGTCAAATCGATCTGATGTCAAGCGATCATAGAGCTGCCAACTTACGATAACGACTAAGGTTCAAAGAATGGCTTCCATTAGCAACACTCGGCAAAAGAAAACCACCCCAACAGCGGGACTTTAGGTTATTCTCAGTCGTTTAGAGTACAGTCTAACCCTAGTTTATAACAAGAAGAAGGTGGCCTCTCTACGATACGCAGAAAGCCGAGACAATCCTTCGAATGAACAACAAATCTTCGATAAACGCGACTGGATGGCTTGAAAATCAATGGGTTCCACTGTAAACTGCTTAAGGTTAGATGTGGCATCTAATTGTGTAATGGATCTAAATTGATTTACGGGTGTAAGAATTATTTGGAAAATCTAACACATTAATCATGTGGAAAGTGGGCGCAGTTGCTCAGTGTTTAGATTGAGTTCGAGCGATGGTTCTAAAGTACAAGTCCCAGAAAAGAAGCAAACTATGAGAAAGCTTCTCAACGCAGCCGTTCAGACTCGCCATTAAGTTGTACACCCATATGGCATTCATTACAAAAAAAAAACACTCAACAAAACACGAAAACAATGCGAAAAAAGATACATGAGTCACTTTCTAAAATGTGACGAATTGGAGTTGCATTTTCTTGCAAATTTAAGACCGACATTATCTACTCTGATACTTGAGCGATTACATTTTCTATTCAAAAAGTCTTCCTGGCAAATGACGTCCAAAAACTGTATAAAATTTGACAAAAAATCATTTCCCTCGTATCGTTAAATGTTTGTGTATTTTTCGAGTCCCAAATGCCTCAGCGGACAACAGCAAGAAGTCGCCGAAATCTTTCAGCAATTTTCAAACGTCAACCGGAATTGTTGTATAAAAATCCCTATATAAATTTCCTGCGTGAATTTCGTCAAAATCGATTGGATTATGACATTCCACAGCTGTATCGGGAAGCTGCGATCGCCTGGAATGGTTTGTCGAATAAAGAACAAAGATTTTTCCTTGGCGGGGCTGTAATGTTTGACGGAAGTCCCTCAAATCAATTATATTCATCTCCTTCTGAATTTTAGATAATCAGAGACATACGACAACGAACCAAGAAACGCTCAAAGTTTGCTAAAAAGGGAAAACGCGCAAGCAGGCATTTCAGCATTAGGACTAGAAGGACGAAGAAACAAAAGCAATATCCCCTCAGCAAAATCAAGCGGCGTAAACAACAAAAGAAGATTCTAGATCTACACGAAATGGTTTTGCTTCAAGAACTCAGAACCGCTTTTGGTGGTAAAACCGCTCGGCCAAGGCGCGCAAGCAGGTAATCAATGAACGATTGATTGCCCACGAAAAATCATTTTGTATCGCAGACAACTCAATAAATTGTGACAAGAAATCTATTTTTGTCGGCAAAGTAGTCGAACCTTTAGCCCTCCACTCAGAGAGAGAGACAGTCATAATAAAACGCGCACCCATATATCCAATTAGTATTCCCTAATGACCACCATTGGCGTGAGCGCTTGGATTGATTTTCAAAAGACGAACAAAAACGTCGAAGACATCGAATGTCGGAAGTCATTAATGACAATGGCCAACCGTTTGTTGTTTTCTCTATCTTTTGGCATAGTTACCCTGTGCGGAACATGACTTACTATTTCTAGCACGTCCTACGAATAGCAATCCGAATTCACTGTGCAGTCTGCCTGTGCACGCGGCTTCACTTCCCGGAATTGGGATGCATATAGAGTATAGAGCGACAAGCTTCGTCCGAGATAAATTAAACTTGCCTGTTGCTGTTTGTCTGTGATAACAGTTTTAGTTCCGTAGAAAGAAGGAAATAGTCACGCCGCCCACTCACACACAAAGTAAATGGCTCTCATAAGCACTCGGACAGCGTAATTAATGTTTTCATGTAGTTTGTTGTTTGTCCGTCGTCGGCTATATAACAAAATAACAAAAGACGAGTTCCGTCAGATTTGACCCTTTTTTTGTCTTCTTTGGTTGAGTTTATCTTTTATTTTGTGAGCCTCTGGGGACAAGTCAAGTCAGCATGACCGGCAAGGGATCCCCTTCGGTATTTGTTGCATAAGATGGTACGGCTGGAGATATAAATTTATTCCGCTGAGTCGTTTTTTATTACATTTCCCTCTCTTTTTTTTGTACTGGGTTGACAGAAAGCATTGACAGAGCTGTTATGTGCTACTTCTTACCCCCGACTGTTGGTGGGGGGTAATCTTCAGCGCCTACGCATCATTACGCTTAATTGTCGGGAGTTTTTTTCTCTTCATGTGGCATGAAACTGTACTTACTATTTAATGGAGTAAGAATGAACGTTGACGGCATTTTCATTCTCAAGCCTTTTCTATTGAAGGCCTGTAGTTTACACTATTACCAGAAGTGAATTCCAATTTTTGGTTTCATAGTTGATTAGTAGCATTGCATTGGGAACTGACAGCGGATGATATGCGGCGTAGTTTGCATACTGCATCAAAACAGTGCAACGTGATATATCGCTCGGAGAATAGACGGCACTTATCGGAAATATAATAGGGGTATTCACACTGTAGGTGGTCTTGAATCGTTGTAAGATTGTGAAATGCATTTCCGTTTTTTATTACAAACGTCGGCAATGCTGTGACCCTGTCAATTTGTTTGATATTTTTTAGGAATAGTAATGATCGAGGAATATATGTTTTTTTACATCTATTTTTGTTGGCAGTCATCTTAAAGTGTGAGGCTTATCTTCGTACATTTGAATTTGTAAAAACATTCCTTGTCGGTAATGGAGTAAATAAATTAATAAATGAATAGTTGACGGACGTATGGGTACCCCCAGGTCCAGCTTCTTACAACCATTCGTTTTGCGTAGGGGGACCTGCAATTTTATGCCGTCGCAAGTATTAAAAACAAATACAAATGACAACTGTCACTGTCATAATATTCTCTTAAGGATATTTACTTGCAAAACGTAGGGTTAATAGGTTTTCTTAAAGTATATGATGACTGTTGTTTTAAGTCCTGTAAACGGACCTACTCCAACTCACTTTGTATCCGGTAAGGTGAAAATCATATAAACTTTGGCCAACTCTCTGTTTTTCAAATCATGAGTTGATGTTTGTCATTATGTCAAAAATAAGAGCATAAAGTCACAAATAATTTTCAAAGGTTTTCATAATAAAAAGGATGTTGTGGATGCCTTGTTGTCAATTAGGTGAAATGCTATGAACTTTAAAGAAATCGAACTATAAATTTGATCAACCCTTATAAGTCATACCTTCAACTTTAATTTTTGAGTCGAAAGTGTTTGAGGAAAATGATTTTGTATGCCTTTGTCCCTGCTTATAGCTGCCATAGTTTTGCATCCATCTCTTCCTCTTCTAGAGCGACATTTAACAGACGGTTAAATCTTGTAAGGCAATACCACCAAATTTTTGGCTTAATGCCATAGAAGTCAAGTGATTTCAAGTTTTCTGACATCAGAATTAAAGTTTCTACAATCAAAACGCATCTTTCGTTGGCGCACATCCTCATCGCACTTTGTAATATTAAAAAAAAATATATATATACAACTCGTTACTTGAGTCAAAGTGACTCGTTACATTAAAAAATGACTTAAGAGTCAGTAGGTTGTAAGAGACGTTGTGTAGCACTTAAGATATGCGTTGCCGGCCCACACCTACAAAGGCAGTCAACCCCATTCGTTGCATTACAAAACTCGGCTATTGTCGATCCTTCTAGCAACTTTGTCTGTTCCAAAGTACATCTGTGGTATTGTTTTTAGATAAATCAAAATAATTTCAACGCGATCAAAGCGAAAACAATTTAAATTGTTGACCAATCAATGACGCCTGTTAAAAAAAGTCAGCTATTCTACCGAACGCCAAAACAAATAAATGTCACTTATTGATTTGCACTGCGAGTTGTTGTTGTGAGCAACCACCTCACTTTTCTGCCGCATAAAAAATCTATTTTTAGATAAATTATATCATGCAAATATTTTAATAAGTGCCAATGTGTAAACTATAAACCCCCGCGTCCATACCGCCCATTCACACCATTCGGGTTGAGAATTTTTGCTTGAAGTAATTTTTATTATTATCTCTACTGTGCCAGTGTGTACCCAGCAGCTGTACTTACACTGTAAACAAAGCCAAACACACTCTGACTCTTTTCTATACAAAATTAACATTTTTTTTATTGAAACATTTTACATGGAAGAGAATCTCATCCGCTGTGTCACAAATGTCAGACAAGTAAATCATTTCTAATTAATCAATTGAAACGTGAAATTCCACAAACACATGTCCATCAGTGCGATAGTATGTATATGACACGAGCCATTTTGTCGTGCGGCAAGCCAAATGTGGAATTCAACAATGGAACCGATTTTGGCAACAACTACACTTGTCGAAAGTGGAACGTGTTCTTAACGGCATGATGACTCAATTGCAAGCAACGCATTTCCGATTCAGAAAATAGCAACAAAACAAAGAGATAAGTTTGTTAAATTTAATGTAAATTATTTTCCGAGGAATTTTCTGTTCTATTTCAGGCGTTGCTCATTCAACAATATACTACACACATGAATGCATGTTTTCAGTCGGTTACTTGATAACATAATCAAATGCATTCTCGTGTAACGGACTCTTGACTCTGTGTGTCCTCGTCAACTTGTCGCGACAATCTATCTTTAGATACTTGTTCAGATTTAGAATAACGTCGAAATATCGTTTCTTTCTTATATATTTATTTTTTTATAGCCGTTGGTGATCTTAAGGTCATCCGAACTCGCAGTTGATGTTTTTTTTTTGTATATCTTAAAGGCGGGCATTGTTTTCCTTCTATTTGTTTACTATGTTTTTACGATAGCGGGGGAAAAACGAACAAAATAATCCTTTCATTGTTAGTCACTTGAAAGTTTATGTTTTATTTTTTTTTATCATTTTGCGAAAAGTTGTTTTGTTTATCAAATTGTTTCCCCGAATTGTGGGGTGGGGGGCTTGACTTTATTTAAATTTTTCATTGATGTCTCTGTTTTTTTCCTGAAATGCATAAACGTTTAGAAATTTTGTGAATTCGCTTTTTTTTAGCAAATGACGTACATGTCTATCGCGCAGATGTGTGATGGAGAAAAAATATGCATTCGGATCTGAAAAAATCATGAGATACGCTGCTCGTATGGAGGCCTGAATGACGGCATCGACAGTGACACTGAAAGAAGTATTTAAATGCTGGCGACTCTGTGATGTGTGCACTATTTAATTGAGTAGTTCCTGGATCTTTTATTTATCTTGACATCACACGTCAGTTCTAGAATATATTTTGCGAACTATATGTCATCGCGTTGAAATGTAATTCAATGTGATGTCACAGGGTACAGTGGTTGGTCCGTCACTACCTTGATTGAGTGACTTGAATGATATCACCAAAATTTCAGGGTCCTTTTTAGAAGGCTACATGCTACCATACAATTTTGCATGTTAAATAATGCAAGCTACATTTGGTCAAGGTAAACGCATGCTATAAGTCTCGATTCCTTTTCTAGATAAAAATTTATAAAACCCACCTAATGACCCACCCTGTACATTGTTAAAACATTTACCAGCAAATATAACGCTGACTAATTAACCAACCAACCTATCCTGAAAGCTATGGACTCATCTGTCATGAAATCGAAGCTTGTCTTAGAAACATTCACAGCCATTTACGAGCTTTCCAAGAAAAACCTAGTCATTTTCCGCTGGATTCCAGGCCATACGTGCTTTGCTGGCAACGAAGAAGCTCACTGGCTACAATCGGCGCAACAATTCCGCTTATCGGGCCTGAACTCTTCTGTGGGGTCAGAAAAAAACATTTCAGGAGCTACATCAAAAATATATCACTTATTGAATCCAATGAAGTCTGCAGACAATTTTTCCCCAATTTCTCTCCCAGGAAATCATTACTTCCTGATCAATTTAGACAAAAATACCCAAAGAATACTAACAGCAGGAATGATCAATGCGGCCACCGAATTGGAGTCTCTAAGAATCCAACAAGCAGACTATGTCTTGAGAGTGATGAATCCGCTCTTTACATACTCTTGGAATGTCCGGCTCTACTCAACCCGAGGAAAAACATCCTTGGCGAGGAAATCTTCACTTCAGCAACTCTTGTTGACATACACCCAGAGAAGATTCTTATCTTCCTGGCTGCCTCCGGAGGAAATATGGCTCTAGGACCTTACCAGGGAAGGCTGAATAGGCAATAGCTTGACGACTCTCCCTAATCTTATCCTGAAGATTGGGAAATATTTGCAACAACTTTCCGGGAAACATTTCCTGTCAGTGTCGAAAACATGTTTCATGTATCAAATTTTCTTCCTTTTCGCAAACGTTTTGGAACCATTTTAGTTTAAATTTCATACTTTTAGGGTGATAAAGTGATTTTAGAAATTTCGACAGACTTTTGTTTTTGCGGCATCTTACAAAATACCACCCCTGGTTTCTTTAAGTTCGATTGTTTGAAATTTTCACTGAAGTTATGTCGTAACTGTCCCGATGGCTGTGTTGCTGAAATAGGTTGCGTGCATGGCAGTTGGCATTCTTACGTGCTTCTGACGCCACCAATAGTCCATCTGGTAAGATGTGCGCCGTCAAAAACACGTCAAAAATCTTTTTGAAAGGAAATAGCAATCGTCAGTACAATAAAAGACTATTTAAAGCCTGTTAGTCTTAGAAAGCGGAATGTTCAAACATAGGTAGAAATTGGGTACAGGAATATTTTGAAAGTTTCGATTTTTTTAACCAAGAGTTGAAGTTTCCACTGACAGTATGTAACATTTGTTCTTACGGTACACACTTTTCTTACCCACCCTACTACAAAATTGAATACTGAGAATTTCCATGCCCTTTTGATTACAAAGTTTTCGCTGTCGAAAACAGCCTAAACCGCAGTCGTTTACAGTCGTTTATTCTAAAAAAAAATGATAAAAATTTATTTTAATCTGTCTTGAAAAATGCGAGTATTTCATGCGAGTCAATATAAACATTACCAGTACTTGTGTGCAATAAAAATTTCGTTTTGTAAAAATGTTATTTCTGTCTAAACCTTCTAACCACAAATACCTATAAAATTCAACGAAATTTACAAAAAATGAACGTAAAGTTGAGCTGCAAAGTGCACGTTGTAATCAATGTCCTATACATCGCAAAATTTAGCTTCACACTAAAAAGTGACTGTTGGTACCACGTTATTCAGATATATCTTAAATCGACTAAGATAAATTTTCCAGTCAAACTCAAAAGTTGTCTAAAATTTAAAGCGAAGCAACCAATCCAGGGACTATTGACTAGTGAGTGCCTAACAAGTTGAACGTGCTCATTGTAGCAAACATTTCCAAGCTGAGTACTGACGGATTTCAACGAAGGTACTAGATTTATTTTTGTTTGTCCATAACTTTGTAAAATGTCTGAAAATTTTAATAAAAGCGCCTTACAAAAACTGTCCCTCTGGGCAACACATTAACACCCAAAAGTACAAGAGTAACTGTGGACATCACCACTGACCTAAAAAGTCAACATTTCAGATCCAATTGTCATCTCTTATGTTAACGTAGACTTGAGAAGTCGAACATCTTGCAAATTACATACAAAATCTCTGTCCAAATTGAATGAATGAATGGTTTAAAAATGTGAATTAAACGGCCTTTCAAAAATCTATATTATACCCAATTCGTTGCTCCATCAGACGACCGAGTGCGGGTGATAGGTAAAACCGACATCAGTTTTGGCATCAATTTTCCTTCAATTTATTTACTCTGTGCAAGATTGAATTTCGTTTTTCTCTGTTCGACTCCTTTCTGAAATGCGATATGTCATGCCATTCGATACTGTTGTGTGTTTAATTGTATTGCCAAAGACAGATCAGATAAGTCAAGACTTTGAAGTGGTATCTACGAGTACACAAAGATGATGCAATACAGTCGACGTTTTACCGGTAATTGACACTCTTCTAGATGTTATGGTTCACTTGCAACGATTATGCAACAAAAGTTCTACCACCATATTATGTGTCCGCAAGTAAATCCAGTTTTTATTTTGATTCCTTTTTTTGCAGGTTGGTAAACACACACTGGTTTTGTAAAGGTATTTGTGTATAGATTTAAGGAAATTGTATACTTCCTGTGTGAGCAGAAGCAACAAATCATTTTCGCACAACAATTAATTTTGAGGCAACAATATTCGGCTAAGTGGTGCATAATGTGGGAACGGAATTTCTCAACAATGCGTAGATCCATGGTCAAAAAGAGCACCAAACGACGAAGGCAAAATCTCCATCTGATTGATATGCAAAGACTTTGAATAATTTTTATCCGGTTGTGACGTATCTCGTTCCGCGTTGGTCACAGTTGCATTAATTCGAATCGAAAACGCTGCAAGCTCAAGGGTCATTTATCATTTCATTGGAAGACGGTCCGTGACGGTTTGGGTCAATATAATTGAATGCTCATGCGCACACTTAATTTTGTTATGAAAGAAAGTTTTCTCTTCTGGACCCTCGTAATATTAATTGGCCCTTGCCTGTCGCCGGCGCATTCCTCAGACCAGAGCGAGTGGGGTCAGGCATGTTGGTGCAGCGTATAGCTTGCTCTGGGGGCGATGCTTAATTGGAAGTTTTCTTTTGAAATTAATTTTTGCTGTTATGTTGTGTAATAGAGATGTGAATTGTATAGTACATCCACATGCATTGTCAAAAGTAAACAGTTTTCATCTTGTGAAACTGAAAGGAATTTATTAAGTGGGACAATTGGTCTATTAACGGATTGTTCTTGAAGAATCTTGTAATTATTATTAGGAAAATTTCGAAATTAAATTTGTTTTCAAAACGTTTTAAGAAAAACGCGGACTTTAAAACACTTCGCGACTGTCTTTGCGATTTATTTATCCACATTGCAAATGTGGAACTGAATATTGTAACCATTTAAAGTCGAATGGCATATCGTTCGGAATTAACCGAATCCGTGGAATCAAAACGTCTTCGCCCTTTCATAATTAATGCTTCGATGACATTGTTCATTAATTTTTTAATTACCGATCCGATTTTTAATTGCAGACAATATATCCAGCGAATTTAAAAATTCCGTTGGCCTTTCCTGTCGTATTTTGATGTAAGAAACTTGTTTTTCGAGTGGCCTTTGGCATTTGTATCCAAACTGGTCCGAAAATCTGTCTAGGAATTTTGCCATTTAATGGTACCACAAGGGGTTTTTGTCGGAAACGTGTGTTTATGGTCTTGTATAATACTTTTTAGATACATCCGTAGCCCGAAGGAACATCACAGCGAGTTATTCTTCACAAATAATAATTGGAACGCAGGTCTTTAACTATATACTTTGAAATTGCGTTTGCCCATTGTCACTGATGTTGTGATATACCTCTCGCGATTGCCGAAGGGCCGATCCGGTTATTGACGATAGACTGTATGCCTTCTCACAGTATTGCCTGCAAGAGCAGACTTAATCCTCTGTATATAGTTTTTTCAGAGGTTCGGTTTATCGACTTTCTTTTTGTCCGACAACATTTTGCAGATAATTTGGTGCATACTCCTTTTGAAGTCACCTCCCGCTGCTTTTACAATTATTATTGTGATTGTGATAGCTGTGCTTAAGTTTTAGTATATCACTATCCTCACTTTGTTTTTGTCGGTCGGACGAAAAATAGACTATCATCGTCCAGGGAATGTGTTTGCTTACGTAACGAATAACCCAATAGTGTCAGCAGAAGTCTTCCTCTTACCGTCTAAGTTGAACTTTGTTGTGGCATTCTTGTTGTCCTTATTTCAATTGCTGGATCGTGTGGCTGTTTGGGGATTGCGTACAACTCACTGGGGTCGTCTTCCAATCCCACCATTCAGTTACGTGTCGTTATTAGTTGTTGGCCACTCATTACCTTCGATAACATTTCATTACTCACTAGGCCTTTGACAGAGCAACAAATTCATAGTTAAGCAGAATTTTTGCCGTTTATTTAAACACTTTTCTTTACTTACTGGACTTTCTGCAGAGCCTGCAATTTGTAGGTAAACGTCTTCCACATTACTCATTCATTGCTTTCGACTTCTTTGCATTTCCTAAGCTTTTCGACAGAACCTACCTTTTTAACTAAATGTTGTATTTATTGTTTATTACCTTCGATTACTTTTTATTACTTATTGGGCTTTCCATAAAATATGTGTCATTTAAAGTTAAGCGTCGTCTTTGTTTTTAATTCATTCTTTTAAACTGCTTAAATTTCGATTACATTATACTTACTACCTACTTACTTTATGCTTACTTTCTACTTACTTACTACTTACTTTCTACTTACCTACTTTTTACTTACTTAATACTTACTTCCGTTCCTACTTACTTCCGTTCCGACTCATTTCCGTTCCTACTTACTTACTACTTACTTAGTAAGTAAAGGAGTTAAGTGTTACTTTTTATTACTTTCGATTATTTTTCATAACCCATGTCATATATACGTAGAAAGTAAAAATTTAATAAATACTTATACTTACACTAACCACACCTCCGTTTTCATAAGTATAAAACTTTCTTATTCTCCCGAGGTATCATAAGGTAGATGTTTGTTTACATACAATTAAAAAGATATTGTTTAGCAATGATGGGTAATGTTTGGTAATGCTTCAGCGAAACTTTTTGATTACTTTCTAATTACATAACTGTATGAAATCTTGTACCGAAATATGTGCGCTTTTATTATTATTAATTGCGTTATTTATACTTAGCTCCGACTATTTTAGGTTTATCGAACAGCCTCTTTTTTTGACAGATCCATGCGCATTAAACTGAAAGGAACAACAATGGTGGATCTGTAGTTTTTATAGAATCCCCCTCCAACTACATTTGTATGTGATATAAAATAAAATCTCCATCCATGGCTTTATTACTTTTTCCAATCAAACTCAACGCAATTAAATTGCGTTTCATTTGCAGGCAACATTTCCTACCAAACAATAGGTAACTGCAACTCCCTCCCATATCCACTCGCTATGCATACCATGGCGTCAATCTCCCGGATTCGTTTCTGTTCTGCATCCGCCCTTTTCCATGTGCAACTACATCCAATCCTCCGAGTGCTATACAAAGGACTCGCTCTGGCTCTGCTTTAATATCTGCATGGAGTTGTAGATGGTGTTGAACGTTTTCTACTTTAAATAATTAAAAATAAGATCCAGATGCGAAAAGGGAGTGAAGAAGGAACTTTCCGCGCCAGGAATCCCCCCATAGCTGTGAACTGATGCCTATCTCTTATGGATTTCATGAATTTCCCACTTTGGTTGGATTTGTGTTTTTCTCTTTCCCTTTTCTATCTCTCTGTTCTTTTCTTCTTCACTGTTGTTGTTTGGTTTAATTTGTGTTTTTTTCTGGGGTTTCTTTTGCGGTGAACTTTCGCCCCATTCCACTGTTTTGCATGGCAATGCTAAACGGGGTAGTACTATAAAACCACACGACTGTAACCACAAAATCAACAAAGCGTAAGAACTGCTACTGCTCGAGCTTGCGAGTTGCGAGTGAACGCATGCGAGGAGTATTACACATCTCTCCACTTATTATGAGGCGAATTTATACAATTAATGGAAAGGGGTCGCGCCCAGTTTCAAGGCGTACTCCTCATGGGCCTTATTTGAGCGACATTGGCACAGCGATGGAAAAATTTAAAATTGCAGTGCGAAAGCAATTTCAATTACAAATCCGCATTGGCGAGAACGAACACACACAAAGGGAAGGAATGAATCCAGGACACGAGGATAAACTATGCGGTAGCAGAAGACAAAAGAAAAAACAACCGGACGTACGCCCGTCTGCTGTTTTATTGACGCCGCATGCAGAGCGTCGCCGTCGTTCGTTGAACTTGGACTCCGGCGCCGGGTAAAGTTCATATTCGCGCGAAATAACATCGATGGCACAACACTGCGCACACCCACATGAACATGACAAACAACAACAACAACAGAGCGCACACATCGTGTAAATGTATGCTGTGGAATGCCGAGAGTGCCGGGAGATGGACATGTTGTTATTGTTTGGATCTTGAGTTGCGTATGTCACTGACGAGACGGCCGGCCCTATTGCAATTTACAATTATGCTTTGGAATGCAAGAGGGGTGGGGTTTTATTGTTTATTACTCTTGCAGTACTGCTGACGATGACTCCACTTGGCATTGCATTATGTGGCACAGTCGAGGTTTTGCTTTCGTTTCGACTGTTCAACTTGGCGACATCAAATTGAATGTAATTTGGGGTCGTTTAGTGGGGATAAATGCTCGTAAGACTAACTCCTATTGTAAGGAGTTTAATTGTTAAGTAAAATGAATAGAAATGAGCATAAAGAACACCGCAATGACTGAAAGTGGAGATTGCCATCTGCAATAATTGTGGGTAGGCATTACCATTAATTACGAACAATTAATTGAAGTATTTTCTTCTTTTAATCCAGATCGAACTGAAGTAGTCTGGTACTGGATTAGGTAGATACCTATAACGCCAACAGAAAAGTGTAGCAAATAATTTGAGATACGATTTTTCAAATATCACAAGGACGATGGAGGATGAGACAGATCAGAGTTGAAGCATCTCATTACTCATAAGTAATTAGGTACCTGCCAAGCTATTTTAAGACGATGTTTTCCCAACCTTACAAAAAGTTCAAGTATTATCTAAGTTTTTGTTAAAAAGATTTAGTTTATAGAGGAGCGAAAAGTGCGATTTTTGTATGCTGGGTTAACTAAGTTCAGATTATTAACACGTAAATTATTGGAAGCAGAATATCCAGAATGTTCAATAAATGTTTTCCAAACTTTATAAAAATGTAGATGCTTAAGTGAGAGTTCATAAAGGTTTTTGAATAATACAAAGCTGTGAGACCTGCGGTTAACTCAGCATAAAATACGAATAACATGCTTTTGTTTAGTAAGCAAAGGTTGGGTTTTATTAGAGTGAGTACCACCCCAACAGCTAAGATTTAAATAAACCATTGTAAAGAACTCTTAAAATATGCTGACTACAATAAAGGCTGAGATGATAAATCTGTTGTTGGTCCAGATTGGGGCCAACAAGAAAAAACGAAAGAGAAAACTGTTCTCAACTCCCACTTCGTGGTAAAGTTACAACCTTTATTAAAAAGGTAAATTCAAATGAGAAAAATTCATTACAATTCATATAAATGTTCAATGCTACTTACAAAGTTTTCTTATCATCTAATTTTAAATACTTATTCCTTCCAAAGCCGGGGCAATTCCATCCTCGTGGCGTTCTGCTGCTGCTGTCGACAAAAATGACAGCGCAAAACGAAGATGCCGGAAACAAAAGGAAAGATGGCGGTCATCTATTGCGCTCTAGTACCTCGGCGGGTACCTACTATTACGTTTTTATGGCGTTGCCAACACTCCCCCCCAGTAGGTCCTTCCGTGGGCTGAGCCTGACATCCAAGATCGCTAGCTTTACAACTGGTCTCTCGTATACCCCCGACGGCGTTTGTACAAGGGCGCTTCGCACTTGCCCGTCCTTGGATGTTCGTATTTGCACCACTCGCCCCTTTGGCCAACAGTTCCTTGGGCTATTCGGGTCCACAATCAGAACAATATCGCCTACTACCATAGGCTTCACTGAGTCAAACCATTTGGTTCGATGAGTAATTGTTGGGAGATACTCCCTTACCCAGCGTCTTCAAAAGTGGTCCGCGAACTGCTGTGACGTAAGCCAATTTTTTTTGAGCACCCTAACGTCGCACAGTGTGAGAATTCGCTGATCTAGCGGAATTTAATTCAAAAAATGACTTGCACCAATTGATACAAAAACCGGTTTTGTCTGCAGCTTAAACCTTCTACTAAGCGATTATGAAAGAACTGTTATGTGGGAGTCATGTAAAACTAAAATAATTGGGCTTGAAGTTGAAGTTCCTTATAATTTCAGTGAAAATTGGCTTGTGAAGGTAGTTTTGATTTTATTTTTTTACGAGTGCTTAAGGTGTTATTTATTGAAAATTTTGTTTGGATTTTATAAAAAAACAATATCAAGAAACTAGAAAGTAAAAAAAAACTACATTCCATTGGGTGTTTATATTTTTTTTTTTTTTTTTAATTAAAAAAAATGTTTTTTTTTTGACAATTTTTGCCTTTATGAGAGAAAAACTTTATGTGTTCAGTGTTGTTCGGATGGGAGACTATATGCATTTTAAAGCCTGATATCTCTTCTATTATTTAGCGCTTTAAGTTGCTGCGCATAGCTGCGACACCCATACATTTTTTTTTCACTTTCGACTTGGCTATGAAACAAAAGTGTTACCTACACTAAGTAACAGTCGTACTAAGTTTCATCCAATGTGTTGTAATTTAGTTACTTATATTTTGTATTTTGTATTTTCGACGTTGACTGTACATATGTACATACATGTTGCCCTTTTCAAGTGTATAGGATTTTTATACAAGGCATTTTTCATAATTTTTAGAATGGATTTCGAAATGAAAAAAAAAATTTTTGAGGTTTGGATTTCCAAATCAAAATTGATGCTGTTTTTTCATTTGTAATGAGTTCTTTTGATGAAATTATATTTTCTGAAGGTGTCATGAACTGACTTAAGGCAAATATAAAGCTTATCTGTTTTAAGTTAAGTGAGAAGTGGGCCAAGAGTGGTAAGCAACTTGACCAGGAAAAAACTTACCCAAGACAGATTTAGGAATGAAACTGGCTGATATGCCAACCCAACAATCTGGGAATACGGACGGCAAGGCTGTTTTTCCTGAGATAACTGGTATTGATAAAGAGCTTATAAAAAAAGTTCCGTATTATTTTAGAAGCCCTGGCGTCTGGGTTTCCGATTAATTTAGATCCTTTTGGCATATATGCGACAAGGACTCGGGATTTGTATCTTGAGAAGTATGGGTGGTATTATATGCCAGTAATCGCCCATAAATTAGATATTCTTGGCAAACAAGTGGTTGCTTCTTGTATTCTTCAAATTGGTCAATTTTTAGAGGGAGCGCAAGAGGCTAAAAATTAATATACATAATAAAAAATAAAAATTTAATTTACAAGAAAAAATTCGCGGTTGGACACAATGACAGATCTTCTCCATAGACTGCTGATAACTTCAAACCCTTTCTAAGCAAGTCTCTAAGCATTCCGAACAGGAAAAAAAGTGTTATTGAACATGTACCAACCGAAAATAGAAAGTTTTTTTAGAGTCTGTTTTGCCCAAAAATATGAATGATTCTTTACTTAATGTATATATTTAATGATTATTTTTGATAAATGTTAGCAAATATTAACTAAAAACTTTTCTCTGCGAGCGTTATCAATTTTTTTCTATGGGTCCACTTTTGTACAAAAAACATGTACTTTCAGAACCCCGTTGATCAAAAATTTGGCAAAATATATATAATGTTGTAGTTCAATTTGATACTATAGATATTTATGATCAATCCTACAAAAAAAAAATAATCAAAAAGCTTAACTTGGAAGTGCTATTAATTTAATTCCGCTAGATGAGCGAATTCTCACACTGTGCGTCGTCGTCAAATACTGCGAGCGGCTTAGAACCGTTTGAAGACCCCAAGAGGAAGTGATTAGGAGTTAGTGCCTCCTCATTCTCGTTTTCGATGGGAATATATGTCAACGGACGTGAGTTGACAATGTTTTCTACTTCTATGAGCATACTTCTCAGAAGTTCGTCGGATGGGCGACGAGTCGGCATTATTTGGTACAACACGTTTTTCACCGACCGCACTAATCTCTCCCAGCTTCCACCCATATGCGGAGACCCCGGCGGAATGAATTTCCACTTGGTGACGACCGAGGTAAACGTTGCTACAATCCTGTCCTGGTTGACATCCTTGAATGCTTCCCTCAACTCTCGCTCAGCGCCTTGAAAGTTAGTGCCATTGTCGCTATATATTTCGATTGGAGTCCCTCGGCGCGCGATGAAGTTTCGAAGTGCCATAATGCAGGAATCCGATGACAATGAATGTGCAATTTCCAGGTGCACTGCCCTTGTGGTCAAACATGTAATAAGCACGCCCCACCTTTTTTCCGTCCTTCGGAGGATGGCAACGTTCATTGGTCCAAAGTAGTCTACTCCAATGAATGAGAACGGCCGGCAAAATGAAGCAAGCCTTGCCGGTGGAAGTTGGGCCATTATAGGGTGCAGTGGTTGTGCACTACTGTTTTTGCAGACCTGACAACTTCGTCTAACTGCGCCAACAGCCGCTCGCATTCGAGGTATGTGGAACTTTTGCCGAAGCTCGTTTATGACTGTCTCGTGATTTAGGTGATGATAGCGGCAATGATAGTCCATGATAATAAGATGAGTGACTCGGTGCGCTCTGGGAAGAATGATGGGTCGTTTAAAATCTTCGCTCACCCGATTTGAATAACTGATTCGCCCATTTGCACGAAGAACTCCACTCTCGTCTATGCACGGGCAGAGATAATAGATCGCGCTGGATTTGTTCACTCCTTTGTTGGCTTTTAACTCTGCGATTTCCTCGGCGTATGAACTGGCCTGTGCATCCTTTAGAATAGAGGATTCGGCAAGCTGAAGTTCTTCTCGAAATAAGGGTTCGTTTGTCCTTTTATCCTTAGGTCTCTGACTTCGCGTTAAGCGGATGAAGCGGAGTGCGAATGCTGCACTTCTGTGCAGCCGATTCCAACTAGAGATTTCATGGTACCGGAAAACTTCTTGGGCGGGTGAGTGCACATTGAGGTAATGTTCCCTTAGTTCCTCTTGCGTGTCATCACTATGGTAAGCTTTCTGAGGCCAGGTTTCCGGCTGTTTCTTGAGAAAGTCTGGTCCCATAAACCACCGACTCGACGCTTTGAATTCAGGAAGTTTTTGCCACTTTGTTGCCTCATCAGCCACGTTCATCTTCGTGGGAATCCACCGCCACTCGGGAATCTCCGTGCTATCTAAAATCTCACTCACTCGGAATGCCACATATTGTCTATATTTCCGATGATCCGAGCGGATCCAACTTAGAACATTTCTAGAGTCCGACCAAAAAACTCGTTTAGAAAAACGTATAGCATGGGACTCCACAATACTCTTTGCAAACCGAGCGCCCAAAACAGCTGCTTGTAGCTCAAGTCTGGGTATCGACAGGCTTTTTAGAGGTGCTACTCTGGTCTTGGCTCCAATCAGCGCGCACTCCACCATATCTTCCGAAGCGTTTCTAATGTATGCGACGGCAGCAAATCCGCTCTCGCTAGCATCGACAAAGACATGTAACTGTCGTTCGGAATAGCTTGTATGACTATTAGAGACGTAGCAGCGAGGGATTTTGAGCGTTTCCATTGTCGGTAGGTATCTAGCCCATTTCGACCACTTGGTGTACTCTGCTCTTCGTCCCAGTCGATCTTGGAGCGCCAAACTTCCTGGAGCAATATCTTGACGTACATTAAGAAGTGGGACAGTAAGCCCAACGGGTCGAAGATCATCATAAGGGTTCTTAGCACCTCCCGCTTTGTGGGACGTCTACCGCCAAAGAGTATTTCGGACTGTCTTGAGTTCGCAGTAAGTTTATAGGTGAAGCAGTCTGATAGTGTGCACCACCACATTCCTAGGACCTTTTCAGTCGTCAACTCCACTTCGACATCAAGATCGAGGTTGTCTGTAGGTTCAGATTTTAGCGCCTTAAGAACTGTGGACGAATTCGAGATCCAGTTTCTGATGAAGAAACCTCCCTGTTGATGGACATACCGGATTTCTTTGGCTAGCTGAACTGCTTCTTCTTCTGTTGCTACACTGTCCATAAGGTCATCAACGTAGTGGTTTTCCTTGATGGACCGGACAGCTCGCGGAAATAAATTAGCGAATTCGTCGGCGTTCTTATTTTTCACAAATTGAGCACAGCAAGGCGAGCAAGTAGCTCCAAAGGTCATCACATTCATCACGTATACATCCGTTTCATACTCGTCTCCTCTACTCCACAGAAATCTTTGAAAGTTGCGATCTTCTTTCCGTATTTGGACCTGGTGGAACATCTCCATAATATCTCCACAGATAGCTATGCGATTTTCTCTTGCTCTATTGATTACGGACGTTAATGAGGTAAGTTGATCTGGACCTTTCAGGAGCATTGAGTTTAGTGATACGCCTTGAACTGTAGCTGCCGCGTCCCACACAAGCCTCAGTTTACCTGGTTTATTGGGATTTTGCACCGGGAATATCGGAAGATACCAGGCGTTACGACTCCCTTCGGCGATTTCTTGAACGGATAATTTTTTAGCGTAGCCTTTGGATACGTATTCCTCTATTTTGTCGCTTAGTGCTTGAGCGAGGAGCGGCTCCCGTTTCATACGCTTGTGTAGACAAGCCAACCTTCGCTTGGCTGCAGGTAAGCTGTCCGGCAATTGGATATTGTCCGCCTTCCACAACAGTGCTGTCTCAAACCGACCACCTTTACGGCGAGTGTACGCATTTAACAGTTCTAATGCCCGTTTATCCTCGGTCGGCAGTAGAGCATTTCCAGAATTCGATATTCCTAGGCTGTCATTGATAATAAACTCTTTCACAAGCCGTTGCAGCTCTGAGTCGTTGCATCCACAAATATGGAAGCTATGATGTTCATCGCGGCTTGCTTGTGTTCGTCTACCACAGCCTCCATGTACTATCCACCCCAGGCGTGTCTTTGTGGCGACCGGTTCTTCGAAGCCTCCCTCTTTGTGTCGCAATGGAAGGCTCAGCTTGGCGTTGTTGAGTCCTATAAGCAGGCGTGGGAGAGCACGACCGTATTCCTTAAATGGCAGTCCTTTGAGGTGCTCGTATTTCTGCTGCAGGTCCTCGGAATTTATTGATTGCGTTGGCAGTTGTAGATTCCTAACTGTGTGTACATCCGCCAATCTATACCGCTCTGCTTTCGGGTCTGTGCTCGAAATTTGCAAAGAGAACGTTTCCGAGTTGTTCTCGAATCTACGGGTGTTGCCTGTCCATTTTAAACACAGTGGCTGAGGAGTTCCTTTTACGTTGAGCTTTCTAGCAACTTCTTCATCCATTAGCGTTAGAGATGAACCGTCGTCTAGAAACGCAAGGATGGGAAGTCGAATATCTCCATTGTATAGGACTACAGGTACTATGCGGAACAAGGTTGGTTTAGAATCGTAGCTGCGTATATGGCAGTGCATTTGGCTATGCAGTGAAACTCGTCCAAAGGTTGAGGTTCGTCCCCCCCGGTCCTTCTCGTCGTTGTGCAGCAGTACATGATGCTTAAACAAACACCCATTCTTCCCACAAACTGAGGTCGAACGGCAGTTTCTGTTATCATGTTTTCCCAAGCATCGTCGACATAGCTTCTGTTCCCTTATCGCCGACCATTTCAACGTACGACTGAGATTCTGAAAATCTTTGCAATCAGCAACCGACTCGCAATCCCCTTGGCAAATGCAGCACTCGTGTTCCGATGGTGATGATTTAATTTTATTCGTGTCCACCTGGCTATAGTGGGCGTTTATAAACCCTTTCTCCTTCGCGTTTCTACCTTGCGACCTATGCTCCGTAGTGGATGACGAAATATCAGGCAATAGAACACTGTTAGCCGCTTCCGCAATTCGATAGATCCATATGCTGAAATGGGAAAGGTTACAATCTGATAATGTAAGCTTGTGTCTGGCCCAATCAAGGCGAATCGCCGGAGGCAATTTACTCACAAGCCAATATAGCCTCTATTGTTGCACAGAGGTTTTGGACTATAAGGGCAAAATTCACCAGAGTCTCCAGTTTATCAGCTTTCGGCGCTGGTGTTGAGTGAACTTTCTGAATGAGCGTGTTGATGATAAGCTCTGGGTCCCCGTACAGCATTTTCAGTGTCGCGATTACTCGAAGCACGCAATTTGGCTGCACTAAAAGACTGCGAACTGATTCTAAGGCCTTACCTTTTAAGGCTCTTTGCAGTCTGACGAGATTTTCTTCATCCGTGAATGCACAGAGTTCGGTACTCCTATGGAAGTTCGATATAAACAACGGCCATTCATCAGGGCTTCCTCCGAAGCTTTGTAGGTCTCGCGATATTAGTTGACGTGCTGCTATATTGGCTCTCGACAAGCCATGATGGGTAAATATTGGCGGTGGTGTCCCAATTATTCGAATCTCTGTCGGATCTGGTTGCTGCTGACGTGGTACTATAGGCTGCGTTATCTCTGGTGGCAACGTTTGTAGTGGTACTTCTTGCAAATAGGCTTGCGTCGATCGTGAATGCGGTGGGAGAAAATTCGGTTGCTGGGACCCAGCATCTCTAGGATCCAATGCACTCTGCTTCGGACGCAAACGGGTTGGCCGTTGTGAGTTTGTCTCCAATGGTGCGTATGGGAGAGTGTTGAGCGGCGGTTGCTGTGAGACGTTTTGACTCGATCCAGACCTCATTAAAGGCTGACTGGGTTGTTGTTGTAAACCTGTCGGCATAGGTCGTGGCAGGAGGGTATCGCCTGGCGGTTGCTTTGTCAACGCATACGAAGAGACGGACTCGATTGGTTTAAATGCTCCTTCTGGTTTCTGGGGTGGATGCCCAGCCGCGGTCGCGCCAGTCCAAGTCCTATTAACAGTTGGATCGACTTGTCCTGAGGACGCTGGTATTTTATTTGCTGTTGATGCGAGACGACCTTTAGCGGGCTGGCTACTAAGCCAGTTGTTCACCCTGGCATGCGAAGCAGACGTGTCACTATCCTCTGTTTCCGAGGAGCTGTCTTCCATTTGGCTTAATATCCGGTATTTTTTCGCTAGATATTCACTATCCCTTTTGGCTATTAGCTGCCGTTCCTCTTTGTCCCGCTTCACCATTAACGTCCTTTCTTCTTCCAGCATCCGCAACTCCATTTGAAAATGTTTAGCCAACGACGCCTTTGATCCTTTAGAGCTGACTGACGCTTTTGAACTTTTCCCTTGAGGGTATAAATCCCTCGCGTGATGGTCCGTAGGGCAGAGTAGCGTTGAGGTTGCTGGCCCGCAGGCTCTAGTTGCAGCAGCCATAGCTGAATGTACATCGGCACTTCTAGTAGTGATTGGAGGCACGAGTTGATACTCACGTGGTTCAGTAGTGGCATTGACAAATGAAAATGGATTAGGTTTCACATTAGATGTAGAGGGTTCGTGGTAAGAGGTAGTTATCTGCTCGGCAATTCGGAATTCACTGGACGCCGATGGTGTAGTTATCTCGGCCGCAGATATAAGAGCAGCATGAGACATAACCGCGGTAACGGCATCCACTGCATTCGTCGGAACAGCAAACGTTGCTGCAGTGTTGTTGGCATTTGGTGCAATGTTTGCGGCTCCTTGTCCGGTATAAGTTGCCGGGAGCACGCGCTCAGGCCCTATTGTAGCCGACGTAGCGTAAGTAAAGTGACCACCAGCCACCGTCGTAGCTTGAACATCCGTTCCTCCAGCATAAGCTCCCCTTGTCGAGGCCGCACATTTGACGGCAGTAGGAGAAACGTAAACCGATGAGAGCGATGTTGCATTAGTGGTCGTGGCACACGCGCGAGTCGATGAGGCGCTTGAGGGTGAAAATGAAACGACACTTGGGGCACTAGTGGCGATATTGTACGGGGCAGTATTGACAACGTTGTTTGGGGCAGTATTGACGACGTTATTTGGGGCTATATCTGATACAATTTTGGCAATATTCACTTCAGCAGAAGCAGAACCTACTTTAGAGCTACTAAGTAAATGAGCATTCTCACCTGTGATACACTTGGTGCAAATCCAGTCTTCGTTTTGGATGAAGCTATCCACTCCTGCACTGCTATGCGTGCAAACCAATCATGGGTTGCAGCTTTTTATATCACAACTATGTATTTTCTTATCACCCCAGACTTGGAAAAAAACGCCCTCACCATTTTAATTGTTTAGCAATTTAGTCGGGCCTTGTATATGCACTGATATTCATGGCTCTGATTAAAGTATGAGCCTAGCCTGGCGCCGAGTAACGCACCACATAATGCAACATATGAGTGCACTCCTCAAAGCTCTTTAAAAATACAGCTCTTTAAAAACAAAAACAGCTCTTTCTCATTCTTTCGTTAGTAAAATAGGGTATTTTTTCGGAATACTTCATTTTAGCCTTTCCGATTGATATATAAAAGCCTTACCGGCACCGTTATAACTTGATTGTTACCAAAGATGCCTTAAGACACGTGCCAGCTTGACATAATAAGTTGAGGATTAGCTCAACCGCGTGAAACTTTATAAAATTGTTTGATTTTGGTGGCATTATAAAGTTAAGGCTTTAGAAACACAGATTATCGACCTTAAAAGGTTCACCACCTAACTCAGAATCTAAGATTTTGCAAAAATAAATTACTAATTGGAAAACTTATTGACACCATTTACAAAAAGGTTCATAAAAACACTAAAACCTTTTATTAATTCTCGGAAATATCAAACGGTGTTATGATTTCCCAGCGATATCTGTTGGCCAAACGGCAAACCTAGACAACTTGCATAACAGCCGCTTTGGAAAACGTGCACACTTCAACTTTTCCTTTTATGCGCTTTCTCCCTTCAAACAAATCAGCATTGAATTTCCCACAGAAAAGCGCGCCCAGCTCTGAATACCGATTTATTTATCTTAATTTAATGCCCGCGTCTAATGAGCGTAGTTTCAATTGAATTTCAACGCAACAATGGGCTCGCTCGCTAACCTCCACCTTAATTGCCATTGTCGGTCGTCGTCGTCGTCGTTGTCGTTATGGCCGTTGTTCGTTTTACCCCCGGTTCACACTAAACTAAATGTTTTCGAATTTGATGTGATTCCGACCCGCATTCCGTATGACAATTGAACCAATTAACATGTTCACAATAATTCACACACATGTTGTGTGATTTTGTACCTACACCCAAAATGGCCATACGGAGAAAGAAACCAATTTGCTGGCCAAATAAGAAGAAGAAGCTGAAATAAAAAGCCGACGTAACCATGGGAGAAAGGAAAACCAACACCGGTAAAGTGAAACGCGCCCCCACACAACAATCGCACTGCGATCTGTGTGAAGCACATTTTCCTCCAACTGAAAGTGCAAAGCGAGAAAAATCGAAGAAGAAATCCAACAATCGGCTTTATGGGCTGTTTACATTTTCAATTTAAATCACACAATGGGGCGCGGGTATCTCAAGACTTATTAGCGAGTTAGCGTCTCATCCGAAGACGTGAAGGAAAATCAAATATTGAGTGGAAAATGGAAATAGGTTTGCTCTCCTTTCTCGGCCGGCAGTTGCATTTCATTTTGCTCTCCTTTGTGAAAGCGCCTGTGGCGAAGAACTATACATGACTTTACAGTTCAGCTGGCTTTTTGTCAATCTCGTATACGTATACCTATACTCTGAACTGATAATGAGAAGTGCAGTGTAAACGGGGTGCAATGTAGTGTGGCACGATTGAGGTGCATCGTGGCGTTTTATAAACTTGCCAAGCCAACTAACCGACAGACAACAGTGCGCCTATTGAGGACAATTGAATGCGCCTAGTTTTGGAATTGAATTCAATTTGAGTGCGCGCTCTGGAGCATTGATGCCAAGTGATACTGAAAGGGGGAAGCTACGGCAGAGCCACACAAAGACGAAGCAACCGCACGAGGTGAAAATGTTATGTAAAGTCTGCAGGCATTCATTGTTTCATCCGATATTGATTCGGGCGTTTACCACAAACAAGATGCGCGGGAGTCAATGTTCGTCTAGAAAGTACAAATGTTCGTTTATAGCTCCTCACATTTAATCGAATAAAATCGATCGATAATGGCAAAAATTCACTTTTTTTCAACATAGCTTTATTGGTTAGGTTGTCTTTGAGGGTCGCTGTGGTTCATGGCTTATTCGCACAGACCTGCAACTTTAGGAAACCCTACAAGAAAAGGGGCAAATAAAATCAAACATTTGCTTTAAAGACCAGACTCTGTCGAAAACGAGGTAGCTTGAATGTAGCGTGCCCGTGTTGGAAAGGAATCGAAGCGATTACACTTCACTAAAAGCTATACGAGCTAGTGGCGACCCATCGCCTCTTGATCCGTTTCCTATTGGTCAAGAAACCAGTTAATATGCTTTACAAAAATAGCCCAAGTGTCTGTGATCGAAATCGACGGGTTCTTGCCTTCGCTATCGTGCTTTTAACGAGCTTTTACAGAGCTTTTAAAGAGCTTTTACATTTTTTTCTTAATATTTCTGCAGATCATGACATTATCACGGAAATATGTATCCAACTATCACAAGCAATAAAAAAAACCCACCTCCACTCATCCATGGAGTAGTTTTAACCTCGCTAAAAATCCATTATGCTGTACAGTGTACACTCAACCGGAAGAATATCCACAAAACCCCATCTAGGGCACACCAAACTAAGGTAATTTGTGGTAAACAACCTGAGCAAATTAAATCATTAATGTGCCAACTCCAAAACACTTCAAATGAGGCTTGGTACACCCACCCTCCAGCATAGTCCTTACAAAATCACACATAAACCCAGTGAGCATGCAAAGAGGAAGCCATACCAATCTCCAAAGGGCACTCTCATTCATTTCACTTAATTGTTTACGTATGTATACTCACTTGGTTGTTGAAATCCTTTGGCCTGTAGTCGTAGCGTAGTCCCTTCTTAATTCTCTTCGTCTCTCTGTCGCCGCAAATATGATATATTGCTCCCACACATACACCAAATAGCACATACAACCAAGTAAAATAATTTTTTCTCGAGTGTCCGTTCCATTTTGTATTCTTCATTTATTTCCCTCATTATATTTTTTTTTCTCTTGCAAATTTATTCAAGGATTTTAGTGAAGCGTACACGTATACATGTACATCAAGCATAGCCCCCAACCACCCACAGCTCTGACGACGTCGTTATGGCTGTGGTGTCATTCAAATCATTGCCTGGAAGGGTGTAAACGTCTGCTGCTTGTTCTGGATGTTATTCATCCTAACTTGACACACATTTTTGCAGGCAGATTTTTCTTTGCCCCCCCTCCTTTCCAACGAGAGGGAGTATGGTTAATTCTCTGTGCAATTTGTCGTATACACATTTTCTTTTTCTTTTTTTTCGTAGTCCCTTATTTTAGTGAATTACGAGATAATTTGCAGCATCATCGGGCATATTTTTATATAGAAAATGTTGAAAAAAATTGCCGACAGCAAAATTAATGAGTTGTCATCTCAGTGACTGTTATTTATTTACTTGTTTCCGCATCCTTGTAAACAATTTAAATAAATGCAATACAATTATCTGCTGGAAAATAAATTTGTTTGGCTGCACAGTCTTCTGCGGAATGGACTTGAACATTTGGAATCGTTGCTCCTTCAGGGGATAACGACTGAATGCAACTTGAGTTGAGTTCATTGTCTACTTTCGTTTGGCACAGTGCATTGCAGGAAACGCGAAACTACGTCAGTGAAGGAGTGTCACAAGAATCTTGCATTCGAAACAATTTGATGGATTGAAATGCGAATCACCTGCTTGAATGCAAATTTTGTTTCGACAGTGGTGTCTGAAATTAAGACTCTTGGAATCCTTCGAGTACTTCAGGTGATGATCCATCAGTGACAAGTGCATGATCTGTCACTTGCTAGGTCAGTGTTGGATTAATTTCCACTTAAAAAGTTACTCGTATGGCTTAAAAAAAAGTATGATATCGGTGCATGAGTTGCATACAACAAATTTATCCGTGCCTTCGGCAGGAGCAGACTGCGGGTATGTTGATATTTGTGAAGTCAGAAGTCAAATTTCAACCAGAGTCGATGGATCAGCTGAAGACAAATCAACGTTCTCCCCGCCAACCACATTCACCATATCGCTCCCTTTTATTTTACTGATCAAATATATAGTGCCTTTCATTGCAGCTGTAGCTCTGTAGCGATAGAACAAGCACCAGCTGACAGGTGCAATGTAATTTTCTTAAAACCAAATCCATTTGAATTAAAAAAAAAACAATAAACGAGAAAGTTTCGTGCGACTCAGTCGTGCGGTTCGTTTTTTAATTATATATTTTTTTAGAAAAAATAAACTTAAACCTTAGAATCGAAAGCTTTATTTCTAAAATAACAAAGTGCAACTAACTTACATAAATATTTTTATTTTTTCTCATTTCAGGTAAGCTATTGATTTGAAAATGGACTATCTATCAATGTTTGCACACAATTTGGAAGTAGCGTATGAAGTAACTTTATATTTATTATTTTTAAATACTTTTTGACATTTTATTACAGTGTTGCTAGACAACACATTTCTAATATTTAAAAAAATGTTGCTAGACACTACAGTTGCCAATTTGACTTATTCGCATAGTTTCGCTTCGAAAGCACATTTGTTTTTCGAAAAGTTTTAAACTTGAAACCATAAAATTATTAAAATTATAGTATTTTATTTATTTTAAATATTATGCTTAATAAATTCATCCTTAAAAATTAGATGGGACAAAAACCGTGTGTTCATGACAGATGTCAGTTATCCTAATTTTAATTTTACGCGTAATTAGAACTTTCGAGATTCAAAGGGATAATCAAATATTGAAAGACGGCACTTTCTTTCGTGTCGCGTAAATCCCTGTTTGCAATAAAGAAAAGCAAACGGCCAAAGATTATTAAAAGCTTAAAAAACAATTTTTCCATTAACGTAATGTACTTTTAGTTCTCGGATTTGGCAGCCAACCGTAGAAATTTTAATGAGAACATCCACATGTGTCCTGAAGCTTTAAAAATCTCTTCGCCATGGCGAATCACTTATTATTACCCAAAATAAACTCTTGGCCAGATGAAAGTCTAAGACCTCTTGAAAAATTCTCTATTGTGATAGAGTATGTATGTAAACGGCCTAGAGTCGTTTTCTCGTTTTGCACTTCAACCTCAATATTAATGGTACTACCCGTAAAACGGTTCCAAACGAATTTAATTTTTTCGAAAACGACTAACGATTTCGACAATGGCTGCAAACTCAGTTCTTCGCTAAAAAATCGAATACCTGTATTTTTGAAAATTGGATTTATCTCGAAAACGGTTTATACGATTGCGAAAAAATTCATTTCTAGGGTAATATGATCATTTGTAACTTGAGCTCTATGTTATCGTACAATGGATTTTGGAAAATTATGTTGAAACGAAAACGGCTCAAACGGTTTTGACCAAAATTCATAGTTGGAGTAAAATTGATGTTTTCAAAATTATTGTGGCTTATGTTTTTTTTAAATCACCAAAAACACTGCCCATATCTCGAAAATCCCATTTTCGATTTCGATTCAACTTTAAAAACCAAGTGCAAAATACTTTATAGTCAGTGTTCAGCTAAGCAAAGCAATAGTACTTTTTTAAACAAGGCAATGCAATATTTATAACTTGGGGAAAGGTCGGAACCGTGACACTTTTTTTTTAACGGTTATATCTCCAAACGCTTTCGAGCTATCAAAATAATTTTTTTAATGGTATTTTACGACATATTTTCGTTTAGCGAATAAATTAAAAACTACTTAAATTTTTTTTGAACTGTTGAAGAAGGTCGAACTGTCTCATTGTTTGACGGGGGTCCGAAGAGTGAGACAACGTATGGCGAACAATGAGACAGTACAATAATTCTAATTAAAACTTGTCTTAAACTTTTCTTATCGAGAAAATAGATGAGTTTTATTCGTTTAACATATTATTGTTTATTAATTAATTAACTAATTCACTTACCTGAATATTTAACGTTTCTACAAACAAATGGAATGTCTCACTGTTCGGTCTGTCTCAGTGTTCCGACCTTTCCCCTACATATTTTGATTGCATAATTTTCCGAAAACCGTTTGAAAGGTTCGCTAAACTGCCTCACTAAATTATTATCTTTCTAAAGACATTTTTGTTTGGGAGATAAAACGTAGCACTAGCAGGATACTAGGCTTTCTCTGGAGAGAGTGCGATTTCCAAATATACACTTGTTTTAACGAACAAGTTGTTTTTAATTAAAACGCTCGCGTCAAAACTTAACCTAAAGAAGGCCTATTGCTCCGTCAGGTGTCACCTAAAGAAAAGTATTTGCTTCTTTAACGTTGTAATGTGGATATTAATTTTTTTTATATATATATTTCCCATCGCTTGACATCCAAGAAAGAGCTCCCCTGAGCAGACACAATTTAAATTTTATGTCAGGCACTAAAAAAGTCTCTTTCTTAAAGAACACATTTTACGACTCATTTACTTAATAAACCTCGGTTTTTTTATTCAACCCTCCCAAACCATCTTAATCCTCTAAGCCATGAGAATCTTCAAATCACGACGATAATTTCATTTGACCTTTTCGCAGCTAACCAAATCTCCGTGAAAATGTTCTTCCGAAATGAATACCACGGGCTTAATGCACTTGTGCTCGCAACGCCAGAATAGCAAATTTTCCTTTAGCAAAGCAATTTTCTACAACGTTAAATGTTGGCTCATAAAAACACGGGAGTTCATACAAAATTTTAATAAAAAAAAAACCAGCAGGTTGTACGTGTACAAAAAATTAAATGAAAAATTTTGTACGCTGTTGCTCCTCCATTCAGGTGGTATGGGGTTTGTTTATATCTACCCGCGTCTTTAGGCGTGATTTCTTGCAGGAACGTGGTATCTGTTTACGTGTTGTTTACCTCTTCCCCCATCACACTTGCCAGCTCCAAGTTGAGTAAAGTGTACAGCATCACCCGCAGAAGTACATAAATAGATTACTTAAAAAGAAAATATGTGTGCGCGTGAGAGGGCTCCCTCATATACCGTTGCTGTGTCATCTCAACAGCATCGCAGTCATCCGCGGCATCAGCTGGAGTTTTTCCATAAACGGATGGCCGGGGCTTAGGCGCGAACAAAATACAGATGACGACGGCGACACAACCTTTTACAGAGATTTTCTCCTCTTCCGAAAGCGGATTCTAAATTTAGGTATCGTGATTCAGTTTTCGTATTTCTCCATATGAGAGATGGCGGGTATGGGTTTTTCCTTGTTCGTATGGCTTAGAGGATTTCTCTGTGACGTCGTTGTTGGACTGAAATGTCCGCAAAGTGTTAAAATTGTTCCGCACGAACGATGGCATTGAAATGGCACTCTTGGTGCATGGTGATTAAATCAAAGAACATGTGCAAACAGTTGTGAGGAAATTTGAAATGCAAATCATTTCCTGCTGTTATGCATTACTCCTGGGACATTTGAGCATGTGTTGTTGTGTGGTGCATGCGCTTATTTTTTGTTTTGAAAAATAAATGTTAAAACTAGGCAGCTGCGAGTATTTGGCATACACACATCGGTGGACAACTTTGAATACTAATTAGGTATTGCTTGGGGTACATCAAGGGCTGAAGTAAACGAAGGACATGGGAACATTCGCATATTAAGCTTGTGTTTGTTTTGGTATGATTTGTCATAACTTGCATTGATTTTGATTTTTCAACAAAAAACTGTAAAACGAACTACTTTATCCCGAAAGCAACTTCTTCCTTCTCTGCAAATTGCATTTTAGATACCGGCTTCGAGAAATGTGTCTCCCCCAAAACATTAACATGTCCTACCTTGACAGCATACAGAGATAAACCTCTTGAAAGATTCTTCGGGCAGTTTGTATCGATTCAAAACTCCTTACAGGGCTAGGACAATATGAAGCAAAATATAACAATTTCGCTATTTTTAATCCATGCTTAAATTAAAATGCGACCCAGTCATGCACATGTTCTGAAAAAAATTGCAAAAATTGCTAAGTGTTTAAAAGCAGCATACAGATTTGGATTAATACTAATAATTAATAACAATGTCTTTTTATCGACCCGAGCTTTTTTTAGGAGCTTTAAATTTACACAATTTATACTCGAGCTTAAGTGCCTGGTGTTAACAATGCTGCATACCCAGTTTTTCGCTCAGCAGTCGAATAACGTTATTTTTAAAAATTAGACTTCTCTCCAAAACGGTCAATAGAATTGTAACAAAAGGGCATTCCTTAGGTACCTAATATTTCCAACTTAATAGCAAACTCAGTTTTTCGTATAATGGATTTTTGAAAAATGATATATTTTGAGAATTCGTTTCGCTATGGGTACCTACATAAAAACGGCTACAACGATTTTTATCTTCATTGATGATTTTAATGTTATTGCGTTCTTCATTTTCCATTCGAATCACCGAAAACGCTGCTTTAAAAACTGTTCATATCTCGAAAACGCCATTTTCGATTTGGATTCAACTTTAAAAACCAAGTAAAGCTTACATCCTGAACAATACCTTGTACTCAGTTCTTAGGTAAATAGTTGAGCAAGAATATTTTTCGAACAAAACATTTCAATATTTGTAACTATTTCGTCTGCATAATTTTCCAAAAGCAGCTCTATGTACATAAGTACATATTTTTAAAAAGATCGCGTACTTAGTTTTAAAAAACGCAAACAAAGCCGTTAAGTATAAGAATTTCGAAAAATTACAATATGACAAAAATAATGATATGAACGAGAAAGTTTCGTGCGACCCAGTCGTGTATACTTATTATTCTTTTATTTGGAAGTAACGAAAAGAACCTTCAATTTCATCCCAAATCCTATCGGCTGATTTGAGAGGCTCATTCCAAGGACAGTTTTAAGAAAACCGCAGTTGGATATATTTTCGAAATGTTTGAAAAAGTTTTTCCGGGGGCCGAACCGGAGATCCCTCACTCGGTAGAATAAATGAATAAATAAATAAACGAATAAATGAATAAATAAAGTAGTCCACCATTTAAATTTAATTTGAATATAAGATTCATGGGAGCCGGTGCGGATCTCCGACTAAGTCGAATCACCCAAATTCAATTTATAAAATTACCTCCCATTTTTTGGTTTAAATGAATCAGTTTTCATTAATCGAACGAATTGACTTTATGATTCGATTGAGAAGTATTACTCATTATCAACAAGAACGATTCAGTTTCAACGTTTTTAAGCCAAACGATTTGATGTTGAAGAATTTGAATCAGATCACGGGTCGTTTAGTTTTTGGTTGGTTTACATGTGAAACAAAAACAAATGCCGTCACGTATTGCTCGTTCACAGACGACGCGACTCGACCCCAGTCTGTTTCTAAAGAATTCACTCACCAGATGCTAATACGTGTTAGTTTATTCATGAACAACAAATGAACTCAGTCCACTTCGCATTATTTGATGCATTGAATTGTTTAGGAAAGGCATTAATATGATGAATGGTGGCTGCAGCTAATTGGATCCCTCCCATGATCCCTCCCCCATTTCAGCACCTCCACCCTGCTGCAAACAAATACATAATTTATAACATTAATTTGTTCTAAAACCGTAAAAGACCACAACTGTCATTAGTCACCAAACTACAAAGCTCTCTGTAGCTCTGTTGCGTGTGCTATCGCCAAGCTGCACCCCATTTACATCGTGTTTGCTTCATATTATGCAAATTAAATGATTGGCCCCTGTTCGCACATTTGCCATCCCCCGCCAAGCAATCCATTACGGTCGTTCGGACGTAAAATGTTCTCAACGTCACTCGCGCTCCGTCTGTGTTTAATTTTATCTAAATTTCGGGGAACATTGAAGAGGGTGTCACCCGAACAAATAAACGCAAAAATTACTGGCGATGCTTTTGATGTCAAATTTTCAGTCACAGTGACTCTCTTTCTCATTCTTCCGGTGCCGCTGTGTGTTTTTGGAAAACAAACAGATCGATTGTTATTCTAAGCTGTTACTGTAACTTGTAACCCGAAAGGGTGTCGTCCCCCTTTTACACCCCTTTTGCAATTAACCAATAATTAATTTTTAAAGTGAATAATTTTCACCGCCTATTATGCTTTAACGAAAAAGAGGAGGGGATAACGATGACAAGGCAATTATCAGCCAGCATTAAAGATGCAACATACGACTGAGAATACCTTGGTATATAACAATTTGAGGTTAATGAGTTTGAGGTCACAGTATAGAAGAAAAACCGTCGAGCAAGACGAGTGTAATTATGTAAGCCATTGGGTCCATTATCGGAATTCCATTTCTTACCACTATACAAAGGTCTTTCAGTTCTGTTGCGGATGGTCAAGATTGTAATTATATTTACGTACTCTCGGGATTAAGTTCAATCGCTGCACAAGTCATGCAAGACAAGACAAATTGCGAATGGCAAGACTAATAAGTATAAAGGGAACTTCTTGCTTACTCAATTGAGCATCTCTGGTGAGGGACTTTCTTAAATGCGGCACCGGAGAGGAGACCTACTCGTATGTGTTCACTTAATGACATTGCAAGCAAGTTACCCGCAGAAGACCAAAGTTAATTCACAAAGTGTTGCGGTTGTTTTCGAAAATAAATTTGCTCTCTTTCTTCGAAAGTGGTCATACAAATCTTTAGTTCCAATTATTTTTTTCACACAAAAGCCTTGTCAATCTGACATTAGATTTTGGACCCATTGGGAACTATCCCACTTTGACAAAGGCCAACAAATTGTGTCCAACAGGGTTTGGGGAAGTGTTGTCAAAGGAAATAAGTCAGGGATTTTTTTAAATATATCATATCACTCTAAAAACCTCATTTAGCCTGACAACTGATTCTATTCCAAGTCCACTATTATTCGCTTTTCGCTAAGACGAAAAAGTCCGGCTCTAAAATATTGTCAAGCCAGTTAGATAAGGGTGTTCCTTGTAGCCAGGCCTGGAGGTATCGGGTTTCGAACTCTGGTTGTCGGTTGGGAACAAAATCCGAGTTGTCCATCAAGAGTCACGCAAACTGTTAGAAGAGATTAGGCATACGCATCAACAGGGCCAAAAACAGACAAACTGTTTTCGACAGTGACATCGACTTCAGATAAAGTAACAAATAGTGCCAGCAGGCCTGTAAGTGACCCTACGCCTACGCCTTCTCACAACCATTCAACTTGAGATGGACCCACGGAATATAGTTGGGAGGGAAGGCTTTTTAAAATCTCTCAAATGGGTTTTAAAACTACGTACCACCTCGCTGATGGGTCGAAACTCTTCAAGTCGGGAGAAGCGCCTTCAATGTCTGCTATTATAAGAATTTCTGAAAAATGACTACTCAATAAAAGCAACTAACCAAACTGTTGATATCGTGCACTTTATTCATAAATACACATGGTTGCGTCGAGATCTATAGCACAAGTCGCCATTTTTTCACTGACGTATTGCTCGTCCATTTTATGGACAGTTTGTGATGTTTGCGTATTGTAAGAAGTGAACATCTGGGCCCTATTCCACAAAACAAGTTATCAAATTCTTACTTTGCACTAATAAAATTAATTTTGTTGGAAAAGTGATAAGTCTTTCTGTTCCACATTATTCTTTGCAAATCTCACTTTTCATTAGCAATTTTTTGCAAAACTTTGCATTCTTTGCAAAGTCTGCAAACAAAACTGACGTCTTAATATTTTGAGAGCTTCACTAAGTGGTTATAACAATATGAATTTGTAAAGCGATTGTTAGTCTTGCAAACTTTGAAAAACTTATCATTTCAAATTGTTTTGCAAAAATAGAGTTTACAGTTTTTGTGGAACGAAACAGCATACAAAGTGTTTTTAATATTTACTTTGAACTTTGCACAAGAGAATGTGAGTCGAACATAAATTGCAAAGACAATATAAAATTGCAAAGACTTTGCAAATTACAATTTCAATTTCAACTTATCGCTTACCAAATTTAACACAAAGTTTTGCAAATGGACCAAAATTTTGATAAGTGCAAAGTGTAAAGTTGATAAGTTGTTTGTGGAATAGGGCCCAGATCGGTATTTAACTTGTAACTCTGTTTTACAAAAATGTGTTACAGATTTCTATAACACGAAGTGAAAAGTTCTATGCTTGCATCACTTGGTGTAAAATTCAACAGGAACTTGTTAGACTTGTGGATTTTTTGTTTTTCAACGCCCCTATATGGTGTTTTGAAAACGATTAACTCGGGGCGAAACGGCGAAAAATTAGATCGACCAAAGATTTGAAAATAAGGCACTGCGCAAGTATTTCACTTGTCCTTCACTGATGTCGTCGTCCTCCTAGGTCCTCCTAGACTGAGCCTCAGCCACATCGTAAATTTCTTCTTAGGCTAAAATCCTTTTGCAAAATCTGCCGAATTTAGAGGACGGAGAAAGTCTCATTTTCTTCCCGAATCAATAAATTTAAGGAATCGGCACGATACACGGTATTCGCTTCGAAACGCAGAACTCTCAATCTTTTTGATGGGCTGATGCCTGCCTAACAGAGTGATTTGAGAGCCAAATTGCGCGTTCCCTTCCCAGAGTGTGTGCACCATAAAACGGTGGATGCTCTTTGCATAAAAAAGTGTTTTGAGCTCTGATTACAAAAATAGGATTCAAACTCAGATTTGCCAGATTATGTTGAACATAATACCTCAAATTGAAAGGCCCATGCGATCTTTCCTCAACCCATTTATTAAAGTCAGAGATAGCATTCAAATGAAAGTTGCATGCCACTGACAATTCTGACATGACATACTGTCTCTAATTAAATTTTATTCTTTTGTGGGCGCACTCATACATCTCGCACAAATCACTGGAAACAAAATGCACAAGGCCAACTCTCGGTGCGCTTGTATCTGTGAGAAATTCTTCTACTAGTATATCTATCTCTGTTGATTGAACAACAAAAATTCGCACATATTTAGCTTAGCGTCAATCCAATGGCGAATTTATGCACACTCCCGTGCACACCCCAGCAGCTGACACCGCACAGTTTAATCGCATAAAGGAATTGGCTTTGTTATTTTGTCTTCACCTTATTTTCGCCTTTTATCTTTATGTTGCTGTGTCTTTTCTTTTTATTCATTTGCACTTGTGGCAGTCGCAAATAGCAACATCTCTCGACGACCAAAGTTCGGGTTGGGGGTCTCCGAGTCTCGATCTCTCAAGATGACATGGTAAATTTAAAACTTAATTTGTAATTTCCTTCCAATTTGCTGTTACCACACGCATGCCGCCGTTCGACGCACTCGAGTAACATTGAACTTGACAAAATTAAACAACATAAAATTGATGTCTCTCAACAGAATTTATGTAACAATTACACGCTGTGCTGGAGCTGCTGTTGCTGTATATGATTGCAAACAACTTGTTACCTCATTATGGCCATCTTTTATTCGGGCCGGAAGTAGGAAATTAATTAAACAAACGATAAGGCAAATGTGTGCTTCCAAAGAAAACGAACTTCTAAAGTGTTGTTATGTATCTAAGTTTGAAGTGATTGCTTTGAAGATACGGGTTGCTGTTGTTGAGAGTTTCATTATGGCCTCTGATTTTGATCGCTCCACGTTTGACGCGTGTCAAATGAAATTCCCAACTTAATCACGGAATATTTTTGATAATTTTGCGTGCGTGATAAGACGCAACTGACCTTGTCTCTTTGCGATAAAAATGAGTACATATCTATTTGCACTTTGAATTCAAGTGAATGAGTAATTTGCTTAAACAAAGAAATGTATTTGTTTTGAATTAGATTACTTAATTTTATTGTTATTAACAAAGTCGACTGACTGTTGGCCGAATGGAGGTAAATTCTCGATTTGTCTCTGTCATGGGTATAAGTAGTGCAAAGCGATAGCCACGATTGACTTGATAATCTAATGACTGCAGTGGAATGAACCGCCAAAGAAAGGGGCAATGATGTCTTAACTTGATAGCTCTATTGACAGTTTTCCTAATGAAACTTGACTAACAGCATGTTGATACCCAAAGGTGTAGCCACTTTTCCTTCAATGAAAGGTACCAATTGTTCGCTGAATTATTCATAATAAGCATCATTTAGAAAGAACTGAGCTATAATCAAGAACATCAGTGATATTTTAAACCTATTCGTTGACGGAAGTCGGGTAAAGTCGGAAAAACCATATCCCAAGTACAAAAATCGTATTTTCAGCTCATTTTTAAATAGCTTAAAATTTTGTCCGCAGTACTAAGCGATCTCCACACAAGTTCTGTTGTGTTTTAAGAGCGATTCTTCGGAGTCTTTTTTTTAAATGATTTTGTAAGCTTTACCCCAGATGTCATTCTTGACTTATTTACAAAGATTCCTGAAACAAAACGCTTTGTTTTATTTGAAAAGGAATGACTTTTTAAAGTCCATGGCGTTTGCAGCGGAAAAGCTGTGAAATTCTTCATGAATGACTATTCATACAATGCTCGGATAAAGGGGACGCCGCTCAGTAAAAAAACGTTGATCTCACTGGGCATATAATGATAGCTCACGTGACGTGTGGTGACGTAAGTAAATTGAATATGTCCGTAGAATTGCAAGTTCCTTTCAAAGCTTAAAGTGCCAAAATACACCATACGCCTCATAAAACGTCTAACAAAGCCCCCGAGTATTGTAATAATTAAGCCAACCTATAACTCATGGGAGTGTTTCCTCCCAAACTTTAGATCCTATGTTTCATAATTCAAATAGTTGTCAGCACCAGGTCTCAAGTAGTGCTAAATGTGGTTTCGGTTATGGTTTTGTTAACCCATCATTCGGTGTACTCGACGTCATTTAGCATAAATTTGTCCCGAAGGAATTGCCTATTTTGGGGATCATTAAATTCCGAAAATAAACTACTTACAAGGTGTATCTGTTGAATGATAACGCAGCCACATTATCTCCTTACAGAGATTATACTTTCTTATAGGTAGGTACTTCATTATTCCTTTCTACTAGGGTTAGGCTTTATGGAATGTGAATTATTTCTGAATACGAAATTGAAGGGGGAAATATGGTAGAGAAAAGCCTCTTGTGAAGGACCAACAATTTTCTTTACTGCAGACGTCAAAAGATATAGGTCTACATTGTGCTAAAAATGTGGAACTATCTGTCAAAAATCATGCACCACCAAGAACTTAATGGGCCTTACGAATAATTAATTTATTCTTTTCCTTATATATTTTAAAGTTCACAATATATTCTTAAGTTTGGGATATTTCTTCATTGTGAACTTGTTAAATTAAAGCTTAACAGTTAAAAAGAGTTTAAATTTTCATATGGAAGGGTTTGCAACACTGGAGGTATTTCAAAAAGTTATTAATAGTTCACGAAACAATTGATGTTTTAAGGACCATTAGATATTACCCAAACAACGACAGCCCTAGTTTTAGTCGAAACAATTTATTTTAAAAATGATAACCCGTTGCACACATCATTAGTGTCTTTTGACAGCTACACAAGATGTTTGCTTTTATTGAATAAAAATCTAGTCCAATTTCGATCCTTCATAACTTAAGATGTAACAGTTACGAAACAGAGTTACCGTCGTGAGTTTATAATAAGTCAAAACAGTATTTAGTTAAACACGAAATTTAAAACCACTCAAAGGGCTGTTTTTATTATAAGTTTAAGGTTTTTTGGGAAATAAATTCCCAACGATTTTCACGGTTACAACATGTGGCAATGAATGAAATAAGCAGCTTTGGAATGCGTAATTTCTAAAGTTGATTCCAGATAAACTCTTTATTTGGCCGCATTGATTGATATGGATTTCAAAAAAAAGATGCAAGTATTTTTAATACTTCTAGTTTTTTTAACGGACTGTAGTTATTTACAAAGATCGAACTTAAAATATTTTAACATTTTTACGGTGATTAATTTTTTGTTGCATGTTTTTTAAATGCTGCCACACTTTGCACAAAACATATTAAATTCTGAGAAAATGTCACACATTGAAATGTCATCTGACTGCCAAGGAAGGCATTTTTTTTACCAGATTTGTCAACTGAAAAGCTAGTTTCACCTGGAGACCAAACAAAAAAGTGATAAGTTTCTGTGGCGTTATAATTAATTAATTTTCTTCTTTAAAATATTTATGTTTTTAAATAGTTTACATACATTTTTATACAATTTGTTTAAACATATATTTTTGTTGCAATCTTAAATTTTATAAAGCTTACTGAAATTAAATTGTGTTAGCTCTGTAAGATTGTGGAACTCTCTGCCCATACATAACATAAGAAAGATTAGAAGCACGGATAATTTTAAATCCTCTCTGTTAAAATATCTGGTCACTAAACTGTCATAAGCATTTAATTTTGTATTGTTGACACCATTTTCAATTTATTTAGTCTATTGTTTTAAATTTTGTCTTAAGCTGTAAATTTCTTTCCTTTTATTTAAATTTACTTATTTACTGTATTCATTTGTTTGCACATGTTACTCTAAATTAACGCTAAAGGCTTGCAAACTTTAAAAGATGCTTGTTGTCTTAAATTGTAAGCAATACTGTTATTAATGAATTGAATTGAAATTGAAAAAAAAAAAACAATTCATACCGGCAGTTTTCACCTGGCAAAGCAAGATTTCATGTATATTATTTCCTTTCGCTGGTAAACGCATAAATGGCGTCCATTAATTGCTCATTTTTATGAAAACCAGATATTAATCACGACTAGTTGCCAGCTGAATTCCAATTAAGATTGATTCTAGCTTCTTGGCTATATGGGCATATCTCGACGCTATACTGAGACTGGGAACCTACAATGTGATGGTTCCCATAAACACTTCTCCCCATAGCAATTAACTCTTTGCAAGCAAACAAGATTGTCACGTAGTGTCAGTGTTGCATCACCTGTCAGGCTCACTGTTGCCGATCTATTTATAAAACAAACCTTGAAATCAATAGGTAACACCCCATCGCGCGGTCTTGAACACATGACAACATTAACTCACGGAAAATGCATCGCACCCAGTTGTGACGGCAAAAATTACAAATTCTCAACAGTTCGAGCAACAGTTGTTCTTAAGCAACCCTTCAAATGTAACCAGAAAATGTGCGTAATAAAAAATGCTGCTCTTACATAAACAAAGAAGAAAACGAAACAAATTAGGTTTGTTTTGGCGTTTCCAATTCAGCGGGTTAGCACAATATATAAGCCGAACTAAACCACAACAAAAAGCGAATACGACGAACAGAGAAAAACCGGCAAAACAACACAGTCCCCCTTTTTTTTTCGTAATAATGAATGGCAGCAATAGTTTGCGGTCTGGTGGTGGAAGAATATCAAAGCCCAATTAGCTGACAGGGTGGTCTAAGAGAGGGTATTAGTCATTGCTCACATAGGCAGTGTGTTTTTGATCACAATAAACAAAAAACAAGAAGACCTATAACCGCTAAAGTCGAGTGGTGTGATTGTGCCTTCTTTTGTGGTTTCACCTTTGCTCACACTGGCATTTTGCCTACATCAGTGCGGTCCTTAATAACACAGTGACAACGCGATTTGGTGCCGACCCCCAAACTAAGGAGAAGGTGACTTAATGATGTTTAGCTTAAGCTGGTAGATTAAGTTAATCAAATAAAGAGGGACTAAAGTTCTATTGGAGTACCTCAGGGTGGTGCTGTAGGTGGTTGACTTTAGCTATTGGTTTTAGTTGAATGGAATAGTTATGCGGTAAAGGGGAGTTTAAAAAAAGGGTTTTAAATATTTTATTATAATCAAGATGTCGCGGAAATACCGGAAATAGAAGCTCGAGAAGCTTAAGCTCGTTTATATCATTTTCTGACATTTCCCTTTATGATTAGGAGCTGCTAACTTTTTTGCAATACCTACTTTTGCTAAATGGGCTTTTTGAAAATGTAAATATTTTTCAATCTTTTGCATTCCGGTCTCCTAAATGGCAAGGGTAGTGGCAAAATTATGCAAACTCAAGTGTAAGACTCTGTGAGCTCAGCTTGCATTGAGTCTGATAGGTTAAGGCCAGGTGAATGACATATATATTGGACTAAATACGCAAGCTTGACGAAAGCCACTTATGGCTTCCATTTGAGCAACAGATTGGCTCCATTTCACAAAGTATAATCCACTTTGAACGTCTAATACCTAGTTTGCTGATGACGAAGTAACAAGTGTTTTTGAAGAGGTTTGCTTTTCGAATTGGCAATATACTATTTGGAACGACAACGAATTTTGCAGCTGAATTGTGCTTAGTTTGGTCTGCCATAAGTGGACTTAAGTTTGCCTTTTTACCACGAGTATAAATTTGGGATACACTGCTTTAGGTGCCCCAAAATTATACTTCTTTGAAAGACATGTACGAGTATACCTAACTGTGATATAATTTCAAAATCCCCTTCGCTTAAAATCGTGAAGTACATATGTTCCGTATGAGTCATAAAAATTATTGATTTCGAATTTGCAAGCCGAACAAGTAATGCAGTTGTCTTTAAAAAATTTTTCTTTAAGAGACCCCTTTTGAGGGGGGCAAACACTCCACTTCCAATAAAGCTGAAAGCGTGACCATAGTATATTATAACACACGGATTAAACGAATCATTGCCATAAAGCATTAAGTCGAATTGAATGCAGTTTGGCATTTCTATTATTTTATTACCCCTCTTGGAAGGGGCAATCAAATTTAAAAACTATCAGAACCTACCACTGGCTTATTATCACACAGGCGTTTACTATGGAATATATTTCAACGGGCACTCATCAATCCAGACCCTCCGAAGTGGCATAAAGTTGTAGATCCCTTACCAAAAAAGGAAACGCAGTGTTATTTATTTTTCGAAATAACCCCCTTAAAGAGGGGCAAACGAGCAAGAACATATCTACAAATAAACTGGCTTATTACAGTATTGAAACCAAACTGCAACAACAGTTGTGGGGAAAACAAAATGCACAGAGTATTGATGACATGACCCTCCTCAAAGGGGCTATCGAATGAAATTAGACTAGATCACTAGCGGAACAACTGGGAATACCCAAATTCCAGCTGACTAACTGTCTAAAAGTTTCAATGGGCATTCGGTTCGACTGGGTACCTGATTTTACGCCCACGAAAGAGGCGTGGTCCTAATGAAATAGTGGGTTTTTGAAAATCGGTTGACAGTTTCGTTTCAATTTTTGAAAGCGAATACAATATGGGACATGAAACTGCTTTTAAATGGGGCCTCGAAGGAATTAATCGACGTGTATTGGTGGGGCATACCTATAGAACAGTGCTCCAAACATACTCCAGAGAAACAATGCCCTAAAGGAACACATGGCGTGCGCAGCTGGAGGCAGAAATGTTTGGGTTTACTAGTCAAAGTAGAATCTGGTCGTGACAATGACAACACTTACGAAGTGACCCTCTTAACAAGGGGTATATCACATTGGAATGGACTACCCTTGTCCACATACTTGAACGCTTGTATAGTTACAGTAAAAAAAGCCCCAACGTGCTATCAAGATCATTTATGTCTTCGACTTTTATTTGATTTTCAATGAGCCAACACAAATTGGATTTACTTGTGCATACTAAAACTATAACAGTACCCAGCACCAATTACCCCCGCTAATTGGATTTTTCCTGCTAACTTACTGCCATTGATACTTCAATCTTAATTAGTACCACTTTTAGTGAATTCAAAAGACTGTCTGCAAGTCACACAACTTCCCGATCAATAACTGCTGGAATAAGAAAAATGCTTCCTCTCCCAAAAAATGTAAATCAAAACACAATCACCATCCGTGCTCGATGAAATATGAGACAAAGTGTCCCTTCTACAAAATTCTAATCTTCCCCCGAAGTGATTTATGCCTAAACATATGGCGCTGGAGTGAGACCTTACAATCTGGGGGCCATAGCAATCCAACACGAAATGGAAAATGGCCACGGGAAGGGCGAAAAAGAGAAAAAAAATTAATAACGGTCTGTGACAAAAGATAAAGATATGCTCTCAAGGAGCAGGACAAATGAGTCGTTGTGTATATGTTTTTGAATTTGTTTTTCTCGTATTTTTATTTTGACTGTTTCTTTCTTTTCAATTTGTTACCCCCCCTCGGTCTGTTGGAGTTTGCTTTTACGATTATTTCTTTTTTGCAACAAACTCAGAAGAAAAAGAAGTAAATATGTATATGCGAGTATTTGATGGAGATTTCCTTTTACAATTTTTTTTCGATATTGCCGCCATTGAGGTTGACATTTTTTTTCCCAATATCTCCTACTGGATGGAGATATTTGTCTCTTCCTTTTTTTTCGTTTTATCTATGACTTTGTAACGAGTCGAGGGAGCTGAAAAATATATAAGAAAATTCGATTTCAACAAAACGGAAACGTCAGACGACACGAGATATCAGCTTTTTTTTATCATCTTTTTATGTGCACAATCGTACATTCATTCGAGAAAACGTAGCTATAAATCTACACATTATGTAAATAGACATTGGGTGTAGTAAAAAAAAAAACTATAAGCAGGGCAAGATTGAATTTTGATGTCCTTTTGCAAAATTGCTGCAAGGAAATGTGAAGCTAAACTGCAACAAAGTTGCTGTAAAGATTTTCCCATTTGATGTCTGGTGGATGACGATGACGGCCTGGCGTTGTATATTTTTCTGCGTGGGAAATTGATTGTACTTATCCCTTACCGGTCCGATGAGCTCTATATAAACTCAAAGAAAACCAAGTGAATAAATTGCAGAGGTTTCAGTTTGATGCATTTGGGATTTATACGAAAGAGGTATGTTCGTCTTATTGGCCTTTTGTAACCCATGAAGGTGGGTGTTCACTCAAGTGGCACCGTTGCAGTGAGTGAGTTGACGGGTGGTATATTTTATTAAGTGTACACCAATGTTGTATTTCAGATTCTGAAACAGACAAAGAGGGTCGTGATAGATGAATGTTTTCTTTGGCATGTCATTTGGGGGAGCCCCAGGCGACCTGTTTCAGTTGGTAGGGCTTGGCAACTTTTCTCTGTTGATGTACGAGCAAAAACTGCAGGCGAATAGCAGAAGAACCAGTCAAGAACTTTATCTGATCAGGTCAAAAAGAAACGAGGATGGGATGAGGCCAATTGCATATCTGCCAACACCTTTATTGTTAAAGCTGACCCTTGACACCAAAATGATTTACTGGTCATCTGTTGGCCTACAAAAACTCAACAAACGATAGGATTAAAGCAATAAGAATATGTGCAAAACCAGCTCAGCCTTTCTTGTCTTTATGGCAACAGGCTCCCCAATATGTCAAACCTCAAAGTATACAAATTTACAGGACTGCTCAAGATCTTACAAATGTTCCAAGTACCAGACACTTGACTTAAAAAAAACTCTGCTTCTCCAAAGAATTCAAGGAGACCGTTAAACTTGCAGACCTACGAAATCGTCATCACAAATTTAGTACACCGACGGTTTGAAGATGGGAAATTTTATCACCTATCAGGGAGTCTATGGCTCCAAATATTCGGAAGAATTTACTTAAGTGTGCCTGCCTATGCTACATCGTATCCAGTCTTAAGGCCATAACTTATTGAGGAAATTATGGGAATTTCGCAATCACCGGGAGGGAAAATATATACCAAGGCGAGTACTAACACTGGTTGTAGAGGGCTTCGACTGTTTTATCCCGCACATCGTCATCCAATTGCTGGTATTTATTTTGCATTCAATTCAATTTATTGAACATCAACCCATCTCCAAACAATCGCCTATTGAGGACTATATGTATTGTATATGTATATGTATATGTTTTGAGTGAAATATCACCACCATAGAGGGATAGTGTCACAGGGGGAGAGGATCAATTTGGCCGTGGAAAGAAAATTTATATTTTTTTTTCGTTTACTGTGTTAAAGCTCTGTAAAAATATTTGTGGTGGAAATTGTACTCTGCAAGAATCGCACTCTCAATAACTAAATGTCTATGATCCATCACTTCCAAACTCCACTTTGATGGATTTTTCCATTTCCTAGATGTGCCTGACCTCCCACTTCAAGTTGAGACATCTTTCCTTCGATTTAAGATAAAAACCCACGTCAGGGTGAATTATTGCAAATCATCACCCATCATCATCTACCATCATCCATTCCTTGATTCTACATAGATACTTCTGTGCTGAGATTTCCTTTCATCCTCCAGCCTGTTGGCGATAAGGCTGCAAAAAGTCAGTCTCGCCAGACGACGTCACAAAAAGGAAGAGAAACATCGAGAGATAAACAGAGAAGAACACAGCGCCAAGCACTTTGTAGTGGTTTTTCATCCTGCACCAAGCAAACGCACAAAAGTCAGACCCCGACAGAAAAATAAAGTTAACCAACTAGAAAAACACAAATGAAAATTCAAGAGGAAGGCGGTAAAAACCACATCATTACCGCAAATGACGTTCCTTTTTTTTGTCTCCTTTTACGCAAGAAGAAAAGAGTTTAGCAAAACTAATTCCATAGTAAAAACTTAAAAAAAAGTAGTGAATATCCTGTGCCGCAAGCTGAATGCCTCAACGTAGTGTAAACATTTAAACAGGAAAAAAAAACACCGACCGTGTGTATTCAAACAGAAAGAACTTCTACTACTCCTTCGTACTCTATCACCACCCAAAGTCGTACACAAATCTGTGAAGAGCTGTACGTACTATAAATGCTGATGATGGCGACAACGACGACGGCCATGATGGTAGTTCAGCAGAAAACTGCAGACATATTACAAGGAAGAAAAAAAAATCACTCAAGTGAATATCGTAACGTAAATGGAAGAAAAAAAATCACCCATTGTCGTTCATGGGCTGTATTCAACTCTGGGGACGAGAAGAATTACACTTGATGACTTGTCCGTGGGCGAGTTGGTAATAAAACTACAAAAAAGCTTAGGACACCACTACCGAAGAGCGAGAAAATCTTTTTTATTTTATATTTTTGTATTCTTATCAAATATTTAATTGAGTTAAATGGGCAAATGGTGACAAAGGAACAGCAAGTGTAGCTAGCTGATTTAAATAGAATCTTTCGGACCGTGTTTACGTAAAGTGTTTGGGGCGGATGCAGACCGTGAAGGATGAGTACGGCAACAATTCGTTTTTGGCAATTTAACACAAAAAGGATAATTAAGTTGTGGGCGTTGAATCATGGAATTCGTACAGTTGATGGGTGAAACGTTAATGAGGTCAACGTGGGTATTTATACCGACACCTTCGGGTCGAGGTATGCTTCCCGGTCCGAGAAGAGTTTTTCAAAATTGCCTTTGGTGTTTAAATGTGTTTTTCTGTGGAAAGCTGCTGAAAAGGAATTTCAAGTCAAGTTTCGACTGACTGGTTGATATAATTCGTAGCACCCGTATGCGACGGATAAAGTAGGTTTACTTTGTACTTCTCTGTCAGTTGCACCCGTTGACAGTTGGCACAGCGTGAGAGAAAGCTTTTTCATTGGTGGAAAAAATGAGAGTATTAGAGAAACTGTTCTCGGTCCACGGCTGTCAGACCAGCTTCGATGTCGGAAAAAGCAGCAAAATTGTGAGAATTTCAGGAATCTGACAAAAAACATCAATCAAACTATTAGTTTTGTTGAAATTTCTTTAAAACATTTATATTTCACAAGATTATCAACATACACAAAATGGCCATAAAAAAGTGCTCGCCTTTTAGCAAAACTTTCTAGCACCAAAAAATAATAATACTAATAATGTTAAAGTGATTTTCTTTTTTATAATAAAAAAATTAATATTTAAAATTAAAATTTAACAAAGTATCTAGGTAATTTGAAGGGAATTTGAGTCCGGTAAAACAGGGAAAAATTACAACGTTTCGTGGAAAAAAATAAAGAGGGAGTGCTGAACTTCTCTTTCCATTGAATACTTCAATATTGACGAATCCATCAACGCGACGAAAGCAAAGAATTCTCCATTGCAAAAAGGACATGCCAAAAAATGATTTATCAGCTCTGACATTTATTTTCTACTTTCATTTTGCATTTTGTTGAAAAACGCCCCCAAAAAATGGGCGTTCCAAATGACTTAATATGGCCGAATACTCTGTGGAGTTTCTTACGCGCCACCTATTGTAGGTACATTTTTTAAAAGGTTGTTTCTTCAAATGTGTCTGTTATGTAAAGTTTATCTGTCACTTTTAATTCACATGCATATATCGTTTCTCTCCAACAGAGAAAACGACACACAGTCCTTTCAAACGATCAAAAGTGTAATTTTTCCATTTGGTTATATATGTACATATATATTAATTTCGATCGTGCTAAATTTTCGTCTGTAGCTCAGTTTTGGGATGAAGCAGAAAGCTGATTGATAGCTTTAAATATTTTGAGGGATTGTTGGCAGCTTAGTGTTTTTACTTTCTGAATTGATTTAGATTTTTTTGGACAAATTAAAAGGAGTAAAGTCAGAAAAACAATCATTTTGGTCGAAAACGCCCCCAAAAAGTAGGAGTGGCAATGACTGGCATAGCCTACTGGCTTTTCGGAGCCTTGAGAATAATTTCAAAAAAGTATATTACATGTATAAAAAGCAGCTCTAAACATCTGCAACCATTTAAGCGGTCAAAGGTAAACGTCATTCGTTTTCTGCCCATTTTTGTAATTTTAATGAAATTCATTACCAAAAATGTGGCTGCTCGCCTTCGTCTTTGTTTACCATTGACTTCGTGGAAACATGTTCAGCATAATCAAATATATTTTTAAACGCCCCCTTCCAACACCAACTATAGCGCCTGGAATGCACTTAGCTGTCATCATCATCTGCTGTCAGATATTCCTCATACAAAAACGTAAATAGATATACGTAGATACTTCCAACAAAGTATTCATGTCAGGTGTACATCTATTCATAGAACCCCGCACTTCTACTGTACTCAAATGTAGTAGAAATTCCTGGGATTCCATTGAAATGTAAACAAATTCCTTTGGTTTCAGTGCGCGGTGAGCACAATTCGTATCCATTCAATGCACTTGCGATAACTCGCAAACCGCCTCTCTTATGTAAATCAACAATCATTCAGCGACCATATCTGACAGAATGTTTATAATTCCAGCTGAAATCCAACTACCTATAGGTGGGCATTTTGGAAAGAGTAGTCTCCCAAAAACAATGAGCAACTTCATCGATTATTAATTAGTAAGCTTTCCACGTATTTTTAGCGAATTTTCTGTTCCCACCTCTGCGCCCCCTCTGTTATGCGACATAGGCACTCGTCGTATACATTCTCTCGGTTTGGAGACTTGTGAACCTTGGTTTGGTGTCCATGCGTCCATGGAACATGATATAGGTATCTGTCTATCTACATAGTGAGAGGTAGTAATCGTATATGTATTCGCTACAATGACAATAAAATCTCATAGCTTGATGGATAATGGTGTTGCTTCTACTTGTGCTAGTGGAAAATGGGGGCGAATGCCAATGACACCATCACTTTGTGCTGTGTGAATGCGCACGGAGGTCGAATTTTATTGATTTTCTGTCAATTTGTGTTTCCTTCCCTCTCTTCTCTTTTTTTTTGCGGTATTTTTTTCTGCATTTTTGTTTTGTTCCCTTTATTTGACAGACATGCGATAAACATAATGTTGATGTTTTGCTTTCTTTTATATTATCGCATTTGATTACTCAACTTGTATGGGCTTTGTCACATTGGCAACTATGAGACGATTTTGCAACTTGTCAAAGCTGCTTAAGGGTGACAACAAGGTGTTTGATGGAGCGTTTGTCCAAAAGTTGAGCTGCACTGTCGGTCGGTTGGTTTATGTAAATTTGATCTTTTTGGAGAGGAATTTCTACTTATTTTTCTGTCACTACGGAATGTTGTTTACTGTTTTTGGAAAATTGGCGGCAAATTGTTTTTACCCTAAATAGAAGGAGTGTCCCTTAAGGCGCAATGGAATGGGAGTTTTTTTCTGATAGTTATACAAAAAATTGGCAACACTGCTGATTTTTAATGACACCTGCCAGATTTGAATAGAAAGGGGCGGTTTTTGTAAACTATTGTTAAATATTATTTTAAGTTTCTTGTGATTTTTAATGCAAAAGTTGTAATTGACATTTGTTTCTTTTATTTTCAGGTGAGAACTCGATGTTCAACTGTCAACTTGACATTTTTTCTGTGGTAAGCATGGAAATGTAATGCTGTAAATAAATAATAAATTTTGAGTATTTCATAATCAAATTTATTTACAAATGGACTTAAGTAATTCTTTCTGATAAATAAAACATCGAATTAGAAAATTATTTTACAACATATAGTTATGGAAAGTTATGTGTAAATTTGTGTCTGTCTCGCAACGACGCAAGGCGCTCCTCTGAAAACATTCTTTATTACATTCCCAAGAATTTCTGTTATTTTTATTTGTTTTCGTTTCGGATATTGGCCTAGATTGTTCGTGGGTTGTTTCTGGCAAGCTTCTCATTCAGATATTACAAAGAAAGTCTTGAGCTGCCAAATTTCCATAAATGCGAGTGCTAGTTGAAGGAAGTTAACCCCTTCTCCAGCTCTTTGATGCGAAAGGCGAGGCACGCCTGTGAATCTCAGTGTATGAACAAGTTACTCTTAGTATGGCAACAAGTACAATTTATTTCCTAGAATCCCTTTAAGCGACCAGTCTATCGGTCTATTGCAATCCAAGCTGTCCTGTCTACGAGTCCTATATCTGCGGTTCTACGAACTAAAAGTGGTTAGCCTATAGTCATTGCTAAGTCATGATGGTGCAATGCAAAACAAAATGGACGCTAGGTTAGCTGTCGCTAGAATAAGTGTTGCCAATTTAAAAATATTGACCTCTAAAACAATATTTTTTACATCGTAGTTAGAAATTAAAAATAAATGTTACATACACTGACCACTACACCATGGGTACCGATTGTCATAGAGATAGTTCCTCATCAGATTGTTGACATAGAAGCTTTGCAAGCGCTTATGTTGATAGAGGTTAATAATAGTTTGGAGAAGATCTGTGGGATCAGTGTTTTGTGTGCTGAAGCAAGGTCCTCCCGGTTTATCCCCCATAAAAACACCATTTTCACTTTCACTTTTGACAAATATCCTACAGTCAAACGACCCTGAAAAGATTCTCAATTTTTTTTTCTTATATGATAAAGAATACAATGTTAGGAGACTAATTGTGGAACATGAAGCGGACTTACTAAGAATTTATTGATTTTCAGTCATAGTAAAAATTGTTGTATTAGTGTGCTTCATAAATTCCCCCGCAGTGCTAAACTATAATTCCCTTAAAATTGTCCACCAAATTTGGAGTGTCAATCACACTCATGTAGGCATTTGTTTATTTGTAAAGTGCATAGTGCCCGTAACCATTATTTTCCAATTTGTTGGGTACAGCTACATATTTTTCTTACCTTACTCTGAATGTCTTGTTAATGATTTGATGTGAAATCTTAAAGCACTTGTTAAGAAATAAATAAACTATTCTTATCATATAACGCCAGTTATTAAGTAACAGTATTTAGAGAAACTTAACAAGTCTGTTGTGGTTGTGCACTTAAACTGTAGTTTAAAGTAAATAAACGTAACTTTGAATTGGTCTTATAAATGTAACAGATACCTTGAGATACTTGATGCTTATCTTTATAAGGTCAAGTGTTGATTCAATGTCTACATCAATATTTTAAGAAGCTAATGACTTGTTGTGTGCTTTAGTGGATGGGCTTAAGAAATATAAATTGATAACAGTGTCGCTTTCGTTGAGCGTTTTCAACTGAATGTGCCTACAACTTTTAGAGCCTATTGCTTGATTATGATCTAATGATATTTAAATTGATAATTTTTAATAAGCTACCTGTAGATAAATACACAGTTGGAAACCAAATGTTTTCTTACATTTTCTGACTTTTTCACAAAAATGTGTTTAGAAACGGAACTGAGGACCTACGCGAAAGCTTGCTATTATGATAAGTGAGTCGGTCCACAATTTCTTGTAACTTACGGGTGAACAAACACCCTCCTCTAGTTTTTTTTTCGTTCTGAATTTAAGGGACATGATTTCCCTAGGCTCTGATAAAGAATGTTTTCAAAACTATATCACTCAGTCTTTCACAATACCTTTTCAATTTTTCTATAAGTGGCGATAACATCAGCAATAGATTTGTCACTCTGTTACTTTACAGAAAGTAGTGAGAACAAGAACGTGTAGTAGTTGCCTTAGCCCCTGACATCAAAACCTCGTCTAACTAGACTTTCGAATTGCCTATCGATCAGTCGATATTTTTCAAGTTTCTTGGTCAACAAAATTTTGAGACTGTCAAACAAACCGCTTAAGTTTGAGCATAGCTCTTTGAACCCGGGCTGGACAGTTACCGAAGTCGTTGATTTATTCTTCTATCAGTTTGTTCTTAGGAAACGTCCTGAAAAAATACCAATGTGCCGTCTATTAAAAAGAAAGTAAAGCTTTCGACCTTTTTAGGTTAACATTTTTATAACCTTTGTTTGCAAATATGGCGATCCATGTCTACGGGTTGCTCTACCGGTCGTATCCAGCATTCATTCTTTTTTACTTTTCTGTTCTCTGGATAGTTCTAGGACCAATCAGAGGTTATATTCTTATTCTTCAGTGGAGTTAGGGAACGTTTGTCTCGTCTCATTAGAAATATATGCGCCGGTCTTTCAAGCTTAATTCTTTAGGTACGCTACAGAAGAATTTCTATCCCAGCTTTACAAAGCAGGCTTTTTTTGTCAGAACCTGAAGATAATGCCCGGTCTGCCTGTGGCAACCCTTGTAACAGCTTCCGTCGATTATTAACACAGACTTAATCTTGGCAGTCAAGATTCTTCGCGTTATAGACTGATTAAGTTAGTAAGTCACGGATGTCTTAAAAGATGGTCGCGACATTCTTGTTAACAATTACATATCAACCGTCAAGAAAACACTGCAGGGAAAACATGCTTCAATCACTTTTAAATGTGAGGCTTACTGCCTTTTCTCTTTGTTTCGGGTAGTCTAACGGATCTACAAAACTCCCGACAAATACCTTTTTGTAATGCTTCAGGGGAAAGTGAGATTGCAGCTCCTGCCGAATTGTCACCATCGCAATGTTCTGTCCAATTCTCCAATGCTTGAAATCTTTAATCGCAGGTTTCTCTTGTTGTTTCTCATAGATAGCTCATTGAATGGGAGTTTTTCGGATCCGTTTCCAGACATAGTGTCGCGTATGCTGGGTGTTCCTCAATCGGTGTGTATTTTTCATTGAAATCGACCCACATACCTCTTTACATATAGCTTAGGGTTCCATTGAATCAACCGTACTATACGAAGTAGCTTATTTTTTTAAACAGTCTTTTCTTAAATATTGCGAAATTGAGTAGAGATTTACCCAAAGGTATGATCAATCCAGTATAATGTATAATCTTATTCAAGTTATAAGGTTACAAGGTTAAACTGGGAAGGCCCCAACCCTGCTCCTCCAATCAAAACTGCTTCGATCCCCATGCCACTTGTTTCGTAAAAAGTCAATGACCCGTCTTTAAGTATCAAACGGAACAACCAACAATCGATTTAAAATTAGAAGTATAGGACCCAAAACAGAACCTTGTGGCATGCCAGTTTTTTTTTATAAATAATAACGTTACGCTACAAATGTAACCTTTGTAACGTAATTACATTTTCCGTGGTAATTATGACATTTTCGGATAATTTTGCTTGCTAGATTTCTCTCTCCGCTGATCAGTTGACCGATGTTTATTGTCGAGAAAGTTGTTCGTCATACGCTCCACGCTGCACCGTCACCAGAACTAACACTGCCATGTGTAAGCTGCTCTCTATATAAGCTCAACTATTTCCCACACTTTCGTCTGCGTTTCTTTTATGCTCACCTTCTTCAATACAAAATATGACATCAAAACAGAATCCATAAACGTAAACCCCTGGCGGATTATTTAATAAACAAACATCTCTCAGAATTTAATGGTAGCCGTAGCAGTTACGCGCGTACCTATACACTTATATAAGAAGCCAACAAAGTGCTATGGTTACAAATTGCGGTCCGCCGCTTCCTCCTTCAGCCAGAAGGTAATCATACACTTTGTGCCCGTGGGGTACTGTGCAGCTTAGATTTAGGTTAATTGATAAAAAAATGGATTTAACACACCTTCTTTTCATGACGGGTTTCTCTCTCTCCTCTATTCGCATAGCTAACTGTACTCGTTAAGTCGGGATTTGCTGGGGTATGTTATTTACAACTCTTTCCTTGTTGTCCTGCAATTAGCGCAAGGTCATTCGCCTCTAGGATTATACACAAATACTTTGCAGATGGTTTACTCATTACAAATTAATGGAATACCGTTATCTCTATGCTTTCAGTAGGAATTGAAAAAAAAAACAAAATGTTCGCGGGTGGTCTGCGAAGTTCAATTTAAAGAGACATCGTCTGTTAGCAGCAGAAGCAATATATAGCACGCAGTGCGCTATAAAATGATAGAAATAACTTTTCAATTTAACAACACTTCAGAGACCGCCGCCGCGCGCCGTGGTCGTTCGGATGGCGTAATTAATTTCGCAAAAGTTCCCTTCCGACGTTTCACATGGAAGTAATTGTGGTGCGCTGGGATAGTGACGTGTGAGTGGTGGCGCGCACTCTCATCTCACAGAAACAGAAACCGCTCGCTTTTATTATGAAAAATAGCAAACACGTGCCCACCCGTCGAGTACACCGAAAAAAGGCGCCGACCAAATGCCAGTGAAATTGTTTCAAGGTTGCCAACAAATGAGGTATGGAAGAGCAGTAGTAAATGTGCGTGAAGAAAAGAAGAAACAAAAAAAATCAATCGAAATAGTTCATGAGGTCATCGGGGCTTTAGAACTTTGAGCAGAATGAGTGAAGAATTTCCGCAAGTGCGTGAGTCCTTATGTTACTATTTTGGGTAACGTAACCAAAGAATGTTGGTAAGCGGAGAAGTAGCTTCCGTCGATAGTGACTCAGGGGTGATTCTTATAATTCAATTATCCCAATTGATTAATTAATTCTGTTGGAGGTGATGATTTTCTTTTTGAAGGGTCGCTTTGACATTTATTTGTTTTAACGATGGCGAGAGGAGAGAGGATTGTGAAGGATGATTGTTTCTGTCTTCCCAAGCCTGAAGGTTCCTAAAAAAATTACCCCACATAAGTATGTAATTGCATTGTTAAAGTTAACAACCGGTTACGTTAAATTCGTGCTAGCTCTTTGACGTTTTCAAATTTACAAGCTTAAGCAATAAGCAATACGTTTGAATAAACTGCAAGGTTTAGGTCGATTGTAGTATCCCTTAAGGAGTACCTACGTCTTAAAATTGATGTTCTTGAATTTGGCCCACCTCATGCCATATGTGAGCCTCGGGCTTTGCTTTCCTATCGTGCTATTGAACTGTACTCAGTTTTGTGATGACTTGTAGCTGAGGAGTACAGAGCTTTGAACCAACAACCTTTTATCAAAAGTCCATGCTTTCCTTATTCCAATTTTCGAAAAGTTTAAGACCTTAAATAACTTCAAAAACTCGGGTGAAAATGGAGAATAATCTACATTTTTCATGCGTGTTAGTTTTGGTCTTCCTTGTAAATGACTCCGTTTTCATCGAATCCAAACCTTGATTCACAACCTGTGACCAAAACACTCAATTTAGTTTGAATTTTTTTTTCCAGCGAGTTCAACCTAGCAAAAGTCTAGCATACGTACCAGGGACCCATCGAGCCCACAATTACTTACACATAGCAACTCAAGAACCACGCATAAATTCATGAGTCGTGAACTAAATAGCCGAATTAGTTCAAAGAAGGACTGAATGGATGAATTATTTAAACTGTTTCAAAAGCGCTCATTACCTAAATCAATAAATAAATAGCCAGCGCAACATGTTCGTATACGAATCGTCAGTTTTTCACTACATTTCGTGACCTACTTTTGACACCAATGGTACCTAGTTTTTTTTTTTAAAGAGAAATAAAGGGTTTTCCAATAATAGGTGTTATTTGGATATTCAAAGAAAACATCAGCCAAATGCCCACCACGACCACGCTTACAGGACCATATCCTTTTCATGAAATTTTCCATAACAAAATCGCAGTGGCTGTCCTATGTCCTCGATAGACTCACGAATTACATCTTTGAGGTCTTGAATCGACGCTGGGCTGTTGGCGTAGACCTTATCTTTCACGTGGCCCCAAAGGAAGAAGTCGTGATCGCCTCTTCGAGAGATAACACGGTCCGGAAACCTTTTTTCCGTAAGAGATCAATGGTTTCGTTGCTTTTATGGCACGTAGCGCCGTTTTGTTGAAAGTAAACGTTGTCCAGACCAATACCATCCAACTCCGGCCATAAAAAATCATTAATCATCTCTCGATTCACCGTAACTGTTGATCCAACCTCATTTTCGAAAAAGTAAGGTCCAATGACCCCGCTGGACCATAACCGCACCAAACAGTCACACGTTGAGGATGGAGGCGCAGGGACATAACTCCAGGGGACATAAATCCATGGTGGACTTATGTCCCATTTGGGTGGGACATAAGTTCAAAATTTTAGTATGGACTTATATCCCACTTTGGTGGGACATAGGTCCATAATTTATTTTTTAAAGATGGGACATAATTCCAAATACAAGAAGTTATCTGAAAACAAAGTCCAAAACGCGCAATTTTGAGTAATTGTCTTTATAAAGTATCTTATAAATAAAACCTACATTTTTAACACATTAGCGTCATCTATAACAATTAAACGTTTATTTTAAGAAAAAAAACAGCGTAACAAAAATAAAAACGGAAATAGGTACTAAAGTACCTATGTAATTCAAATTTTTATTTTTATATTCTCTTATTCTCAGAGAGAAAACGAAATAAGACCCCAATTTCGAAAATTAAATAGCACCCGAATTTGTTGTTGTTGTCTTTTTTTCATATATCATTTCTTATTCAATATATTGTCTTCTTAGAAATATATTTTTAATTAAATAAAGACTTGCATTTTCTTAAATAATTGCAACATTTCTTTATAACATTTTCATTCATTTAAAAAGAAAAATAACGCAAATAACTAAAAGCTAATTTGTTAATAGTTTAAAATTTGGATTTTTAATAAAATAAACTATCTACAACATTAAGAAATAATGAAAATTTGGTACAAAAAATCGCGCGATGTTTAATCAAAAAAATGTCATAACCTCGTCAAAATAATGAATATAGATGGCAAGAAGCTGGTTAAAGCAACATTTGGGAACTATTTTAAAAAGTTCCGTCCATTAAATATCTCTATTCGACGGCGGTATATTTTCCATTAGGTATTTCGCTTATTATTTTTAAAGACGAAAATATACAAAAAGCATGTTTTTGGTAATTAAAAATACAAAACTATCACTGAACTAATTTTATAACGGTACTTTTGTACATCTGTACAAAAAATCCACGCATCAAATACTTAGTCTAAGAACACCTGCAGATAAGAAAATTAACTGTTGGAGTTCTTGGATTATATTTCATATTTTAGCAAAAATAAGAAAAATTAAATAGGATCCCAAATTTTAGTTTTGGGGTCTTTTTTCATTTCTTTATTTGGGAATCATTTCATAATGAAATAAGACCCCCAATTTTAACTTGGAAATGTTGTTAAAAATCGCTGTTGTTGTTTCCTTTATTAATTTTTGGGGTCTTATTTCTTTTTTTTTTTTTCTTGGGGCCTAATTTCGCAGAGCCAACAAAACAAGTCAGAAGGGACATAAATCCATAAATGAAATTATGGACTTGAGTCCCACCAACATGGGACATAAGTCCATAATACAATTTTGGACTTATGTCCCACCTAAATAGGACATAAGTCCATAATGGATTTATGTCCCCTGGAGTTATGTCCCTGCGCCGAGGATGGAGAGGGTTCTCAACAATAACTCTTTCCGAGCCCCAGATTCCAATTCCAATTTCTGTATTGCGGTCCAACGAGGTGCTTCACGACGACCCAAAAATGCTTTAGTTTTGCGAACTGTGACTGCAAAATTTTCATAATTTTTGTAGTGAATTTTTACAAATTCAACGCGTTGTTGAAGCGTGTATCGTTCCATTTTTAGTAATGGCGTAGTTTCTACATGACAAAGGTCAAAAAATAACAGCTTCAAAAGTGACAGCTACCTAAATAGCGGGCTATTCAAAATAACACCTCTTTTTGGAAAACCCTTTATATTGTATTCGTACAAAAAGCAATTTTGTCCGTCTGTCCGTTTGCTGCTGAGGTCTACAGCCTAAACAGCAGGGCGGCTGTATTTCAAACCTCGGATTTGGAGTTTTTGGGCTTCCCTACAGTTCGGTCATTTTTTTTTTGTTGCAAGTTTTAAACAAGTTTGATTTATTTGAAAACAGCTCTAACGATTTCAACCAAAATTGAAGGTGGCGGTAATGACGCTGTATACCCAGTTTTTTCGCTCTGAAATTAAATAACGGCGCTTTTGAAAATTTTACCTATTGGACCTTTACAACCTTTACAACATATCTGCGTCCTTCATTTTCCATTTGAAACAGCAAAAACGCTGTTTTTAAAAACTGTTTATGTCTCGAAAACGCTATTTTCGCATTAAAAAGCAAAGCAAAGTAAAGTTTACATCCCGAACAATATCGTATACTCAGTTCTTAGCTAAATAGTTGAGCAATAGTATTTTTCCAACAAAACATTTTGTTCGCAAAATTTTTCAAAAACCACACTAACTATTTTGAACAAAATACGTTATTGGGATAACATATGTATTTTCAATAAAATACCGTACTTAATTTTTCTTTAACTTTATGGGACGAAAGAAATATTATTAGTAAAGCTACATTTCGAATCCGAACTGCTGAGTTGGGAATCTTTTTGACGGCAGTTGCATCCGCGGAAGTTTGTCAGACTCGAGCGAAAGGTTGCGCACTGCAAAAACAACATAGTATTATATTCTCCGGGATATGAACCCGTACACTCTCGCTCAGTAGTCTAACGCACAAGTACTGTGTTGGTTTTGTGACCACTTACTTAAGGGTAAATCATAAACGGATTATTTGGGATTATGATAGTGTCAAAAACGCACGAAAATTAGCTTCACGTCAGTCAAACGCTTGAATTTGCTACAGTCTTATCTCTACATCTCTATCTCTACATCTCTACATTATAATAAAACTGTAGAATAAAAAATGCCTGGCCACGCATCACGCAGAAACTGCTGGACGGATTTTGATGAAACTTGGCATAGTGATTGCTTATGTTCTGGGTCGGGCTTTAGGATACTTTTAAACCCGGAATAAAACTTGGTTTTTACAAAATAGTCAAAAAACCGGATATATGTAGGGAAAACTCTGTTTATACAGACCTAGCTCAGTAAGGGCTTATCGGATTGAAAAATAAAAAAATAGGTGAAGTTAGTAAATGTTTCCCTTAATAATTTAAGATATAAAACATCCCCTTGCGTTATCCCGAAGCTGAGCAATGTTCAAAGTAAATATTCAAAACATCGCCCACAATTTTCCTTCAGTGGATACCACCGCCAGTAGTTATGCAGCAGTGAGTAACGTTGCAGTAGTGTGTGTGTGTGATTATTATGTGCGCGCTCTAACGTGATCATATGTTTTACATTTCAATGGGTAGTCGTCTCTTTTCAGCGTACACATTCAGGTTGGTTGAACACATTTTCAGATGTTGTTCATTGGGAAAAGATTGGAAATGGGCTGTTTGAATTCGTGTGTCAAGCTGTTTCATTCGTGTTGCTTCCTTTTCGTCGACATTTGAGGTGGGTTAGAGGGAAATAACAGAAATTTGCGTAAATCTTTTTTGTGTATAGATTTTTTAGTAGGAATTTAAATGATGTTTTTATTGTCTTTGTCCAAGGGTGGGAACTTATTTATAAAAAACTTGTCGATGTAGTTCGATGGAAATACTTTTTGTCTTAAAAGTGGCAGGCGGGTGAAACAAGGCGACCACGGGTCAGCTAGTGCTGAATAAAAAATGTGTTGGTTCGGCGTGCTTGTAAATCTGACACCTCTGCATTAGATGTGCCTCTGACAGCTGCCAAATCGTATAGTAAGTGCGACAGTAACAAACATTACAAAACGCAGATTGAAAACTGGTTCGGGCACAGTAAACTGTTCTCATGCAAACCACATTTTCATGGCATAAGTGCATACCCGTGCCTTTAGTATACATACATGTCTGGTAACAAAAACCCATTCAACTGAACTACTTCTAGAGGTCAAAGAACCGATGAATTCCTCTTTTATTAGACACTTCTTGTAGTTGGTCCATTTTCCCCCATGAAAATAAATCACTTTCCATCCAAATGGAGTGAGTATGGAATGTCCTTTGAATATTTATTGGTCGTAATTTTGCAAAATCATCTTCGTAAATTTTATCCAAGGATATACAAGTAATCAACTATTACATGCAATATCCTCTATAAACCGTTATTGATGGTCGGTGTCATCATCATTATTCTGCAACATCATCAGGACGATCAACTGCTAAAAATAAAAGGTGATAGGCTATCAATTAGACCGTATATCCTTGCCAAATTCGATTTGTGGCACAAAATAATAATAACAATAAAAAAAGAAGGAAAACGTTAGGACCGTCCGACCGCAGTTAATTTATATTTATACCCCCCAAACTGAAAGTGAGAAAGGATGTGTGAATTTAATTAAATTCTCCGCAAAATGTCAAGTAAGGGATGTGATTAAAGCAGTTAACGGGAGATTACCAATAAATTGTCGTATTCAAAAGGGATTTATTGCTAAGTACTGGCACATCTGGCCCAAACTAATTAAGCTGTAAAGTTCGTCTCGCAGAACAGATGGTGGTTCAGAAATTACCACAGCGAATTTTTAGAGGCTTCTTAGGCGGTCTTAATGATTTATGTTCAGTTTTAACTTTACGCTTGTGTCGAAGTGACAGCTTAAAAGACACGGGGCAGACTTACCTAACTACGATCGAGGTTAGACGCGGACTGGGCGGCATACAAAGATAGCCTAAGGCACAACAAAGCTCCTGGCGCAACATCTGTGAGAACCGCGTTAAGTCCGATCCTAATCAACCTCTGTACCCAGCGTACCAAAAGACCCCAATGGCCGCCAATGGGCAGAATCAGAAGGATAATCGCTGAATCTGCTCATGGATGCCTATTTCTCTGGCTGCACGCCTGTGACTGGTTATCATGAATTTAGCAGGGACACCCTTCCTGGCACTCTTTCAAAAACAAACAGCATTTCTGAGGAGAAGCTGAAGTGGACTGTCATTAGCTTTTTTTCCGTATAAGTCACCAGGGCCTGATTGCATCTTCCCAGCGCAACTACAAAAGGCCTTTGATTTTGTCAAAGTAGTATCCCTTCGTCATGTACAGCGGTCAAAGCAGTTTTCTTCATATTTTAGGCACTGTTGACCAAGAGCTAAACTCTAGCACTCTCAGCATGCCTGCTAAAAGGGCGAGTCCACCAAGACTGCACTCCACTCAATTGTCGGATCGATCGAAAGGTCCCTTTCTTTCAAGGAATATGCAAATGCATTGGCTATCCTGTAGAGAGAATAACATAGAGACTCGATCGATTATTCAAGCTAGAATACTGCGACGTTGCCAGGCTAACTTGGACAACCTTGAATACCAAAAGATGCAAGTAGCTTCTGCGACTCAAAAGATCTAGTATCTCCGGACATTGTATTCTGTGCAGACACGCGCAAAGACTTGGACCGTCACACAATGGCCTTTTGGCAGAAGCTGTATAGAGACGAGGAGGAAGATGAGTCCGTCAGCCATCTTAAGGAAGGCTTACTTAGGAAAATACTTCTTCAATGATCCAAGTGATCTAGGGAATACCAGCGCTGCTAATGTTTTTACCTTCATTAATGGAAGTAAATGGTTAACATGAGTAGCCAGCAAAGGAACCCCCAAACATTAGTGGTTTGCACAATGGGCCTATTAAAGGTCCTATTTCTCACCTCTTTAACATAACATACCTTACTACTTAAAATTTCTCCTTCACAAACATTTGCTCACACCGTCCTTTGGGTTCTAGCTATTTGATATCATCTAGCAGGTTATATTGGGCTACATTTCTATTTTGGATAAGGAAAACTAATCTATTCCAGTTAACGCCGAAGGTTCTTGAACTCTAATGGACAAATTATCACCATGCACCCCCACTTCAACTTGCGGCTCCGTTAATTGTGTTGTAAAATAATTTTGTTTGTTTACCTGACCTCAATTCAGCTTGTCACATATCCATTCCGCACTCTATACACTGCCCTCGTCCATATACAGATACACCCACCACTTGCTCTGCATTCTTTTTATTAGTATTTCAAATGAGAGAAAAGGGGTTGCACACAAACACGCGCTTGGATGACAACATATACGCTTAACGAGCGGCGCTTTCAAGGACGACCTACTAATTGTATTTGCCTCGCTAATCGCGTCATAACGAGTTACTCACATGCGCCTCATATATGTTCCTTTTTCGCGTAGCTCTGACTGACGACATGCGAAACTTTTGTTCTTAAACTGTACACTGCTTCTTATGTAATAAAGTTAAACATTTTTATTTTCTCATATTTATGCTAGCGAACAAAGAATTTGTAATAATTTCCATTTTTTTGTCTTTGGTTTCTTTTGCGACCTGCATCTTCTTTTAGGCGACAGACGACGAAATGATGTCAACATTGGGTCGATATGCAATTAACTGTATAATGAGTTAAACGAAAAAAAAACAATACACTCAAAAGAATTTCTCTTTAAATGGTTGTGATGCACTCTTTCATTTGACAAAACTTTGAGCGAAAATGGCCAAATAACTCAACGGGCAGAATCAAAATCACTCAAACCTCACTGAAACGGATCATCAATACAAACAGCAAGAAACTCAATTCATTTCATTCAACTCACTACTCATCACTCACACTGTATTTACACTCAGTTTTTATGTCTCACTCAAAGTGCAAGTAGAATTCCACTCGGAGCACCTAACTCAAAATGAATTCGGTCATTTCGGCGTTCAAAACGAAGAAATCGTCATCGAACCCTGGAGGTGGCGGAGTCGTTCACGGTGGCAGTGCCAACACAAATACCTCACCGAATGAGAAAAGCCATCGATCTGGCGGCGGCGGTGGCGGCACCAACTCGAATCACTCAACGCCAAATGGCAAAAAGCTCAATTTGAGCTCACAAGAGAACGGATACCAGTACCTAAGGCACATACGTGAGATTGATACGGCCACGAAAATGCTCTCCTCAGTCGCTCTCAGTCCGGATGATCTCCTCGAGGGTGATAAAATGAATTTTCGGCCACGAATGTGCGTCGATGTGGTGGATCATGCGACCGCAGCGCCAGCGTCTATCATCGAGCCGCTGATTGTCGATGTGATCGGCAGCAATTGTAGTTTAGTTCAGCAAAATTGTGATACGATCAGCATAAGTAGCCCGCATCGAACCAATGGCACTGCGGCGACGACGACGACAACAATGGAGGACGACGATGAGTCATCGTCGGCGGCCTGCACCAGTAGTTCGAGTGAGTTAAGCCAGAGCACTGTCATTATGCCACAAACACTGAGCAGCAGCCCTGCGAAAAGTCTGAGCGCCAGCAGTAGTTGTAGTAGTAGTAGCAATAGTAGTTGTGACATCACAACGATAGTGGATACACCATCTACAGCTACCGTTGGCACGGTGACAACAGCTTCAGTGAATGGCGCTCAAAATGAGAGCGATTCGAGTGAGACGGCGGCGGATGTGACAGCCGCACCAGCGACGACGATCAGTAACATTACATTGCCAATCATTATGCCCAATGGGAATAGTAGTCTGGGCGGTATTAAGCCGTCGAATTCAGCAACAACAACGCCGAAGAGTGCTCGCTACACGAAGCCGCGGTTGAGTTTGAGCCGTTTTATAAATCACTCAATGCCCTCGGTGCATGGTCGGCCAAATGCGAATGCGATGAACGGAGGTAGCGGTACAGCAAATGGTTGTAATGGCGCATCGGCGAATGGCGGACAACCGAAGCGACTGTCGACGCATCAGAGGAATCTGAGCTTGGATTTCCGGTGAGTACGACCTTAAGCATTCAAACTTATTTCTTGATCATTAAAAATATAGAGACTGGGTCCGCACGAAACTTTCTCGGGCATAGTTGGTTGATTTTTATTTAATTAGATCCATATGTAGGTAAAAACAAATTAAAAGCGACACTAGATCAAATAAACCGTGCGGAAATCATAAGATTTAGCACTTTTGGCTTAAACATATTCATTTCAGATGGCAGTGGGTACGATTCAAATAATAATGGGGGGTTTGGCTCTCAGTCTAACCATTTGACTGCAAGTGAGGCCTCAGTTATAGCCATACGTAAAACGAAGCCTTAAAAATTTCTTTTGCTTTTTTGACCACTTAAAGTTAATGCTTAAACAAAATCTGGATCCTAAAATGTTGCTTATAAATTATTAAGTATGTATATTTAAAAAAAAAGAAACAAAAAAATCAGCAAATGATCTTAAAATTTTCTTGAAAAAGAATTTATTCATTTTTTCGTACGAAGAACTTTTTCCGATCAACTTTTCAGTCAATTCCACAAGAAAAACCCAAATCGTTCCACTGAAATATTTTATTTCTATACTGTTCCGTCTGTCAGGATTTTTTTCTCATGGAATCCAATCAGTGGTAATTGATTTGTAGTAATTTGTTTCGTAGGAAAAAACGAATAAATCATTTCTTTTACCAAATTTAAAGATAATTTGGTCAGTTTTTTTTCATAAATTAACTGTAACTCATAAGCAACATTTTAAGACAAATATTTAAAACAAACATCACATTTAAGTGCTGAAAAGGCTAGAACAAAATTTCTCGGTTGTTTGCTTTTTTTCTGGTTTGTTGATGAAATTTAATTCGTACTGAAAGCACAGGAATAGTCAGTTTTTCTGGCAGATTTTTTCGCCAGAAACAAAAAAATTTTAGCAGCTTTCCAACTTTTTTCTCGAAACTTCAGTTTTGACATAGAAAGTGACACAAAAACAGCTGATCTTTGAAAATCACTTCCTCAATTAAAAATCTGCACAATTCCATATGGATGGATGTTGCTCCACTAGCATCGCCAACTTTTTCTGAGGACTTCTCTGTCATTTCAATGAAAGACTCTAGTTTCAAGTACTCCTCGTCGAGGTATTCAATAAAATCACACATCTTTACACAACAGAACAATAGATCATCAAAATTTAGCTTAAAAAATACCCCCACCCTAAATTTTTGCGTTCAATTTTGACAGATACATAAAAGATATTCGGAAACAAAAAATTGACTTTTAGCTCGAGCTGCGTACTACTTGTCTTAAGGGATTCGTATAAATTTAGTTCAGTTAAATTTTGGAGAGAATTTTGTATAGGAGCTAAAATTTAGCTCGAGCAGCGTACGAAGCTTAAACGTAAAAAAAAATCATTTTCATGCTGTTTGAAATTTGTCGGTAGTATTTTAAGTATGTCTATAACTTCGGGTTTTCCTCAATTGCGCTAGGAAACGTTCCGAATTGTATGAGTGAGTGATCCGCGCGCTTTGACTGATTTCAGGTGGTTAACATTACCAGCAATCGTCTTTAAAATAATCCACTAGACTCGGATGGGCTTCTAAATATTCACAAATGAATTAAACTAAATCTTAAAAAGTAGATATAAAAATGAGTTGATATACAGGGTGGGCCAAATAAAAGTTTCTTTTAAAAAATGTAATAACATGAAACAAATTAAATTTTTAAATGTATTATGTCGGTTAACATGGCTCTGTAACGCCCACCGTTGACCGAAACATTGTTCCCAGCCTCATTTTCGAAGAAAAGTGATGCCACCACTCCTTTATCCGCATCAAACTGTCACTTTCTGTGGATCCATTGGCTTCTCGAAAATACCGCGCGGGTTTTCCGAGCCCCAGATGCGACAATTTTGTTTGTTAACGTAGCCGCCGAGATGAAAATGCTCGACTAACTATTTTGCTAAGAACTGATGGAAGCAAGGATGAAGGCATTACTTGCTTTTTAAAGTTTTACCCGAATTGAAAATGACATTAATATTTTTTTAAAAGCAGTGTTTTTGGTGATTCGAATGGAAAATGATGGAGGCCATAATTTTGAAAAAATCAATTTTACTCCAATTTTAAATAAATTGTTGTAGCCGTTTTCATGTAGGTAACATGTACATAAAACCCCAAAATCTCAAAATATGCCTTTTCAAAAAAATTCATTGTACGATAATTTAGAGAATAACTAAGTTTGCTATCAAGTTACGAATGATCAGTCTACCTTAAAGAATGAATTAACTATCGAGGATACTTTTATTCGACGGGAAGACTCGTCCAAATAGCGCAGAGGTCCAAAACCCTATATTTCAAATAGAGTCATAAAGAACCATTTACTTTTAACGAGTTGGTGACATTTATTCAAATGTCTTCTTCCTTCTGTCTTCCAATTGGGTATTCAATATAATCGCAGTAATTTCTCCCACACGGAGCAGACCCCCAAGCATTTCCTAGAATGCTCCAACCCTTCGCTTTCAATACGGTTCCCTTTATATTTACTGCTGCTGCAGCGGCAGTGACTACATAATATTTCCTTTGGGGCACTTCCGATAGGGTCGTCGGTGTAAAATTATAGACCCACAATCTATCAAAAGAGGGAGCAGCAGGGAGCATTTAAAAAATGATAAAACAGAAAAAAAACGAGCCTGCTAAATTGCTGATTGAAACGCAGGTGGCGACCGGCAGTATCGGCAAATATCCTACCCGCCAGACAGGCGCATACAACTGTAGGTATGTATAGGAGGTTTCGTGCGGCTCGTGATTCCACTAAAAGTAACGCCACCACGCGGACGAACCCCCTCCAATCCAACGAAACATAAACAAAGGCAGCAGAAAAAGGATTTGAGTGAGGTTTGCGTAATGATGATGGTGGGATAGTGGTACGGGGTGCACCTGTCGCCCCACTGCAGCCAGACCCCATCCAGAGACAGAGACCGCAAACACAGCTGCCTGCTCTGCTACAGTGGATTGGGAGGTCATGTTAATGGCCAAAGTGGCGACACGACACGTGGTAGCTATACAGATAGATTTGTATCTTTCTTGTTTCTAACATGACGTCGTCGGTCGTGAGTCCGTTCCGGCAGAGCCAAAGTTAATTGTCATGTAGAATTGGCTGGGAGCGGTTTTTTTTTTTTTTGCTTGTTTTCACTGATAACCATAACTCCTGGCCTGAGTTTGCAGGTGAACACCGACGGACCATGCTTTGAAATTGTGTTCGTTTCGCCACCGGCTCGCTTGCGACAGAATCATACACAAGGAGGGCAGGAGAAGGAAGCCATCGAAGTTGAATGCATTGGCACTTACATGTGGCCGAGTGCCTTGTCAAGGCTTCGCTCTAATTTTTTTTGTGTTTTGTATTCGTGAAGGGGGATTTTCTTTCATCATTTCGCCAATGGTGCAAAGATAATCATCCTTGGACAAGTATTTGTTCAACTCTGGTATACAAATGTGTTGCGATGAAAGTGCAAGGGAATTTCTTTCTATTTTCTTTATTGATTTATTCGATTGTGGTCTTCTCTGGTCAACAGTACACAATAAAATAGGAATACAAGTTGTGAGCTTTGAAACACGTGATTTGCCGGTATATGTGACCCACATAATGGACCACAAGCCGAAGGACGTGTGTTTGTATTATTTGCCGACATCCTTGTTGAGATGAGTACATGCTTGGGAATCCTTCTTTCTTATGCTGTTGGAATCTTAAGATATTTTTGTATCGATCCGGCCTTGGTTTGGTCCTTTAAGTGGAGCAAAAACGAAATGGGAAAAATGGAGGCGGAAAATATTTCTAGAATTCGAGAATTGGGTCAAACTTGAAATTGTGGGATTTCCTCAAGCGATGCAAACTAAAATGTTGCTTGCGTAATGTTAAGTGTCTCGTGTCACACATGATGGGGGTTTGTGCCGAATGCATTTTAATGCGATGAGGAAGGAAATGTGTTGCATGAATGTGTGGCCAGCAATGTCTCCTAAAAAGTTGGGTTAGGATGTGATTCTTTTTTTTTTCTGTTTCAAAGGCGCTTGTCTGGCTGAGAATAGAGTTTTAAAATTATGCTTGGTCTGGTGAAGTGAAACTGTGGAAAATGCCTCCCCTTAACGTAGCGTAACATAAATTGAATCGGAAGTCAATGGCATGTGGAAGCCATTTTTTATTACAAGTCTAGTCTCATTTTAAAGCCGATTTAAATACAAGTTTCATAAATGAATCACCGGAACTCTATTTAAAAATTTGGCAATCTTGTGGGAGTCTTGGCGGACCTACTAAACTGAATATTTTTACTAAATCTGTTTGCTTTATGAAGTTGGCATCGCAATTTGAATTGGCTCACTTATATGAGACATGTGTATTGGAATACTGAATGATCGATCTCAGTTTCAACCCCCGGAAGAACTGCAATGTCAATTTCGAGCGTCTGACAAACATCCGAGAGCTAACTGTCATTAGAAAGTTTCTTAATTCAGAGTGGAAACTGACCATTTCCAACTGCTTTTGATAAAACAATTTTATCATCTGCACCTGTTGGGGAACGCTATGTTCGTCTATGGTTATTTGGCAAAACAGTTTGACAGCAAATTTGACAAATGTGTTATCAACAATATGGCGCCGCCAAAGTTCAAAAGTGTCTGCAGTTGTGCATGGTATTTGTATTTGGTTTTTATCATATCATGGGTTTAATTTTAAGCATTTCGTTTAAAAATGCAAGAGTTGAAGTTAGCTACTCAAAAAACATACATTCGTTGTTCAGTTGCTACAACAGATATATATCGGATGAGCAGAGTAGCGAAGGAAGGATTTTCAATTCAACGTTTAAAATGCTTTTTTTTTGTTTCTGAAGTAATTTTTATTCCCTTTCGCTTGGGATTATATTTTATTGAATATTTCCTTCTTACTTGTGTATAAGCTTGTGCACATTCTCTGAAACCAACAGCATTCAAAATCAAAACATTAACGGGGATGGGGTAAAGAATGAAACTGCAAAAGCAGGAACTAGAGTGAAAATTATATGCGCCCCATAGACAAGCAAACAAGAATGTGACTACCACTCGCAAAAATATAAAAGGATACAAAGTGGAATCGCACTCTGTCGATCTTGACACGGACGAAAAAAAAAAATTCAAATGCAACCATGCGCGATATAATACAATACATGAGTGCACAAACAATAAGTGCTCTCAATTTTTAAATTAAAAAAAAATGGAACTAGAATGACAACCGGTAGAGCTATGGAACGTCTATATAGAAGACAAAAGGACGGAGATTTCTGAAAAGGCATTTGAGCTGAAAAAAATAATCCATACATGGGATTTTATTGTAAGCATAGTTTAAATGCATTAGCAGAGTATGATTTCGATGGTTGATGGTTGATTGTGAATAAAATTGCTTTTGTTTGTTATTTTCGACAATTATTCTAAACCACACCTTTCACCTTTCCATCAGACTTTAACTATGGGCTGCATGTCAAGAAGGCGTCGCACTAATCGCAATAACCAATGGGCGAGTTTGGATGCTTTTTCCGTGGTATATATTTGTTTCATCAATTATAGGACCTAAACATTTCAGGGGTGGAATTCTGTTTGGAATTCTAATTTGCGACAGTTGGTAGTCATAATCATTGCACATTTTCTTTACGGTTTCCATCAATTGTTTGTCTATTTTGGTTTTTGAAAAACGTTTATTTATGAAAAGAAGCATTTCTAAGGTAGCTTGGCAGTTGGTTTTAAAACTCAGGTCTACGCATATGCCAGCAGTTCATAGTCTTTTACCTTCTCAAAGGTGGCGCTTACAAAAGGCAAGTTGGCGCTTACTAACCTGCACGGATAGGTCAGCCAATGTAGCAAAAATTACAGCCCGAATAAGAAAAATGCCAAATTGTCGGGCAATTTTTGACAATGGAATCCACCAAAGAATTCCTTATAGTTGTAGGTATCATTTGCATGCACCAAGGTATCATTATATTTAGGCAACTAAATGACAACTGACAACAAAATCATGTAAAGAAACGACAAACTTTGATATTAGTGCGTTTCTCTTTATGTTTGGGAGGCGGGTCGGGGGTATTGTGTCCCCTGGGTCACAGGCAAAGACCCCAAACTAATCTCTTATTATTCCCGCAACTTAAAGGAACAAATTGCTGAATTTTCATCGAAACTGGCCGATTAGTTTCCGAGTCTATTAGTAACAAAAACATTCGAAACATGTCATATTTTTTTCAAAATGCTCCAAATTATGTTGTGTATCGTTTCCTAACTATGCGTCGACTATTCAATTTCAAACAAATCGAACTTGCGTGAATATCAACAAACTCAATATTAAATAGCCCACACGATTTGGTCTCCCCAAAATTCCTGACAGTTTTGCATTGCATTCCCGAATTGATTTTCTTCCCCATTTCAGATTGGAGAAGTTTCCTATGGATTTTATGAATTGTTTCGAGCGAACATAAGGATGGAAAACTCCAATAGAACAATATTCCATTCTAAGAAAGCTGCGAGATATGCCGACCACTCTTCTCTACCCATATGGGGATTGTCACTGATGATTTGAACTTTGAAGTCGAAGGCGGAAGATAGAGAGTTGTCCACTTCCACTTAGCCCCATACAACGACTCTTGTTATAGGAGGAGTGGTACAGCAACCCTGCTTGATTTTTATAAACAATTCAAACCCAAAATCTTAGTGGAAGTAAAGATGTATTATTTGCTAACAAAAATGCAGGCAGTAGAAGAATTGTCACATCTATTGTATTGCGGAGTGCCCCTAAAACTACATTCAAAAAAATTAGTTTACCTGTTTGCCTTTGCAACAACAACTTGGGTCAAAAACGCCCCTAAAAAGTGGGCGTGTCAAATAACTTTGTATAAGCAAATAGTCAGTTCACAATTGGTTCTGCAATCTTATTCTCTTCGTTTATTTTTTAATCGTTACAAGAACACTATTTTGGTTGACACTACCTTAAAAAGTGGGCGTGTCAAAATTAAGTCGCAAAGAACTTTCATAGAGAACGCCCACCCTCAAACAAAACTGTCGGTGGTATGCTTGGGGGAAGCATTCTATTACGATGTCACTGGAAAAACTTGTTTATCTTGCTCAGATTACAAATGAAAAGGACAAGATGATCGAGTTAGCATCTAATGGAATAAACTCAACTCAACAAATGCCCTACATCCATCTGAACAGTGTTAGCACTTCGTGGATTACATTTTCTGGGTGAACTTCATTACCGACATGTTTATATCGACAGAAAAACCAAAAGTGGATGTGTTCAGAGACAAAACACGACGAGTGATAAATTGTAAAAGTATGTCTCAGTGCTTCATCTCTCTTAGCGCTTATTCTGTGCGCCACGAAGAGCACTGAACTGCAAGTCTCTAACCAATCTTAGTTGTAATTAACTCAAACACAGGCATGATGGCTCATCTCATCCCTGTGTGCAACAGTAATTGCATTTGAAAAGTTTTCTTCTCGCCATCCCACAAATCTGACCAACCCTCGACGTGGAGCATCCTAATTGAATTATACCTTCGCTATGCCAGTTTGTTCATGAATCATGAAAGACCAGGCGGATAACCTCCTACGGTGCATAGAAATGACACTTCATCCTAGCCGGATGCGCAATACCTGAATAATTGGTAACTTGCCAGCGCAAACAAAAAAATATTTATATAACAAGAACGAGAAGAGAATCCAAGTTCAATGGCATCTGCAGTAGTATACCTTCCACTACCACGTCGTTCCTTTAACAATTGATTCGCCTCTTCCCATAGCCAAACCGGAGCACTTTCTATCCTTTCGCCTTTTCCCCGTGTCGCGCCGTTGTCTACTGGCACTATATGCATTCGGCATTCCCCCCCATGCCAACCAGTTAGACTTAGACGTCGGAATTGTGACTACAGCAAACGTCCTCACGCCCGCATGAGAGTGCCAGCGAAAATCAATAGAACTCCTCCCCCACCGTAGTGATGATTTTTATTTATTTTTGCATCCCGGAAAACGGATAAGCAAACGAGTCACTTCATGTGGAACTAGTTAAACATACTCGTACGGCAGCAAACTGTTTATACCCGCACCGCACCAAGCGAAGATTATTAGAAAGCTTCGGATGACGTCCACTGTGTCGATCTATCGTCTATGACAGAGAATACTTTCACCGCAATATGGCTTACGCTGGGCCTGGTAAGTTAGCACAGCGTTGACTGTTTGTTGGCAAAACAGAAACCAGCTCGTTGTCGGTCTGTGGAATTACATTTCTGGTTCGATTTCCGTATACGGGTAGCGGCTCGTTTCCACTGGGACGAGGGGGATGTGTACCTACTCGCATATTGACCAAACTAGAGATCAAATTAATTCGATTGCGTTCAAATGGTTTTATTTTCTATTTTTGGTTTGTTAACGAGTTGGATTTGACTCGTTGCTCGTTCGTTTGTTGGTTATTCGTTGTTTTATGTATTCATTTGGGTTTAATTAGAGCCGCACTGAATTGTACATGCTTGCGAAGGTGAACGAACGATGAATTGAGGTGCCATTGGGAATGCACCTATTCTATAATTACTGTATAATTTAAGCTGGAGCAACGTTTAATATGCACAATTAGTTTGGCAGTTGAAAACCATTTAAATTAAGTAATTTCTGACAGTTTGCAGCTGCAAACGAGCTGGGGAAAACAATTCGACGAATGATTTTTCGCTCTTGAAATGTCATGTCACTCGCTGTCAGTTGGAGTCGTGAAAAGTTGTGCACTTCATTTATTGGTCTTTTTCTACCGCATTCTCCGAGTTGAAATTAAAGACTCCATTCGCTCGTCATCATTTCCTAGACCTCGTACGGAATGAATCTGCGACAAAAGCTCGTAAGCGGGACCGAAAATTACATAAGAATGGTTCTTAGGTCCATGATTAAACGCCAAACAGTTGGACTGCGATAAGTAACCTTACTGTCACTTGACAAGACATTACTTATCACTTGCACTCTAAGGCGAAATAAACAGTGATTATGTTGGCTTAAGCTTGTGTCAAAAATGGACGATAACCCACTTTATTTCAGTAAATCGCTTGAGATAGGCCACTCATTGTCTTATGTTAACAATTTAGGGAATTTTAGGGAAGACATACGTTGGCTTAATCTGAATTAATTGCCATTATATCATGTTATGGTTCATCCTTTACTTTTCGCTTGATTTCTAATTTGGTGTCGTTATAAGAGTTAATAGCGAAGCCGAGAAAGACAAAGTCACTAACTACCATAAAATTGTAGCTGTCTATTATGACGTTTTGTCGAGTTGACAGCATACTTGGTTTTGCCCTCATTTAGACCTGAAACCATTTCTGCCTTCTGTCCTAATATTTGCAATGATGCCAGTGACAGCTTACTGAGTTCTGTCATAGATGCATGCAAGTAATTGGACATTTGTAAAACTTCACCTTTTTGGTCGTGACTTGCGAGTTTCGCACACAATTTTTTCAAGTATGACATTGAAGACGTCATACGATAGCGCATCATCTTGTCTTAATACTGTTGTTCGGCATTAGAGGTCGCGGTGAGATTATTTTCTACCTTTAAAAGCATCGATCGCCGCACAACCTGACAAGTTTGACAGGAATGCCAAATATTGGCATGTTGCCCTTATAAATGCTGCTATCTGCCACCTTCGCCAGGATCTGTCAAAGTGTAAATATTTGTTCGGTTGTTTTCAACCAATAAGTTTGTTGGCAAATGGTTTGAGGCGTTCTTAAAGGACATTGCTTATTAATGTTGTCAAAGTCGATCGTTAAAACGATTTTTGGTAGCAACGTCGGTTTCCCCTCTGGGAGCGTGAATGAAAATTTAGCCTTGATGACCGTCAAGGCTAAACTTTGAAGACCTTTTGCCTAAGGCTACCGCCTATGATATTCAAATAAGAGTTATCCCTCTCCTCCTATAACACATGACGCAATCTTCAGTGTATATGTTTTTCATCGCATTTGCTGAAGTGACAGTTATGCCAAATGTCTGTGCTAATTTTTGGACTACGCGCGTCTTGTTTAGGCCAATGCATTGGGCCTTACTAATAATCTTTTTCACCCTTCACCTCATACATTTTGTAGGTCACGATAGGCAATTTTGCCAATGTGAGCCTGGACACTAAAAATGGTTACTAGTATCGCGGACTGTCTTGGTTAGTTCGGACGCAATCAAAAAATCTAAAATAAACTCAAAGTTTCAAACCTTTTAGTAGAAAGGTTATGCTTTTTCATTTGTTTCGCGAAATATTTGCAGGGAAATAGCTTCACGCGAAGTAACTTCACATTGAAAACAACTTTGCCTCGATTGGGAAATAATTTTCATTATTTATGTGTAGTTATTTCCCACCTATAATTTGAGAATTTTTCGACTCTAACTGCAAAACAAGAACAAAAAGGCATTAATAAGGAATTTGGTATAATTTTGTTAACATTATAAATAACAAAAAAGTGAATTCCCCAAAGCAGGTGAGTCACAAACATGCTATTCCACTATTTATGCATTGTGGACTTACATATGCCGTCGCTTGTTATTTCCCACAAAGTGAAAATATTTTCCACATAGTGAAATTATTTCCCACAAAGTGAAATTATTTCCCACAAAGTGAAATTATTTCCCACAAAGTGTAATTTTTTTGCAATCGAAGTTAAGTTGTTTCTCATGTGAAGTGCACCCGCGAAATACTAATAGAGTTTCTTAACTATCACCCAACCGGTATTCGGATTTGGAATTGAAATCCAATTTAAAAAAATAAAAAGTTTTTGCATTTAACGCTTTTTTGTTTTCAAAAATTGCCTCGAGTTCATTCCGAGTTCAACTGAACTGCAATTCGAAGCAAAAAATGAAATATTTACCTTCTATTAAAACGCTCGTATTTATTTCCATTTCTATATTGAAATATAAAATATATTTATATATGTTTGTAGTTAAAATAAATCCCCAATCAATCGCTGTCCATTTGGCTGTCAATACCAATTTCGAAATAAATAAATATTCAGTGGGCAGTAAAACCGATGTCTCTTTGTAGCTGCTTCTGGTTAAAAAGTTCATCGATTTGAAAATACCTTCACGTTCATAAAAAAGGATATTCCATAATGCAAATATATACATTTTTCAATTTCGTCTCCTTTTTTTGGTTTCGTTTCCCCAAAGTCAATGGCGTGATGAAATTTTTATTATTCCTGGTTAGTCAAATGAAAAATGTCTTCAATGCAGCGCCACACACATGTCTGCCTCTGTATATGTTTGTGGGCATAAAAATCTTGGGATGGGTGGAAAAAAATTCCAGTCACCCATCGTAAGACACACCTAAGATTAAATCCGATTAAAATACTTAACTTTGATCCGTAGAAGTCGTCAGATAAGACCACACATACCTGACTTCTGTTGGGAGCGGATTTTCGAGGCGAAACGGACGCAACTCCCGCTGATTTGGGTGTGTGAGTAGACCTTTTAGACAAATGACGGGTAATTTGGAATAAATTTACCTCAGTCAGGTAATTTCGTATTCACGTGGGAGACTGGCAAAAAAAAGTCTTCACTTCACTTTAACAACGGTCGGATGTGTTTTTGAGGCACTGTTGAAGGCAACTCGAAGCCGTCTATTTGTTGCGCTAAAATTGATCCCATTCATCATGTGGGCAATTGAAGTGTGTATCTTTATCTATCCAGGGGTTTTGGTTTTTTTTAATCGTATTACTCACGGAATAGGTAAACATCACGACTAATTAATCATTTTTGGCGAACTTTGCCGCCAGTTTCTTTCTGATTCAGAACTATTGTCACTGTTGTTGGTGCGGGCAAATTCAAGTTCATTTGAACCTCGCACATTCGGTGGAGTCAATTAGTGATGTAGCGCGCTGGTGTGGGCACCAATCAACCAGAGGACACCAAAATCTAAAAGAAAACAACAATAACGACCGCCTCCGGTACAATCGAAAGTTGTTGAACGATTGCGATGAATTTTTGGAGGTCGTCTAAATTTGTATGGTTATCTTTTGCCTCTTTTGCCTAATTTGCATTATTGTCGAAGGAGGGAGTTTAATTTTATTGGAACTCTGATCTTGATTTTAGAAGAACTGTCACCGGTCTAATTTAGGTGGTGATGATGATAGTCGATCATGTGCCTGTGATTTGAATTAATGGCTGAGGTTTAATGTGAGAGAAATTTAAAGGCACACTCAAAGCAAGTCATTAGCCGCAAGCTTGTTATTGATATGGCAGGCTAATTATTGTGGGTGACGCTGTTTCTATAATTATTCGTTTATGATGCATTCACCTATTTAAAACAGCGACTTGACATACAGCTATAGTGTGACGCTGTGTAAATGCTTTCAAAATAGCACACTGACGCATTGAGTTAGTAATAAGCCATTAAGCAGCGATATGGCTTCCAGAATCTATCTGCTGTTCCTATCTATTTCATTTCATTTATGTTTGTGATTGGGAATAATACAGTCTAACAAGTGACTTCGGAAAGCTGCTTTGGCCTTGATTTTTAGACTAATTGGTAATTGGTTTTAAAAATCCTCATTTTAGGACCTCTACACAATCCTATTATAAATTGTCAAAGAAGATGTGACACTGGAATATTAAAATTAAAATTAAACAAGGACGAGACAAGGGAAAATCGTGCTTGCTCTTATATAAAGTATTGTACACCTGGTGCAGTTTAGAGCTGGGAAAAATGCTAGTTATGCTTCAAATATGCCAAGATATGCTTCAAATGTTGGCGGTACTTAAATTGCAAGCCTGTAACTTGCGTTCGGATACAAACTTTGACAGTAAGTGACAGTTTATTAATGGTCCAAATTTTTTCCTATATTCAAATATAAAAAGTTTGCCACATATTTAGACAACTTCAGGCTTACATGTGTTTTTTTCCCCGAACAGAAACGGAACTCGCGTTTAGTTAAAATTCAAGCTTTTAGCAACCTTTCAGAAATTTGTCACTTGTATATTCTGAACCGTAAATTTTTAGTTATCTTTTCTCTAACCGGCTGAGTTGTTGCATTTTAGCCACTTATACTCCATCTGACCTTTGTAAATAAGGACAAGTTTTGTGGTTTATAAACTGCTCGTAGTTTTCCTAAATTTATTCCTAAATTGGCCAGAAATGTTGCCAAATTCAAATTAGGTATACATTTTGAACAACATTTTGGCTCAAATGCAGTAAACGTAATTGCCCAGAGCTATATCAACAATTTTAACAGCAATTCAAACAGTTCATGATATTTTCTAAGCAAATTCGGACAAATTCCGCCGTAAGTTCTAAACAAATTAATTGAATTTAAACAGCAAAAGTCACTTTCTTATGCCGTGTTCCGCCTTATGTCTTGTTTATCCTGGGACACGTTGTCGTTATGATAAATTCTTTTTTTTTTAATTTTTGATCTGGTCAAATATTTCAATTCATTTCAAATTTTCGACCCATTTACTGGCAGCTGGGGTATAGTACTTAGGTGCATGCATTCATTGGCGATGTTTGTCTAGTCTTGTAGAAACCTTTACATCGCACCTTTTTGGAGGGTATCTGGGTTGATGGTGAGCCGTCTGAGCGTGTGGCGTTAACAGGCTATCTTCGACAATCGCGGATTTTTCTTTTCTGTTTTATGTGAGTTCATTTTAGGGACGAATGGAAGGGATCTGCAATTCTATGGCGTGTCAAAACGGCTAATTAAGAAACTCTTTTTTGAAAGTTATACTCTCGCGAGAGATGTCGTAGTGGGAAAAAAACCTTTAGGCGTAATTTTTCCGGGGATCAAACCTGGGGCCCCTTATAGGTCCAATACATTACCCACAAAGCAACAGCCTGGTATTGAAATATTACTCACAACAACCGCATAAGTGGGCCAGCTATTTATCCCCGGTCGCAGCTCATTTTCCCCAAAATTTGGGGGTGAATTCTTTTAGAATTCCTTTCAAAATATTCCAAGTCGACTGATCAACTATTTCAGATTTAAAAATTGCGATGGCACTCAATACTTCCGACTCCTTCTCCTACCAGTAAATAGTCCTCATGACATATCCTTCTAGATCCGCCAAACTTGATGTGTCCTTGCTCCTTCACCCAAACCCATTAATGAGTAAAATCTGAAACAATACTGGTCTGATACTACTACCTTATGGCACTTCACAAAAACAAAAACTCACTTGTCTTGCACAAGAGAAAATGCAATTTTCATGAATCATATTTTATACTCCACCACTGTCCGTCTCACCCACACCTGCACTCCAGCTCAGAACAAAGTAATCGCAAAAACAGACGGTGGTTAACTTTTGAAGACATGCAACGTCCCTGTCGTCTGCAAACTTTGTCAATTGTCTCCCACTCCCCCCGCGAATGAAAATCACAATATACACGTGACGGTCAAACTACTGCAAATGCACCACCCACCCAGACGACACACAATCTTCCCTTCCAGACCCTAGGCAAGCACTTGCACTCTTTATGTATAGTGCGCGCTCTCGTACAAGTATGTACAACTAAAAGGGAGCGTAATATGGCATTGAATGCAAGGACAGAGTACAAACAAAAATCGATAAGGTAAATATAAAATAACTCGGGATGCATAGTATATCTACTACTCTTTGTATTGTAGTATGGGACGTAGTAAGGACGACGGTTTCGCTTGAATCACTGCCAAATAAAGCTCTCTCTCTCTCGCTCTTCAATGGCAGCTACTGTGTACATATATAGATCCTTTCGCCGCCAATTGAGGTAGGTAATAAAAGCGTTGACTCACTGCCACCGCGACTGAGGAGGTATGGGAAGTAAATTAAAGGAAGATATAAGGATGCATATACACAACCACAAAATCCACCCGTGTGGTAGACGGTAAATCGAGAAAAAAGAACCCCCCCCCCCTGCAAAGGGATGAACGACTTCAGTTGGACATTTTTTAACAAAAAAAAGGATAAATGGCACCCAAAGGGTGGGTATTTGCCTTTGGGCTAGGTCTGTTGGGTTGTGCAGTTTTTCTTCATCATGTCGGAGCGAATTACGAATACTTTTCCAGTGAAGATATGAAAAAGGGTTCAACTTAAATATACTTATGACGGGACAGTAAATATTTTAAAATGAAAGTGGTTGGCGCTCCTTTATGAAATGAATTATTTGTTTGGACTCCTACAATCTGATGTTCTTGGATAAGACAATAAAAAGTTTGTCAATTTTCAAGGCAGAATGAATGAACAAATACTAAGCGTTATATGTATTTTGTCGGAAATCCTTGGGCTACCAAAAAATTAAAAAAAAAAGTCACACGAGTCACATTAAGATGCTTGTGGGCTTCTTTTTCCTTTAGAGTCAAAGTCGTATGGCGTCTTTTAAACCTTTTTACGCCTTTTTATTCTGATGAATCTTAGTTTGGCCGTTGTATTCAAAAAGATCATGAATCGAAATTGATGGCGCTCCAAGAACATTATTTTCTATTACCGCGACACTGAATTTTTACGTCCTAGATGAGTGATTGTTTGTCGAGCTGAGTTTACCAGTCATAACAGCTCAACTCTCGCTCTTAAAAACAGTAAGAAAACTTGTTCAACTGTGTACAGCATCTGCAAAACAATTCATTTGAACGTTATGTCTATTTGTTTGCAAGCACAGCTGGACAAGCAGCTTTTTCTATTAAAATAAAGAATGTCAATTGATTAATGCACATGGACACGTGTGCCCTTAGATTTGCTACCATTCACCTGTTAAAATGGAGGACTGTTTCGATCTGAGTGTTTTAATGTCGATTCGCCCTGCTTGTCCCATCCCAGGCATCTCAAACTTCTAATTTTTTTGGGACCGAATGTCTTACGAAGAAATTATCTTTCGAAACGACCAAGACATACACAGGCTTTCGACAGAGTCCATACTTAGGAACCTTAGAGCCAGACTGTGGTTATCATGTTTCGTGATGCTAGAAGTCGCTATTTAATTTTTGAGATAGAAAAATAAAAATATGTACTTGGTATCATAAATATCAATACACTTTTGCATGGGCTTAAACCAATTTTAGAAGCACTTTTCCCACTCTTGATTTAGGTACGTCCAAAAAAACACTTGATTTGAACACACCAACCGCTTCTTCACGCGTCGAAAAACGTTGATTTCGCATTTTATGTTTGATCTGCGGGAATATGGAGAAATCATTGGGTGCCAAATCCGGACTGTACGGCGGATGACCCATTAATTCGATGTTTTTAATGCTCAATAATGCACTTGTTTCAGACGATGTATGAGAGCTTGCTTATTGTGATGGAGAAAGATTCCTCTTCTGCGATTGGTTTCCAAACAAATGGCGGTATACCATTCAGAATTGAAAGTTCTAAAAAAAAGGCAGCCATTTGATTCGAAGTGCTTCGTGCGCCAACAACTTTTGTTGGATTTGACTTGTCTTAAAAGACCCATACTACAGTCGATTGTTTTTTATTTTTGGGCTCATATTCATAGATCCATGATTCGTCGTCTGTCATAATTTTACAGACGTCTTTTGAAGCACCGCGATTGAAATTATTCAACAGTTCTTGCCACCAATCGACACTAACCTTTTTTCAGCGATTGTCAAATTTGCTATATCCAACGCGGACAATTTGTTTTGAAGGCCAAATTTCCATGCAAAATTGAATGTATACGAGTGCAACTAATGCCCAAGCATGCCTCAATCTCAAGACTGTCACATGATGATCCTGCAACATCAGTTCACGCGCAGTATCGATTTTTTCTAGAACAACAGTTGATTTTGGACGACCTTTAGGAAATTCGTCCTAGAAGGATGTGGGACCATTGAATTTGGAAAATCAGCGAAGCACAGCTTGAGATGGTTTTTCATTGTCAAATAGAACTCGTATAACAAAACGTTCTGTGTACGTTAACAATACCAAACTTTACGATGAAAGTTTCGGAATTTAACATATTCCCATTGGTCTTGAAATATCGCGAGACTTAAGAAGCAACCTCCGAATACATAGTTAGCTTAGACGTTCGAAATAGAGCCCTGCAACGTAGTTGTAGTTGTTAATGTTATTAAGCTAGCTTCGAAGTTTCATAGTAATAAGCGTCCCTTCGAACATAACCACAATCGGGTCACTTAAGCAAACATTTTGTGAAAAGTGTTCTAAAAACAAATGTAAGTCCATTTACGCTTTCTTGTGGAACTCCAGGAAATCGTTTAACTTGTCCACTTATACACTCGTTAACAAAGAACCCTGTCATTGAGTCGCTCGAATAAACCTTGTAATGATTTCATACAAATCTCGTTAAATGTTCCACATACGCCCCAGTAATCGGAAAATCATATTTTTGTGTATTTTCTTTCTGTGCTCCATTAATTCACTGCAACGATTTATTGACTCAATCCAAATTAGTTCAATGAATGCAACAGACGATTCCGATTGCACAACATCCTTTCACTCGTGTACAGATGAAGCAACAATCTATTAATTCCGATTGCTTTCATTATAATCATTGAAATACAATTTGCACACAAACTAGTCGTTTTGATATTTCTGCTATGCTAATTATACGAAATATACGAAATAATAGTATTAAGTATCGAATAGGATGAACAAGCAACATCAAAAATGGCACTACTCCGAGGCTGTATAGCTAAACATTGACAATCAATTGAAAATCGTTAATGTAGTGAATAAATTAAGCTGTTGGGTATGCATATTTATCCAGTCGTTTGTATTGTTTCGAATGAAAAATAAAGACTGACATATTCACTTGAGAAATATTAGCAATTTAATTGCGAAGCTTGGAAAGTCCAAACGTGATCATATATCATTTGTTGTGTGTGCCTCCCTTAAATAACCTCAAACTGTGGTTTTAATGGGATTTAATTATTTTAGACGATCACAATCAATGGCTAACTGCCCTAGCTAATGGGCGGCTTGATATTTTATTTTCTCACGCGATGATGGACACACAATAGGGGTTATCTTTCCTGTCGATTGATTTTATTTTTAGGGCAACTGTATGGATATATGGTTTGCTCTAGCGAGGGAAATTGTGTCACGGGGGTTTATTATTCGATTGCTTGCCCTAGATTCTAATTTGTGTTTCAAATTTACTTAGCTATCCGGGTCAGTCCTGGGCCATAAATTTGAGACAAGAGGTTAATTTTGAACTGAATTTAAGACGCACTTTTTCGAGCATGCTTGTTAAAAATCACATGCAGAGAAGTAACAACGTTAAATGGGAAATCCTCCTACTTGTCACATTAATCACCTTAAACCCAAGAAATCCCTGCTGTCACAATGCACAGTTTATTCAACAAAAACTACACCCACCTGTCAGCCGCCTCCTGAGGACAGGATTTTTGAATACTCAAATGGTCAGCTTGTATGTTTCTCGTTGTGTTACGCTCCCTGGGCGTCATCTGTCAGGCTTATAGGGATTTCCCCATCTAATTTAAGTCTGACATTTGCCACGTATCGGTGTCGCTTGTATTTTTTTTCTACTCCTGACACCTCTGCCAAAAAAAAACACATGGTTCGAAATGTCATTAGTCATTACAAACAACGCACAGACAGGACTAACAAAAATGAAAAGTAAACATCGGAACTCAATTAATGGCTGACAAATATACGTGTGACATAATGAAGCATTCCCTTGCCACCTGTTTTTTTTAACGCACAAAGTTCAACGGACAAGTGAATTATGCCTAAGCCCTGTCACCGTTGTCATCGCTGGTGTAAGTAGATTCTTGAAATGTTTTTGAATTTGTTTAGTTTGTTTTGCAGCACTGATTTAATTAGCTACGTCAGTTGCATGCTTCCGTCATTGGTCGATGGTTTGACAGGTGGAGGAGGCAACAACACTCATCACTAACTCAATTAAGGTGATGCCACACGAAAAATGTGTTCATATGCGAATTGTCATTGACCTTTGGTTATTTATTTATACACCGAGCTGTCACTTAAATATTCACACAAATTGACACAAACGTCAACACAAAGTACGATACTAAGAAAACGCTTGAAGAAAACCTGCATATATTGAGCACAGAGGCAAAGTTCATTAACATGTATGGTGGCGGTGCCTACCAACCGCCTACCAACCACCTCCATACCGCCGCCTTTTCATGCTTCATCACTTTGATTGGAGGTGAACAAAACAAAAAATCGTTTCTGCAGTTTTAACCTGTATTTGGCGTGTGTGTGTGTGAAATCACAGCAATCATGATTGCACCTTTTTCACCCGAAGGTCGACTGGTTTGCCACATGGTATAATGTGCATTGCAAGCATGCAATCCTCCACTCACTTCGATAAGTTAAAAAAAAGGAAAATCTCTCGCTAAACCACAGGTCTGGCACAAAAAAGCCACTCAAGCAAAAATGGCAATGTGCAGCTTGGCGTTTTTCTTCGTGGTTTTCGGAATGTATCTGTTAGATACCAAACCATGATATTGGGAAAATTCCAATGCAGGTTGCACAGAGCGAGAGAGCCACAATTCAGCGTGTTAGACGGGGTGACCGTTTTACAAGATATCTTGGCCGTATTTGAATTCGTGGCAATGCAGTCTGGTTTTCGAGTATAAGTTTCACTTGTGCGCCAATGATTCGGCCGATATAACCATTTTGAGGTGGCAACCATGTGGTGCACTCAATTTAAGATACACGATACAAATGGAGAGTGTGATCTACTTTGATCTACTTGTAATTGATTGCAGCAATGGCAGATGCAGAGAAAAAAATAAACACCTTGTTATTAATCGGGTTTGACAAGGGGAGGTTAAGTTTCGTGTGACTGTGTCTGCGGATTACGCCGTTTTGGTGAAAATTTACTGGGGTTTCTATTCAAATTTAATGTGTGCAGGAAATCCCAGTGAGGAAATATCTTCGATTGAGTTTTTATTTTTTTATTTTTTTCGATGGAAACTGGTTGGGATAGGAAATATTTGTAGTTTCCCCTTTGCAAACGGGTCTGAGCTCTTAAAGTGGATGTGAAAATGTGTTAAGCGATGAATTATTTTCATTTAAGCGTGTATTTTAATTGAATTATGTAGCTGGCGTCACCGGATGATGGAGATGTGGTTTTTGTTTTTTCAGCGCAGGATCCTGCTTTTTTTCCAGCGTTTTAAACGGAGATGTGATCTTTTTTGTGCTTCGAAACTTGCTGGGACTCGAAGATCTTCTTACTGGAGCGGGAACATTGTTGACCATTCGCTCGATGTCCGCGTCTAGATATTTGTGCAGCTCATATAGTATGCGCCCATATTTGAGTCACTTTAACGGGTCCCCAATTCGGCATAGCCATATTAAGAGCTGTTTCCTGAAATCTCGTCCATATGTTTAGTCTGTAACGCCGAAAACTAAACGCGTTTAGGACATTTACACAGTAGATTGAATTGGACCTTATACGCTACATTAAACGGAGCTATACCTCGATAGGACTGTATTTTTGATAGGGCATATGGAGCTGGTAGTTCAGTTCGCAGGCATGCAATCTTCCAGCCATATACTCCTGCTTTGAGAAGCCCCTCTGTCCTTGCCTTTTTTTCTAAAACGTCCGGATGTAATTGATCGATCTTTTTAAGAGCTGAGATACTGCGTCTTTTGTCGTAACATATGCATATTCAGGTTCTCCCATTGCAGTAATTGAACCGACGTACATCACGCCAGTTAAGTCACAAAAAGGGTCGGTGAAAGAAAAGAATCCCCATTTCTGAAGCTACTCTTCAAATTAAGAATTTTCCCATGATTTTTTACAAGCATTGGCTCGCTTAGGTTAGGTTATAGTGGCAGGCTACACACAAGTGCAGCCACACTTAGGCCAGAATTGGCCCATTGTGACACCACAGGATCTAATGATCTCAAAGTACCCGTTGAAACAACAGGAGCTCTAGGTGAAACGGCGGAGGCGATTGGTATTAATAATATCGAGTTCACCAAGATTATCAAAGAAGTACTCTCCGAGATGTAATCTTCTTCGAGTTGAAAGAGCAGGACAGGTGCATAGGAGGTGAAGAATGGACTCTTCCTCCTTCTCATCCATGCAACTTCTGCAGAAGTCATTAGCAGGAAGACCCAGCCTGAGGGCATGTCTGCCTATTAAGCAGTGCCCCGTGATCACACCTACTATGGTGCTTATATCGGATCTCTTTAATCTTATAAGAGTGCTGGAGCGCTTGAGATCCAGCCTGGGCCAAATTTGTTTCGTGATAGAGCAAGTGGTGCAGTTTGCCCACCTGCGGTTAGTAGCGTTTATCGCGTTTTGTTTGATAAGAAGATTGCAAGTAGCGAGAGGCATGCAGATATTCTCCTTTTCCGGTAGAATCGAAGCAGTTGTGCCATGTCTTGCGAGTTCTGGCCGTACAGTTGCCTGGAATGTCCCTATGGCCCGGCACCCAAATAAGGTGAATTTTGAATTGTACCGCCATCTCGTTGAGAGATAGGCGGCAATTGAGGGCAGTCTTGAAGTTAAAGGTGACCGATTCCAAGGATTTAATCGCGGCTTGACTGTCGGTAAAAATAGTGATGTCCCTTGCAGATATTACATTATACCGCAACCACGACAGGGCATCCTTGATCGCCATAATTTCTGCCTGGAATACGCTACAGTGATTAGGAAGTCGGAAGGAGATCTTACAATCCAGATCTTGGGAGAATACACCACCCCCCACTCCTGTTTCCGTTTTTGACCCATCTGTGTAAAAGCAGATGGATTCCCTTCGAGAACCTGCAACTCTCTCCCAGTCAGCTCTGGAGGGTATACAGGTTTCAAAGTGTTTGTTGAACTGAAGTTGAGGGAGGGTGTAATCAGTGTCTTTTGATATACATCCTATATTATTCAGAATGGACGAGTGGCCAGTTTGTCCGCTGGTCCACATATGAATTGCCTTCAAGCGGGTGGCCGCGTTTGCTGCCACCTGTTTACAATAGAATTGGCTCGCTTACCACTATCATTTAAAACATTTAAACAAATTTTGCGAACTTCCTTTATCAACTAAAAAAGGCCCAAATTGAGACTTTTGCACAACTGTCACTTTGGGTATAGCAAAACGCATCATTAAATATTGAATGCAACAGATACCCCGGACTTTGAGAACAATCTCAGCTGAATAACAACCAATTCCGAAATAACTTACCGGGACCAGCTATTATCTACTTTGACGCAAAAGTCGGTCCTGTTGTTTTCCATATATGCAGCCAAGTCCCAAAACATTCACTTAATTAACTTGATAGCATATAGAAACGAGTACTGCGACTAATGACAGATTCTGCACTTGCCGAACCCCCACCCATGCCTTTTCAGTAGGCCCTTCAATTGAAACTATTCACATTGGTTACGCTTTTAAATTTTTTCTAATACACCATAAGTGGCAGCACTGATGTCAAGTTGTTGCAAAGTCGTTCAATACCATATCGGAAGCCAATTATAAAATTAAAAGAACCCTTGCCAATCCGAAATACAACTTCCACCATCATCCTGACGACGACGGAAACTTTGTCATCCCAAACGATTTCCTTCCCGATTCGTAATATCGATAATGGCAACAAAGCACAGCACATTTTGTATTCAAATGAAAAAATAATTACTAATTAGGATCATCCACCCCCCGGGAAGAAAGGAAATGATTTCGTCGCTAACTGGATCCGCGTTCCCAACTGTTGAAACCCTAATGAAGACTTATAAATTCTTCAACAAGAGGTACGCAGCGCATTCCCCCGAAATGATACTTAGTACTCCCAATGGCTTAATGACTTTGTTATCTAAATAGACGCTGACAGAAGGGAAGAAGTCGTGAATTTCTGGCAAATTAACATACACTTCCTGGTAGCTCGTCAAAAATGGAAGGCAATTTTGAGACTTTTTTTTAATTTAACAATTCCGCCAGGCTTGAGAATTTTACTTGCATTAAAAAATGCTATTGTTACTTCATCGTAGAAATGGGGATAGGGAATATGGTGTCGTTTGATTTGGCTTTGACTTTCGTTCGTAAATTTATGTGAGAAAGTCATCCAGTCCAAACAAAGCTGTGAGATTTGATGTGTCTTTTTTTTCTCAGTTTTGCAATTTGGATTAATGATGTGAATAAACTTGGTAGACATAGTAAAAGTAAAGTATGTCATTTGAAGGTTAAAATTAAAATGATTGTAAGACTGGTGTGGATTATCAGATATGTTTCTTCGCTTCATTTGATTTTGACATTTATGACTTGGGATGTATTTCTTTGACGTCATTGCGTTACAAAATAAAAAGACAAAGCAAACATCAGAGAGCGTGGTCATACGAAATGTTTTGACATAAGTTTAGGTATTGACTCGAAACTACCTAATTTTGCTTAAAATTTAACAGAGCTTTTAAGTTTCTAAATGCAGCGTTACTCCACTGTGGGGCTTTAAGTTTTGTTTACCACAGAATGACGATGAAACAAATTGAAAAATTAAATTGAAATTTAAAAGTCAAGAGGCAGACGTTAAACACTTTTCCTTGAAAATTACTCATGACTCATGAGTATCAGTAGCCCTCTTTATAATTTTAGTAGCCCATTTCAAGGAAGTATTTTCCAAGAGATTTTCAAAGGTTTCGCTTGCACGGTGGTGGTGTAATGTCCACATCATCTTTACTTTTTAGATACCATTTACCATCCTTGACTTACCAGGTCATATAAGCTTGCCTTGCCACAGGCTCCTGGATCAGCCTCATCTTTGAAAATGATTTTTCGATCAAAATTCAGGTCAGTTTGTAACTACTTGTGATAAAACGATTTCATCATCTGTTGTTGAACGCCCTGTCCGTCCATGGTTAATTGGTAGACAGACTGAATGAATAAATGACAGTCAGTTAGATAAATGTAGCTTGCACAATATAGCCGCTATCAACTGCCAAAAATGGTGGTATAGCTTCCAGATATTGATCTCAGTCGCATTTTCTCTGACACCCTAATTACTGTCGGAACATTTGATTGTCAGGCGCAGCCCGTGTCCAAAAGTCGTGTGTCCCGATCTGGTCATAAGTCCGGATCTTTAGAGAATATGTCCGGATCCTTCGATTTTTTTGAGTCATCTGTGTAGAGTGCAGTCTCACTTGACTTTATTATTGCTTTGAATGCCGCCCGGGTATAATACAGCATACGCAATGTGGAGGCTGTACAAATGAGGGGGATTTTAGTCGTCTAAAGTCCGGCAGTAACTCTGCTAAGATCGCGCAGTGGGCCCAACGCTGCAACCCTCAAAATAGGTCAGATTAATGGTTCGTAATCCACTGTTCTCTAATGTATTTTAAAAATGTAGTTCCATCGTATAACTCTGAACTACAATTAAATAAATTAATTAAACCAAAAATCTCTCTCGACATTGTGCACGCGTTTTCTGTAATCGATTTGCTTATATAATATGCATCATTGTAACTGCATCACGATTCACGAATGTAGCTCCCACATGAATACAAATGCACTCACCGATGGAATTGTTGTTCATCACGTTTAGTATTACCATTCTCCGACGATCTCTATTTTTAATCACCCCTTTTGCATATTAAACCGATCCAGTAACATTTTACAAAACCAAAATGTAATTCCTCAATTTTTATTTATAGATCAAGACTTTCGTAGAAATAGTAAAAGAAAGAATTATGATAAAATGTTGCGTATACGCCCCAATGTATTATTTTAAATGAAAAAAGCTCTTTCTCATAATTTCCCACCCCACCAAACAAAAGCGAAAATATCCCAAAACATTGACAAGTCCCCGACAGACACTCGAGGGGGTATTTTTGTTATCGATTATTTTGGGTGTTGCTTGCTAGTGAAAAGTATTTATTTGACTCTCTGCTCTCTCTAACCCTGACAGCTGATAGCGGCCTCTGTGCAATTAAGTTTAGCAATTTTTGTTTTGTGTTTTGTTTTTCTCTCTCATTCGTTGATGACACATTGGGTTTACAGTTTACTCGTTTCGTACCCACTACCCACCTCAGCTGATAAAAAGAAATTAACAAAATAAAATGAGTGTGTGTGTGTGTTGGGACACTTGTGATCGGTGTTTCATTTTTGCAAAGCATTCGCCTGACAAAGAACGACGTCTGTCAGTTGGCTCTGTAAAGCATTAGACACAAACTTGTTTTTATTTTTCTGTTGTCAGTATATTTGAATAGTTTTCTTTGGAATCTATAGCTGGTTAATAATGTTGGTTTTCCCCTCTATTACAGATCAATGGGAATTCTGCTGCCACCAGTATCACAAGTGACAAATACTCGCATCAATCTTACGCAACATCATCGAAATCGTAGCTTGGACAGTGCCCTACAGCGAATACCTGAGGTGAGTTTAAGTGTTTGTCTGTTCGCGATTGAGTTTTGCATGTTTTGCAAATAAATATAAACAAATTGAGTTCGTGGCTACGTAGTTGGAAATATAATTGTATGGTTTTGAATAGATATCAATTTGATATCTTTTTTTATTCAGTGAGCTCCGAAGACAAACCATCAACATAGCAAAAAATGGCTCTTTAATTTAAATAAATAATCTAGTTTGATAACAAAGCAGTGCGTGAGTGCCATTATGGCAAATTAAACTGCCTTTGAAGTAGGTACATACTGTCGGCGAGTAAATCAACCCAATAGGGAGGGACTACTCAAGGGGCCCTTCTTATCTCGCTAATTATGAAACCTGTGGTTGTTATCTCTTAGCAAAGTCAGAATTGTAAACACTCATCGGGCGTATTCCTAAACCAACCCTTCGCAAACTTTGGAATGGCAGGCACTTTAGACCTGAAGTGTTTACATTGTGCCAATGATGCAAAAATATTGCGATCTACTTTTAACCGCAAGAAATGAAAGTCTGCTTGGTTGATTATTCCAAAAGCTGTTGTATCTTTTTGAGACCGCAACTGACGTGACGTTTCTTTGGCATGCCAGTAATCCAACTTAATCCAATTTTGATCACAAATGAATGGCTCTGCGATAAAAGCTTTTGACTAAATTTGAGTGGATTTTCATCCACTTTTGATACTAACTTAAGTCCACATCCTATGCCCGGTGACACTCTAAGCGAGTAGTGTTCGAATTCTTTTTGTGAAGTACTGCCGAAATGAGGCCTAAACTATGACATGAGACCATGCGGACAGTTGTGGTTTTCCGTCGCAACATTATTTAGTCGTACAAATATGTAGCAAGCCTCTTTTAGTGTCAAGGCACGCATATGCGCCCCAGTTAATGCAATGAAAAATGTTTTCCCTTGATATCATAAAATAATCTGGATCTGAGAGGTCAAAAGACTCATGCAAGCGATTGTGACTTGCATGCAGATAGTGTGATAACAAGTCAGTTGTATGCTGGAAATCTCCAAGCCTTAGAATGAATCACGATGAGTATAGCAGGCAAATTATATCACTTAAGCAACTTAAGTCCCAATATTGACTTTTACAAAATTTTAGTTGTGAATTGTTATTCCTTCTAATCTGGAGATCTGGAACCGTTTCTATTGCCGAACTAAAAAGCATCAGCAGTCTACAGGGGTAGTACTTCGGGCGATCTCGACTATAGGGTTTCGTTCGTGGAGTTGATGTTTACCCCGAGGTATGGTCGATTAAAAATCACTGAATTGATTCAAGTAAAAACTCGGGATTGGTACGTGACGGCTGGACTTTGGCTAAATCCGGAAAAACAACAATAGTACCATTCACACCCTCAAAGAAGAATTAAGCAAATATAGAAAGAAAACAAAGCAAGAACTAGACATAACTCACTGGGTATGAGGCTGGTCCAGAAACTTCTGGTACAATACAACCGGAAAAGATTCGAAACTTACATCAGCATAAGCAAAAAAATATGTCTGTATCGAAATGGGCTTCCTAATGGGCCATTGTAAATTCGAAGACCAGCTCTCATCCTCAGATTCTTAAAGAAAACTGGACTAGGGAGACAGTGCTATAGGACGGATTTCTTCTGTGAAGGAGCAATACGAGTACAAGAACCTCTTAAATTAAATTAGGAATATATCCCTCTGAGGAGAACGCAACAACCCCTTTTACATAATTATTATAATTATTTGGTTCTCGATCGACCAGTTGCGAAACTGTTTTTGAGACAGTGAAATTAACGTCCTTAATGACTTGAGATTATCTAGAAGAAGAACCATTCCCTACTTATCGAAACTGACTGCGTTTGAGAGGTTTCAATATAAATACTCTAAACGGTCCTCTAGTGCCTTTGAATTTCTAAAATTATCGCTCCTCGAGACCATTTTTCGCATGTAAAATTGAATTTAAACGAGCTCCATGCCACTTTTATCATCATCGAAAGATTATAACAGCAACCGTCAGGTTCTCACTGCGTCTGCGACTCGTACAAGTAGCGTAAATGCTCTTCGAGAGAGTAATTGAAAATGAATCACTTAAAAACGTGTTTGCTATTCTTATGTGCGGTTTATCCTTGGTTTATCATATTTTTATTGTTAATTATTGTTAAATCAAACGGTTGAAAAAATAAGCTTTCTAAAAAATGTGTGTGTTTCCAATAAAATCGTGTTACAATTAATCATTTCAACAATATTCCAATTTCATTGACAGCTGAAACAAGCAACTACTGTCCAAATGCGATAGTTCTCTCGTTCTTTGGGCGGCATTATTAGGCAATAACTTACACCAACGCCTTGCCGAAATTGGTTTCAATTGGAAACTATTCCGCTTCACAAATGTTCTTTCGAAAGAAAAACAACAACTAGCAATTGATAAGCGCTTTTAATTGGCCGAAAGCTATACCTAATGCGAGAAATGTCTATCATCAAGACGCAGACGGCGCGGGCGAATCAACACAGACAACTTTAAGTATTTTACGATGACGTATACGTGTGTTCACCTTAATATCTTGAATGACGTACACGCTCATATAAAACTGGCTGCGATAAATTTAATGGCTCACATAAATTTGGCAATTTGTTGAGGTTAAAAGTTGGGATTTTAGTTAAACTATCGTTTTGGTTTGTATTGTCTTTCAAGTTCAATTGAACGATGTTTAGGCTTTTAAATTTTACACTAAGAAAACACTTCAGTATGTAGGCAAGTAGTTTATTCGTAAATTGTTTAGTCTTTGACTGAGCACTGCTATTGTTTGTTTACGCTCATTTCGGCTAAATTGCGAAATATCCGGGCCCGCGGGACGAGACATTGATTTTTGATTGAGTGTTTACGAGTTAACGAGCGTTGATCAAAAAGAGATTCCTAATAGTCTGACACTTTTGTTTAGACAAATATTCATACAGCTACTATCGATAGTGTCATTCTGCCACTCACATTGGCCGCTTGATGGCTAGCTATACGTCAAAGTCTAGATGGAGCAAATTTTCCGGAAATGGAATTAGTCACAGAATTGACTTTCTAGATGCAACTCGATGTTGGGTAACAAAACCTTTCATGCATCACTCTTCGATTAAGAAGTCTTTATGCAAGATGTCCAGTGGCCAATCGAACGTGGAATACTTTCCTTTAGAGGTTATGCTTCAGAAATACTGGAATACGCATTGTTTTTGTGCAGAGATGGTGTACCAAAGAAGGTCTTTCTGTAAATCCAAAAGAGACATCTACTGTTCCTTTAGCAAAACGCAGGAAACTAGAAAGCCATATTCGTTTTAGTATGTATAGGGAGGCCATTGATTCTCACGGAAACAGTAAACTATCAAGGAATCAGCAAATATAACGTACCGTAAACAGGGCCACCAGATCGGTAAAAACTGTGGTCTTAAACCTCGGATGATATACCGGCTATATTCGCTCGTGGTTATAACAGCAATCTTCTGTGCTGCTGTTGTCCATTGGACAAAGACTATAACAAAGTCACCGCAGTTAAAAAGCTAGAACGGGTTCAACGTATAGTTGGAAGCTGTATGACCGACTGTCTACGCTCTACTTCGACTACAGCATTGAACATCATCCTACGTCTAACACCCGTTCAAACACACGTTCAATTGGAGCCTAAACTGAGTTTTTATCGAGTGTTCTATTCGAACAACATTGACTCCTATTCTTATCAAGGAGATAATCTATCTTTGCTTAAAGCTTTTGAGCCTGAAAGCGTGTACAGCATGCCTCTGGATGATACGCTAACGGAATGCGGCTTCCATAAAAACTATATATCTAATCATCTCACCGAAGGAAAATCAAACCATCACTACTTGATCTCGTTTGGTACAGAGGCGGTTCTAAGATGGAGTCAGGCGTCAAGGACTAGATCTGGAATCTATGGAGATTCGCCCAAGCAAACTTTTCAGTCAGCATCGGCAGGAAGTCATCCATATTCCAGGCTGAAGTCCTCGCTATTAACCATTGCGCTTAAATAAATTTAAGTTCTAAAACGCTCTCAAAGCTCTTGACTCATCTGTCATTAAATCGAAGCTTGTCCTGGAAATATACATGGCCATCCACGAACTTGCTAAGAAAAACCTAGTCATTCTTTACTGGATTTGAGCCCCCAGCGGATTTGCTGGTAACAAAGCAGCAGACTCACTAGCTAAAGATTCGCATCTACAGCACTAATAGGACCTGAAACCTTCTGTGGTGTCAGTAAAAGGTTTTTTTTAAACTATACTAAAAGCCTGTCTCGTTTTGAAACGAATGAAATCTGGCTTAAATATTCTGGGCAAAACTGCACCAAACAATTCTTTCCCAAACTCTTCTCCAGAAAAGCAATTTTCGACCAAATTTTAACAAGAATAGCGGCGTACGTCGTTTTATTTAAAACTGATTTAAGGTAGGTTTTTACTCGTACGCAACAAATGTATTGAAGCCTTGCTAATTCCTTTTCGAAATTTTGCACAACAGAAAGAAATCGAAGTGTCAAACAGTCCGCGTGCGATACAGAGTCTTTCGTGTCAAGTCAAACACCATCTATCGCCAGTGCAAAGATGATTGGTATGAAAATGCATCTCTCACTTTGAAATATGTACTTGAAAGCTAGAAGATTAGTTAAATTTTGGGTGTACAACTCTTACAATTTTTTATTAGATTTTGAGTTAATTGTTCCTTTTTCTTATCACGTTTAGGTTGAAGTATCATCACCAAATGCCGAAAGCGAAACAACATTCTGCACAAATTCCATTCTCGGTTCGACAATGTGCTCGAAAATCGTTACATCTACAGTGAGCAGCAGTAGTCCAATCTCATCAACAGGTATTGCCGGCCAAACACAACAACAGTGCATACTTTCGTCATCATCCGTAGCGCCATCACTAGCATCCAGTGGAAACTCTAGCGTAATAGGTGAGGCATTACAAGTCACAGCTGACAGTGTAAATTTTTCTAATCAAAATGTCGTTCATTCTATTCGATTTTTAGTTGAACCCTGCCCAAGACCAAAATCGAGTGAGAATCCTAGCTACAGTAGTAGTAGTAGTAGTTGTAGCAAACCTCCAACAGGGATACAATCGTCCAAAGTTGCCGTACCAGAGAGTAGCAACAAAAAACGCGAGGACCTAACCAGTTTGGGCTCGGACGACTCAGGTAAGACAGCTTATATCTCTATCAAGTGGTGACTTTGAAGGAGTACACATTTTTTGGATGTGTATGTTTGATAAGACCCTAAATAGACCGTTATATCTTAAGTAAAACGTAGATATGTAACAGATGTATGAAGAGCTTTAGCCTAAACACATTCCCTCACTTTTTAGGTATCATTTGCGGTTCCGAATCAGATCAGGTTTCGCTGAATCGCATCCGACACTCGCACGAGAGTCTGGACTCGGGGGAAATGGACGCCGAAGAGGAATGCATTGAAATCCTCGACACTACGTCAATGGATGAGGAGTACGGTATGCTGCAGTCAGACCTGTGCTTCTATCAATCACCCGAAACAGACTGTCACACATTGAGGCCACGGAAAAGACACGAAGAACCAACGACCCCGACTGTTGACCCAGTGACAGATGAGCGGACGCGTTACCGCGACCAAAACATGTCCAACATGGCGATTCGCATGGAAAACAATCGAATTTGCGTGCCAATATACATTGATAGTCCAACACCACCAGTGCCTGATGATAGCGGCAGTGATTTGACGACCCCAACGCCAACCTCAACGGAAGAGAATCCGTTGCCCATGTCGGCAGGTAAAGCACAAAAGGGTGACGCTCTAGAGCCAGCCAACAAATCGGAACACATCCGCAACGAGGTGTTGTTCAAGAATTTCTTTGGAGCGACCAAGAATGCCATCTTCCGCACAGCGCAGAGCATCATTGAGAATCATGAAAAGAAGAATGCGGCCAAAGTCAAGGCGGGAGAGGAAAACAGCACCGCCGTGACCAATGATGTCAAATCACCAACCGACATTTCCAAGAAGAAAGAATTCTTTGGGCTGATTTCATCGAATGCCAGCAAAAAGGCAGCAGCAGCAGCGGCTAGCAAGATGAGTTCACCAACAGAGGAAGTGCAGCCGTTGCCAACACTCACTGTTACTCCAGTGACGACGACGACGCCAACGATAGCAAACGAATTGGATGTAAAGCCGGTTCTGGTGAAATCGGGATCAATTTCATCACTAAACAAGCTGAAGGCAGTGCCTGGCGTCGTGAAGTGTTTTGTGCGAGAAAAGGAACCGCCAAACGAACCAACCAAGACTGAGAAGGGTCCAAGCGGGCTATTGCGTTTCTTCGAATCGCCCGTCTTCAATATACACTTTGCCATCCATTATCTGTTCTATTCCAAGGAGCCGGGTGTGCTCAGCTTTATCGGCAACAAGATCTTTAGCTTCCCTGACCAGGAGGTTGACCTATATATTCCTCAACTGATTGTGATGTACATTCAAATGGATGAGCTGGCGGAAGTTCTTGATCCCTATCTGACCATTCGGTGCAGGAAATCAGTGGACTTCTCGTTGAAATGCCTGTGGTTGCTAGAGGCGTACAACTACCAAGTGGACGCCAACTTCATCTCGAGCAAGAAGAACCAATTGGCGCTGATGAAGGAGATTTTCTCGAAGAAAGAGCGTAAGCAGTTAAAGACGCAACAAATTGGTTCCTCACCCGCCAAGAAGACCCACCATCGCTCGCAATCCGATGCGACAGTGCTTCTTAGCGGATCCCGGTTGTCAGCGGCCAAAATGCCATCTTTGCCGTTCCCATCAACACCAGCGAAGCTCTGTTTAGGTGACTTAACCTCCGGTCGGGCGTTCGACAATGGATGCACGTGTTTCGAGTCGGTTCGCGGGACAGTGAACGACCTGCTGGGCCACAAGACGTTGTGTTCGTGCGGCGCCCCAAAGACAGCTCCCCAAAAGGAGTTTATGAAGGCACTGATGAACGTCGGCAAAAATCTTACCTCCTTGCCATCGAAAGCCGAAAAGACCAGTGCCCTGAGAATGTTCTTAAACCTCATCAACAAGAATCTACCCGCCCGCGTATGGTTACCACTGTATTCAGACATTCCACACCACGTGGTCCGCATCACGGAGGAGAAGACTGCCGTCCTTAATTCGAAGGACAAAACGCCGTACATCATATACGTGGAAGTGGTGGAGGTGAACGACATCTACTCGTCGCCAGTGATTTTGAAGATGATGCCCAGCCTGAGGCATACAAAGAGCGAGGAACACCTGGAATCGAAGGAGAGCTGCTGCAATGGTGCAAGGAAGAATGAAAAGGTATCAGAGTCTTCGTCAGACTCGCACAACGGACTGGACGCGGCGCTGCATGTGACCGAGGATGATGTGTGGTCGCAGGAGGATGATGATATCACGGCGCAATATTTGAACATGCACAAGCACTTGTGTGAGAGAGATTCCATATCTCAAATGTCCTTGGACTCTTGCGATTCAAGGGATCAAGGTAGGGGTAAAGATATTCATCGCATTTATCCCTTTGATTTGTACTAATCGATTTTTTTTTGTTGTCCCTGTAGCGATACCAGCGTTGTTCAATATTGGCGATGTGCGAACGAGACATTGCAACAATTTGACCTGTGAAAACACCAAGTCGTTCAGTAACGATCCAGAGGATCCTTCAGCTGCCGCATTGAAGGTTAGTTTTATTTGAGTTTACTCCTTCACTGTTATTTAACGTTGTTTTCTTTCCAAATAGGAACCATGGCACGAGAAGGAGAAACAAATTCGAGACTCCTCTCCCTATGGCCATCTCTCGAATTGGCGTCTTCTCTCTGCGATTGTTAAGTGCGGCGATGATCTGCGACAGGAACTGATGGCTACGCAGCTGCTACAGGTAAGTGTCTATACCTTAAGTAATGTGTTTCGTTAATCCTCATTCATATCATCCGCAAATAGATGTTCAAAATAATCTGGGACGAGGAAAACGTCGATCTCTGGGTACGGCCATACAAAATTGTCTGCTTATCGAATGATAGTGGTCTGATTGAGCCCATTCTGAATACGGTATCGTTGCATCAAATCAAGAAGAACTCTAACAAGAGTTTGCGAGATTATTTCATCGATGAGTACGGTGATGCCGATGGTGAACGATTCCAAGCCGCACAAAAGAACTTTGTGCAGAGTTGTGCAGCATACTGTCTCATCTCGTATTTGCTGCAAGTTAAAGATAGGTGAGTCAAGCTTTTTTTTTATTATCAATTATATGGTTACTACCTCATCACGACTGTGTGTAATATCTACGAAAGCACATCGACGTGTTTTCGCTTGTGGCCTTCATTCTCATTTTTGTGCAGCTTAAAGAAAATGTGGTTGCTTCTAAACACAGTCAGAGCCAAAAATTCGTCGTAAGAACACTCTCGTTCAGCACTAAGGTCTTAAAGCGGAACTAACATAAAAAGAACTGAATTTGGCGGAAGTAAAGTGGTCCGCAAGGGACTGGAAAAACGTTGCAGATGTCTGAATGAAATCCCATCACTATTGCTTTCCTTGTAGATATAGAAAACGACTCGTCAATGAAACATAACCGCAGATGTTAGAAGAATTCATCGGAACTTTGTCCTCAAAGTTCATTGGCAATAAGCATAACCTCCAACTTAAATTGAAAACCCAATTTTCGGACGATAAACACATTAAATTTATAAATATAACCGATTTACTACAGGGGTACGCTCGTTGTTAACCTCTCCTGCGATTTGATCGACTTTGTACAACGTCTAATTGGACTTTCCCTTCTTTGCAGGCATAATGGCAACATTCTTCTTCATTCAGACGGTCATCTGATTCACATCGATTTCGGTTTCATTCTCAGCATATCGCCAAAGAATCTAGGTAAGCGCACACCCTTTCCTTCTAAATGTACTGCCTTTTTACTAAATCACATTCACATTACAGGATTCGAGCAATCACCATTCAAGTTGACACCAGAATTTGTTGACGTTATGGGTGGCACCTCATCGGAGCTATGGACTGAATTCAATCGCTTGTTACTCATCGGTATGATGACTGCTCGCAAGCACATGGACAGAATAATCAATTTTGTCGAAATTATGCGTAGCAGTAAGTACCCATTACAAAATAACCCAACGCTTTACAGATCTAAACAAGTGTTTACCTTTTTCTCCTTATAGACGCCCAATTGCCATGCTTTAAAAACGGCTGCTCTGGCACCGTACAGAATCTCCGTAAACGCTTCCACATGAATCTTACCGAACAAGAAATGGAACGTAAAGTGGAACAACTTGTCCAAGACTCGCTCAAAAGCCTCTCCACGAAACTCTACGACGGCTATCAGTACTACACGAATGGGATATTGTGAGAAAGGTTTTCCATTAAAATTTAAGCGGCACAGCAACAGCAAATTCCATCGTGTAATTGCAGTTTTTCGCTCCTTCCTGACTGGTACAAGATGCAAGGTCGAGCATGGAAGGTTACATGTAAAATAAAAGCAAATACTTTACAGAATACATGATTTACATAAATATAAACTGTATTCGATAATCTTGTGTACGATTGTTCTTCTTCTTTTCCTTTTTTCTACAAATCTTAAATGTGTGTGTCTGTCTCTGAATGCATGAGGAGAGTAGATCTCTCAAAAGTAAACAAATTGATATATGTATACATAAATTTTACCCTAGCGTAATTGTAATTTTACTCCGTTTATCTATTGTCTAAAAGAAAAACAATAAACTTTCATATTAACTACGATTTTGTATGTGCTGTTTCTTATATCTATAACTTAATAAAACCACTAAAGAATAGATAACAAATTGTAGCTAGACTCTACTTCCATTATTGTAAAATAAATGTTTGTTAGGCGTGTGGGGATACTGACAGGAGACACAAGTCGCATTTGTATTCTAATTCTACTATTATTCTCTCTTAAATACTTCTTAAAAATGTTCATCTTTCTATACCGTGTCTCTCTCTCTATCTCTTTTCCACGAACAATTCACAAAAAATTAATGTGCAAAACTTTTCGAAACCTTCTCCTAACGAGAGTTCCACGTAATTGATCTGCGAATTCGAACATTGTACCCTTAAAAGCAAAAAATTCGGCGAAATACAAACAAAAATCCTTATAATATTTTTTCTGTGAAAAAGTACGAACGATTTATGTGAGGATTGTTTGCTAATAAATTTAAAAAACAAAATATTTATATACATTTATTCGTAATATTTTAGTTGATAATATAAAATATATATAAATAAACGTTACACAACTAAGAAATTTAACAAAAAATCAAACAATTCCATTTGGAATATAAAAAGAAATGTTATGAGTGTGAAAATTACAAACAAATCATAAGAAAGAGGACAAACCAATCACTCGTAGTTATTGCCAAATGTATAAACAAAAAGAAAACTCATTTAAAATTGTATTTCCTCTAGATTTTTTTTCTAAAAAAAATATATACAAACGTCTATTCAACATTTTAGCGATTAAAAATCAATAAGAAAGAAATAAATCATACTAACCTAGACGACGAAAAGACCGTAAATACTTTTAAAGAAAGTAACAAATAAAGATGCGCCTTGAAAGAGATCGTAGTGTACATTTTTAACTTCATAAATCATAACTATGCAAAAAAACAACAAAAATAGTGTTAATAGATAAGGAAATTACATTTAATTCGAAGAAACTTGAGTATGTTCAGCATGTTTTTATTTCCATTGACTTATTAATATCGACTGATTAAAAATGAAATAAACGAAAATGCATACCTAACCGGGAGAAAATACAAAAAGAAACATGTTCAGGAGGTCGATGAAAGATGAGACGATAGCCTCCTCTTACTAAGCCACATTTCGATATTTATATACCTAATTTAGACGTATGATTTTATTTTGTCGAATTAAACATAAGATTTAGTTTTAATTTGAGTTTTTTTTATTTGTAAATTTATTTTAAATGGAAATACTATAAATATATATATATAATAAAAAGAAAATACATAAAATTATATATACACACAATTTTTGAGTTTCATTATTATTTGTAAATGTTTTTGCATGTCGCTTTTGATTTAATTTGTTTGGTTGCTTTATGGAGTCAGAACGACTGGGGGAATCAACGCGAGATCGCTTCAATTCACTAGTGGGAATATAGTGAAATCAATTGTGCAAGGAATTCGAAGGCCAGCATGTGCATTTTCAATGCTCCACCTATTGACTAGAGTGGCCCCTCAATATTAACTGCTGAGGAAGAGTTGTCAGCTTATTAAAGAAACTATTGATATAAATACTGGGGTCGAATCACGTTATCTGTGAACGAGCATTACGTTCACGGAATAAGTTGATTTTACATGTGAAACAAAGACAAATTCCGTCACGTAATGCTCGTTCACGGACGACGCGATTCGGCCCCAGGTCTGTGCGACCCTAGACCCAGCTTTTCTCACAACCATTCATTTTGTGTGAGTTCTTAATTTTTTTGGAACGAATGGAAGGGATCTACAAATGTATGCCAAGTTCAAACGGCTAATTGAGAAGCTCTTTCATGATAGTTAACACTCGGATGTTTGTAAGACGTTCGCGAGAGGTGTCGCAGCGGAAAACCTTAAGATATAATTTGTGCTCTTCCGGGGATCGAACCGGCGACCTCTTGTTTAGTAGTCTAACACACTAACCATTAAACAACTTCGCCTACTTTTCCATAAATTATAATCTTGAAATCAGAACATTTTACTGCAATTTCTTGAATTTATGTTGTCTGTTCTATTTCGACCGAATTTGAATGCGTGCCGATTTTCAATCCCAAATGAAATGCGGCCAATGGTTATTAGGTCACAAAAGACCAGGCACCATTGCGAGCCTACACCAAAACGAGCATAGGTACTTAAATAATTTTTTTACACACATTTTTTTAAAGCAGAAGACGTTTTTTTTTAACATGAGATCAATCACCTTATCTGGATCCACATTAATGTCCGAATGAACAGATATCATAGCAAGTGAGCTTTATCTGGCATTCTTCATAACGCTTCGGAACACTGTTTTAATCCTTTTCACAGTTGAAAAGCTGCGGTCACTGGAAGCGTGGTCAAAACCGACAGCAAAAGTGTAAGTGCAATTTCAAAACTTCGGTAGAAGGATCACTCGGCGATATTTTTTCGCATCGAATGCACTTAGCTCTTACAGCAGACAACGAAATTACATTATCAAAGTAACATGTTAGCTTTTCCATTTCGTTCACTCGCTCAACTACAGCAAAACCTGGGAGCAGAGCTTGAAATGATTGTAGAACGTCTTCGTTGACCATGAATCTGCCCGTAAGATTTCGTATTAACGAATCTATGCAAGGAATCAGTATAGACACTCTTAAATAAGCATTCTGGATTGGAACGCATTGTCTGTTTCAATGAAGTCCTCGGAGCTCTTAATTGAACTTCAAATATGCAGGTCCTCGGCAAGTTGGGATGCGGATTGAAAAGCATCTCTGAAGAAATCGTCGGCATTTTCTCTGATGTTCTAAAGAGAGTTCAGAACTTCTTTTGTGCGGTCGATTGCAGAAACGAAGTCTAAGGAATCGTTCTGTAGGAAAACTGATAAGGACAGCGTTAAACTGAATACTTTTTCACATACAATCAGGCTTACTAGGATATCACATTTTTGGACCGCAGCCAAAAGTGTTGATGCTTTCGAAGACATCGCCCACGTTTTGTTCGTTATTTCTTCGAGACTCATTTATTCTGCGCCTCAAACCCCCCCTAACTACGTGCCTGTCTGAGCCCTTCTAGTTGTGATCATCTTGTGGCATAGGTGATCTAATACTCTCAACCGTTGCATTAAATGAGAGATCCGCTTCATCCTTGGCAAGAAAGTCGACCTTCTTGTTACCCTCAATATCACAATGCCCTGCTACCCAGCCTAATCTGACATGGTCCTGCATGCATAATGCCTTGAGCTTGAGCATTATGCAGAAATTCCTGACTACTTCAGACTTGAAGCTTTGTGACTAGATGGCAATATTCTTATTGGATATCGATCACATCTCATGTGTTCTAAATGAGAAAGAAATAAAAGAGACGATTTTCAGAACAGTCTTCTGTGCCGTCTACCACACGATTTTCCGCAAAATCAACTGCTTTTTGCTGTAAATTAAGCTTGATTTTTAAAATAAGTTAAAATTGAGTTCATTTTGATATCAAAAGTAATGCAAAAGCATTATTTGTGTATGTTTACACTTTGTAACATTTAATTCCAAGAGCTAAATGGATAGACCCACTTTTATCTAAATGGAACCCAATCTCAGAATCACCAAACAGACGCAAATCAGAATCACATAGCAGACGCTATTCGCTTGATTTTGTGCAGAGATCCAATATGTTGTATATTAGCCAGGTCACTTTAATGGTGGACTTTCTACCACCAGGCGAACTCTAGTTATTTTGAATTGCAACTACGGAACAGTTCACATTGTCATTGCATACTTTAAGGTATATTATACTCACGATTTTAAAATTTAAACGACCGCCCGCAAAATTGTGTAAAAACGTAATCGAGTGATTCTGAGAATCCCCTGCGGGTCGACATTTAACTACCATCATTTTCGGAGTCTTTCTACAAGTAAAAAGGACCAGTTATTATTTCCAAGTTGTCAAGTAAAGAAACCTCCAAAAATATCAAACGAATTAGAAGGTATTTTTGGGTTCTTAATACTGTCGCTGCCAATTACACCCTAAGGTTTTTTCACAAGGGCACCTTTCACTAACGCCTCACAAACATCCAAGAGTGTAGCTGTCATGAAGCAGCTTTTCACCTTTTCGTTTGAACTCGGTATAAAATTGCAGATCCCCTCTGTTCGTCCCAAAAATAAAAACTCACACGAAACGAATCTGAGAACCAAAATGGTGCTTCCTCGGAGTGCCGGCAAATATCCTGGTTTTGAGTTCAGACACTTTTTAGAAATAAATTCACCCCAGTTGTACATCTGGCTCATTCTTTTTTTTTAAATACTTCTCTCGGAAAAGGCGGATCTGTATCGTTTGAACAGCGCTCCGACATGCTTGCAGATAGCTGTCAAGCTGTAAGTTGTACTCTTCTGGAAGCAAGCTTCTTAGCTTACTTCTCATGTAGCTGAAGAAGTTTTTTTTTTTTGAAATGATGTCCTCGCGGTTGTTAAGTCTACTGGCAGCGGTAGGTGATGTGCATTGGTTGTCTGCCTTGTAGGGCACTCATATTTCTCATTTCGAGGAAAAGTTTCTCTGCTCATGTTGTATTGCAGAAGAACTGGCTTGATTCTGAGACTAGTCTTCTGTGCGACAGTGGCTATTTGCAACAGTTTCATTTTTTCATTAGTTGGAAAAATCGAAATTCGTCTGCATTGGCAATTATTCATCTGTCTGTTTTTGTAATCCACAATCTTACACTTTGTTTGTTATTATTGTTCTAGTTGTATTTGGTTGAAATTGCGTTATAAGCTATAAGAAAACAAATATTCGGTGCCAAATACTAAACCACTCATAAAAAATTATTAAAAATCAGCAATCAGTTTGCTTAGCTTTGTCTCAATTGTAAACAAAATATTATATTTTAAATATTGCACTGTAAAAAGAACTACTACAAGGCCTTAATTAAACAACACATTTTATATTGGTTAAAGTTTGAATTAAGTAAATAATATGTATTTTCAACTAAGTTGCTACATTCGCCATATAAGTTTGCCTGATATTTTTAACCATAGTTCAATATAACACGAGCTTTGTAGTTTAATTTATTTAATAAAATATATTTCATGTACATTTATAGATTACTTAAAGTAGATTGAATCATTTTTATATACACATGTATTGTATAACAAAAAGATAAATAAAAACAATAGTAGTTTTCTTATATGGAATTAGTTAGTCACATTTTCAAATTAACAACTAAACAAAGTGATGAAAACCATTTTAATATTCATACGGAATTGCAACTCACTTACTACATACAAATCGACATTTGAAAAAAAAATCCATTTAAGTGTGAACAATTATTTTTACGATAATCATTTGTAAAATAAATTCTCCTCATAATTATTACTAACAAATCATTAAACAAAATTTTCGAAAAAATTAGTCTTAAAGTACCAACAACCAACATGTATGTATAAAAGAATTTCTACCAAATATTTATTAAAAAAAATTAGATTGTAATAATTTGTAAAATAAATTTATTGGAAGGCGGGTTTTTTTCTGACAAAATTTGTATATGATATGATTTTTAACAAACATTTATAATGTCTTAACTAAACAGATAGATATATTACCTACATTAAATTCAATCGAAGAAAAATGGAAATTTAAAAGAATAAAATTGATAAAGTTATTTGTAAATTACAAACAAACAAGAAATAAATAATTTAAATATACAAAAGTGGTCTTTTGCTTTTTAACAGAGTTTGTTTTATAACTTAAACTGGGCGGCATTTATCGGTAAACTAGGGTTTGGGGAATTTGACATTTTCTTTTTAGAGAAGAACTGTTTAAGACCTTTTGAAATATGGAGATAGTGAAAATGCGCTTCACCAACATATTCTTTTAGAAATGCTGTCTGAAACTCTTCTATTTCTTGTTTCATGAGGCTGTGCTGAAATATCTAGTTGGAGTAGGCTTGTAGGTGTAGGAACATGTTTTTTTCGACTTTCATTTGTATTTAATTCTTTTAAACTAAATGCAATCAGCTTTAATCAATGTCACTTGTCTTGTCTGACCAATGCTACTCGGCATTGCTTCCATTGCTTCTTTTCATGGTTATGACCGCACAATACGCCTCACATGGAACAGGGGTTCTGAAGATGACCTTCCACACAGTTGAAAACTACTTTGCCTTGGTTAGGAGACAATTGATGTGACAGCCTTCACAAGAAGAAATCGCGAAAAGATGTACCATGTGCTACCATAAGTCTATGCCGTTGTCGTTAAACCGTTAATCCACTTAGGTTAGGTGAGGTTCGTTAGCTCACGAGGATTACTCCACTCAGGTCAATATTGACCCATGGTGGTACCCATGGCCATGGGGGAAAAGTTGTTCCTTACCCATTTTAACCATTTCTCTAAAAAGCTGTTGCATCCAAATACAAACCATCCTGCGGATTTGATAAAACTTATTTATCGTGTATATTGGCGTACTGGAAAGTTCGCCTAGGTAGTTGAGGAAGAGTCTTTCTAGGAGTCTGTACCTGTTGTGTTAGAAACCTGGGCAGTGACATAGATAGTGGGTTGTATCCTCAGGGGCTTCCTCATTACCGAAACCTCTACAAATATCTTCTTCTGTCAACAGCATTTTCTTCATTTATGATACCGCAAAGTGGTGTGCCCCGTTATGATACGAGGGTGAAAATTGATTTCCTATCCCACCGTTCTGGCTGCATTGAAGATCCGCCATAACGTTCTTGTGGTATGTTCCTAGTGCAGTTCGCCTCACTTGGGCAATTCTTCCTGTTTGAGTGTTCAAAAGGCGGGACATTTACTAGGGATCCGCTTGTCCAGATACAGCTGCTGAACCTTTTCTTGCTATTTCGTCTGGTTTCTCATTCCCTGGAATGCCTTCATGTCCCGGAACCCAGCAGAAAGATACCTTGTGCTAGGTACCAAGAACCTTAAGTTCTTCGCGACAGCACTTTACAAGCTTCGATTTTATTTCCGTTGCAGCTAAGGCTTTTATTTCTGCCTGTAGGAGTTGTCCTCATCGCGCTGGTGGTTCCGCTGCCGATGCACGCTAGTCTTTGTACTTTCGTATGGACTTTACGTTAATCCACTTACGCCCCTAATGGGAAAAGAACATCCCTACTCAGGCTCCCAAATTGATTGCGGGACCATGATGACATTAAACTGTAAAAAATACATACTTTGGGGTTATATTTTGCTCACTTGAGGTTAAGGTGGAGCTACAGTCCGTGGTGGATCTGGCCCTTAACCAAGAAGCATCTCCAGCTAGCGCGATCTTTAGCTACCTCTCTCCAGTTTCGCACGCTAAGCTGGTTAAGATCCCCTTCTACTTGCCTTCGCCATCTAAGTCGCGGTCTTCCTCTATTACGCCATCCCTCGGGTATAGACTGTGGATTCGAAGATCTTCCTGGCCGGAGCATTCATTTCCATTCGCTCTATATGACCCAGCCACCTCAGTCGTTGGACCTTCACTCTTCTGGCTAGATAGATGTCGCTGTACAGCCCGTACAGTTCGTCGTTGAATCTTCTTCTCCATTTACCGTCAATGCAGACGGGACCAAAAATTACTCAAAGAAATTTCCTCTCGAAACAACCTCATCCGCTTTTGATAGGGCCCATGCCTCTGCGCCATATAGCAGGACTGGGAGGATTAGGGTCTTATAAAGGCTCACTTTAGTTGTTCGAGAGAGGGCTTTGCTACTCAATTGCCTTCTTAGCCCAAAAACACAGCGAATGGCAAGAGTTATTGTACGTCTTACCTCAGCGCTAATGTTATTTTCTGAGTTCATGGGTAGACAAAGCCCTTAACCACCTCAAAGTTATATCTGTCTATGGTGACGTTCTGTCCGAGACGTAGATGTTGGGTGTCCTTTTTAGTTGACAGCATATACCTCGTCTTTCCCTCATTAACCGCCAAAACCCATCTTCGCCGCCTCAGTCACAATACTCACAAACGCGTCATTTACATCATGCTGCGTTCTGCCAATTATGTCAATATCGTTGGCGTATGCGAGTAATTTTAAAAGACCGTGCGTCTGGTGTTGGCGTTTGAGTTTTCCACTATTCTTTCAAGAACTATGTTGAAGAAGGCACATAAGACCGCATTGCCTTGTCTCAACCCTTTTTTGACATCGAAGGCCTCGGTGACTTCTTTACCGACCTTGATGGAGCAGCGTGCATTCTCCATCGTCATCCCGCACAAATGGAGAAATTTGGCAGGGAGGGACGCCAAAACTAGACAACAATTTTAATTATGAGAATTCTCCATAAAATCCTACTTACACTGCATTTGCGAACACGTTCAAACTGTCTGCATTTTAGCCCATATATATATTGCGTTTCCTGTTCCTCATACATCACCACAAGTGTTTACTTAAAGTGATGCACATTGTGGACTCTTAATTGCCTTGTCCACTTAAAAAACTCATAGAAACAAACAATTTGCAATAGATTGCAAAGCAGAACTTTCCAAGTAAGTTTCAACATCTGTGCAGTTTTATTGCGGTACGTTCAACGCTTGACGACAATTGAAACTCTTCAAATTAATTTACTGATGACGGCAACGAATACAACAGCCACTATAAAGACTCTTCCTATAAACTGACAATCAATAGGAGCAGGTCTTTTAAGACTTCTCATTCAGTTTGTAGCTGCATATCGCCTTAGTCATACGTAAATACGTTTACTACGTTTAAACAACGTCGACGACACGATCAAACGTATGCGAATGATTACGAATAAATTTGGAAAAACCAACAATTTTCCTAAAATACGAGCAACATGCATTACCGTAAATACCGCACGTAACTTGAACGGTAATCTATTAAATCAGTGTTTCAGTCTGCGGTTTTACTTATCAAGATGTGTAGCGCAAGCACGTCCACGTTATCAATAGACTCCGCAGGGCTATCGAAGACAACGTGCGGTGTCTGGATATCTTATCAACCGGTCACGTATACGATCAATCAAGGGGCATATAAAAGTCCGCCATCCCGCCCACTCAGCACTCATTTGTTTGTCGTTAGAATCTCCAAACGGAACGTATCGTAACAATGTTAGAAAATTCATACACTGCAGCTGAAGTCGCCACTAAAAATGGCAAGAACGGCAGTCGAATTTGGATAATCATCAAAGGAGGGGTTTACGATGTTACAGACTTTATCAATACCCATCCAGGCGGTGGCGAATTAATCACTGAATTCGCCGGCAAAGATGCCACTAAGGCATTCAACCAGGCTGGTCACTCATCGGATGCATCTAAGGATTTAAAAAAATACCGAATCGGCGTTATTGGCGAGAGTCGGCAAATGCAAACAGTTCCTGTATCCAAATCGGCGACAGAACAATCATACACTCCGAGTGAGGTGGCCAAAAACAATGGCAGCAACGGCAGTCGAGTATGGATTATCATCAAAGAAGTCGTCTACGATGTTACAGATTTTATAGACAAACATCCTGGCGGTGGAGAGTTAATCACCGAATATGCCGGCAAAGATGCCACAAAAGCTTTCAATCAGGCCGGCCACTCATCGGATGCCTCAAGAGATCTCAAAAAATACCGCATCGGCACTGTTACCAAGGTAAGTGAAGAACACAAGTGCCAAAAAGAAACCCCACCCAATGAGGTATCACTTGTTTTTTGTTCTCTTCCAAAGAATTCACCACCAGTCCAAGTGGAGAGCACCTTCAATCTGAAAGACAGCGGAAGTCAAGCCACCCTATTCAGCACGAAGTCGGAGAAACGCCGAAGGATAAAGTTCCTGTTTTGTGTTTGAAAATAAGTATTTATTTCATTTCTATTGTAAGAATCTTAGTTGTTTAAGAAGACCTTAGCCTATGTACATATTTAGTGTTTCTTTTTTTTTCTAAACAAGAAATATAAAATTATTTAAACGAAAATGTGTTTATTTAAAGAAGAAAGAAAAAAAAAACGCAGGATATTTAAATACGCAAAATACCGTCTGAGACTGAGGACACTTAAAGATACACTTAACTATAAATAAATTGTTCTCTTTTTTAAAGTGTTTATTTTTCGTTTAGTTGGATTTTTGTGACGACGATTGTGAGAGGACTTCAACATCGGGATCTGTTAAAATATCGCATGCAATCTCGAATTGATCTGTTGAAAACGATCCCAGGTTGACACAGCTGTTGCGAAGATAGTGATAGAAACGGGATCCACGTCGTTCGGTGCACGATCGATTTTTCTCACTCCGACAAATCGAACGGAGCGACGGTTCATAGTCCAGTGCCAAGGAACGGCACGATCGTAAAGGTGTAACTGGTGAGGAGTTGGTTAGAGTTATACTGGAAAGAAGGTGTACAGATAATCAAATAACTTGCAGTTATATTATGAGAAAAAGAAGACCTAAAAATCAGGCGCAGAGAAAAAAGGGAAACGAGCAGCGGGCGATCGACTCTATTGATGATGCGGAGGTAATCTTCGAAACGTTAAACAACAACAGTTGGTCATGGGCATGACTGCCAAGTCTTTGTTCAAATGAAAGATATTGTGGGAGAAAGGGGAATAGTGAAAATGATTTTTGCGTCCAACACTTTTGAATACTATATGAATCTTTTCTTTGGATCCACAGATCACTCAAAATCCACATCTCACACTGGACACGTTGTTTATAAGACGGCCTTTAAAGCAGCCATGCTCGAAAAGCAATTGCACTTAGACGAAAGAAGATCCATTATGATTTATGACGCCAGTGAGGATAGCGATATAAAAACTTGGGTCCAACAAAAGCTGCTGGATGGGATGGCCTCTCCGTGCCGAGCTTTTCAAAGCAGCGGGAGTTGAAAATCACAAGCCAACGAAAGAGGCACGATTCAACTGCTGTTCAACTGCTTGCATTTACAGATGAAAGTGACATTACCCTAAGAACGCGGTGAGCTGCAGTGGCGCGTTCCCAAGTATTGAAACGAAAGTGGGCATCAATCATGCACTCGGCAATTGCGTTTGAACATCAAAGCAGAAGGTACACGCCCAGTTGATAGCAACTACACGATGGTTAAAGATCCCAACTAGTGTAAACGGTTTTCAAGACGATTTATCTAACCATCCATAGACCGAGATGCGTAGGAATTGCTGCGAGCCAAATTGCCTACAGAACCAAAAAATTCTAAGCACAACCATTAGAAAAGTGAACTCACCTGATCTGCGGTGTGTCAAACAAATTGTAGGCGTACTGCCCGGCAGCCAGATTTTTTTCAATTGCACGTTCCACCAGACAATGGGCGAGATCTTCGCTCAAATTCGTCGATTGGCGGTCTTCACAATCTTGAACACCGGCAATCATCGTCGACACCGATAGATTTTCGTAAAAGTCACTCAATGACCGTGTGACTGATGGCCGATTGACGGCGCTCAGCCACGCTTTCTTTGGACTTTTCGATTTTCGACGCGTGGAAGCGCTTGTTGGCAGCAAGTTCCTCGACACGTTGAAGATCTCAGATAGATTGGTGCGAAGTAGATTGAAACCCACTGGAAATGGAATGCGACACTTCATATTCTGGCAAATGGTGTAGAACTCGAACAATCCCTTGTGATAGGTCAGCTCTTTGCTGTCTGGTTTGTATTTGGCTTTTTCAGGCTCTTCGTCGATGGTCGATTCCGAGACTGAAGTGGATTCTTCGGAAAAGCGTCGCTTTTTGGGCGAGGCGAAGAATTGCGATTCCTCAGCGCCAGTGGCTTTCTTTACTTTGCGTCGGTCGCCACCACTTTGGATGTAGAACTGCAGTTCCAAGATAGTTTTCCTCAGCTGTTTTCGATTTAGCAGATACAAGCTAACCAGATCATTCAGATCCACTGGGCAGTTTTCGATCAATGACAGTACAGAGAGAAATTTCGAGATATTGAGGACGTTGGGCGCAGCGAACTCGATGGTGTTCAGATTTATCAGGCGCTGCAGATGCTGGCAGTTTGGGTTCGTTGCGACAATGATCACAGGTCGCTTAGATGATGACGCCAAGGTGTGGAGGGCGTCAACAAATCCAGCGTCATGCTGCTCAAAAATAACATCCGCGTCCTCCACTAGGATCAATGACTTTCTGGCATTGTGCTCTGTGTCGTTCTCGGAACCACTATTCTCGGCTGACTGATGTTTTTTCTTCTGGCCATTCAGTGTCATTTTGAGCAGCTTCTTTCCCTTGCTGTCCTTGCGAATCTGATGCGACTGCGTGGCCTCCTGAAGTTCCTGCAGCAGTTTCTTTCCGGTGCGCTTCATGCCCGCATTGACTTCCAGCACGTTAAAGTTCATTTCGTTGGCTAAGGCAAATACTGCATTCGTCTTCCCACTGGAACTCGGCCCGAGGAGCACTACAGAGTTGCACGAGGGCACGCAACTACTGTTGCTGGACTCGTCCATGTCAAAACTAGCAGTCAAGTCATGAGGGCGTGTAGCGCCGCGCCACGACGAGAGAAACTCCTTCAGTTGTATAACTGGCGCCGAATTGACCAACACTTGATCGGAGGACATTGCTTTGTACTTCTCAGTGAATAGGAGCTCTCCATTGGGAGCTGACGGGGGTGGTTTCTCCTCCTCGGCATCCGGATCAAATTTAGCTTTCGTCAGCGAACGTCGATGGCTACTGCGGGTCACAACAAACGACTCAGTCACCTGTTCTGCCTCCTGCTCCGAATCTATTGCACAGAAGTAGCGATATTTTTCTCGCAGCTGATTGTAACACCTATAAGTCGGAAACCGATCGTACCTGTTCTTCCATTCCTTGATGACGAACCGCTTGTTTTCGATTTGTTGCAGAGGAACCGGGGCATTTTGTACATCGGTTTTGATCTTTGTCTGCACCCGAAAGTCCTTCGCAGTGCACATTGTAAAGGCACCGATCGCAGCACGCTTCTTCATCTTTCTCGTCGGCGTTTTTGGATCTTCATCCGTGCGAAATTTGAAGGTCGCCACAAAGTTGCCACTCCTCCATGCATGCTCCTCCGCGCTTAATTGCGTGATATGACTTACCCGCGGAAACTGCTCAATGGCCTCCTCATACGACTGCTCGTACTGCTTTTGTTTGGCCATTTCTAGTCGCATTTTTTCTGGAACGCCCGACATCAAGAACTGCTGCTTTGCTCGCAGCACTTCTGGGTTCGGACTGGGCTTGGGTATGGCTTTGATGAAGAGCGGTGCGAGTTTCTTTGGAGTTTGCTTTGGGCTTTCGCTGTCCACTTCGATGACTTCGAGTTCGAGTGGTTTCACTTTTGCTGACTTCTTATTCGTTCGACTGCTGTTCTTCTCTTCGGCTTTTGTCGGCGATGGACTTAGGTCGCGATCAAATTTTGATTTTCCTGAGCATTGCCTCTTTGGGCGACCACTAGTAGGTGTGGGCTCCGCCTCTGCTTTCACCTGCTGTTCTATTGGAATTTTAATTTTTGGTGGACGACCGCGTCCACGTTTTGGTGTTACATCTTCAGAGACGGGTTCTACAAGTAGTTCCTTTTTCACTTTGACTTCCTCGACAGGCGATGGTTTCTTTGGAAAATATCCCAACAAACTGTCGCGCTTTTTGATGGGTGAGGAAAGTTTTGCCAAAAACCCGTGTGGCTCCTGTTTGGCAGCGTCGTGTGACTCAACGGAATCTGCGGATGACAAGCGTCGATAATGCCTGGAATTGCGTTTCGATTCGCGGACTGGTTTTTGAGTTTCAGGTTGCACTGGTTTTTCAACGGGGGTGACTGGAACGTCCTCGGACTTTTCCGCGTTACCATTCGTCAGCATCGCCTTGAGTCTGAAAGGAAAGAATGTGTCATTAGAAAGAAGTTACGTGATTTTATCGTAACATTGGAGTAGAGGAGAGAGATTTAAGAAAAGCGTTTTAATGATATCGGTTTTGAGGTTAGTCACGCAGCTGAAAATAGTAGAAGAGCACACGCGACGGCATTGGGTACTCAAGTCTGGGATACAACAAAGGAAACAGGAGTGCATTCATATAGTTTACACTTAATTGGATGGGTTTTCGCGAAAAATCAGCATTAACACAAAAAGCTACTGTGTCCTTGACAATTGGCCGTCTACTGACACAACCGGCATGAGGAAATACGCCAAATATAAAGAAGTGCTTGTTTATGATGGACACTGACAACGAACCCCAAACAAGACAAAAACTTCAAGTGTTTTACTGTCAAAATACGAAGACAAAAACAGTCATTTGATCAGAAACAGTGCTATGTTAAGGAAGGCATAACAAACAAACACAATCGAATCCCAAGAAAGAAGCATTACCCCCACTTTCATCCTTTGCATGTCCAAAAAATGCATTGTGGACAAGTCATAGTCAAGTGGTTGATATTGTTCAATTTAGCATTCAGATGTCCCAAGTCTCTTTGTGACCTTTGCTGGTCCTGTAGTTAACATTTTAATCCTCTGACGAGATTTCCAATTGGGACGGCACACTAAACAACAATGCACACGCTTAAAACCAATGAAAACAAAATAGAAGCACTTTGCCACAGCCGATTAATCCGATTGCATCGGCACTAACTACTTTGTCGCCATCTTAATTCATAGCTTGACTGATTCTAAAAGAAGAACCAAATCGGAACCTCAAGAAAGCGTGCAGAAATCAGCCACTACAAAACTGATCCAATAAACAAAACGATATCAACACATGTCTCAACTCTATTTATTTCCGTATGTACAGTAAAACTTAACTCACCGCTTCGCTCGATGTTTCATCGCCTTGTCTATATACGCGTCCTTTGCTTCCTCCTCGCGTTGCCGCTTGTAACCACCTTTTCGGTCTGCCCAATCCTGCAACAATATTTTCCTCTTCACATTAACAGTCTTCTGCCCATCGTCAACTTCCTCGGTCGATGGCTCCTTTCCTGGCGTATTGGATCCAATACTCTTATTCCTTGCATTCATCATCACCTCAAAAGCGTTGGGTTTCTTTACGACATCCACTCCATTTACTGCCGGGCTACTCTCAGCCACCTCGGTCTGTTTCTTAGGTGTTCTGACAAAATGATCCAAGATTGTCGTACTTTTTATGGGACTCTTCAATTCGGCAGCGAACTTATCAACATTCTTCTTGTTCTCCTGCAATGGATGTTTTGGACTTTTTTGACTCATCTTTGAATCATCGCCATTTGCTGCATTTTCAGCAGCAGCCGCCTCGGCCTCCTGCAGTGCTTTTTTCTTTTGTTCTTTCTTCCTGCGATGCTTTTGTTTGTGCTTGCGCTTAACCGAATTTAATACTTCCTCCATGTTTTGCAGAATGAGTTTACTATCCGCACGTGGCGTTTTGACCACATAGGGAAATGGTTTAGCCTGATCACCAACACTTGGTGGACTCTCGGCCGACGACAACACTTCACAGCCCACTTCGGCTAAATCAGCCGTTGCCGTATAAGGTTTCTCTGTGCTACAAAACTGCGATACTTCGCTCATTTCTTCGAAATATTCATCGAATAAATCCAAATTCACTGCAAATAGACGCAAACCTTGAGATGTTTACACAATTGGCGAGAACTTCACGCATATTACCCCCTCGAAGTGGAATTATTTTGCTGGATTAACAATAATTATTCTGATGACACCACAGTTTTGGCTAAAAATGTTCTACGAACCCACAGTAGAGCACACACTTTTCAGAGTTCAGAGTTTTTCATTAAAATGCAAGCACCCAAGTGGAAATTGTTGCTTTCCAATTGTCAATAGAATACCCAGATTGAATGGAGAATATAAATTGCACTTAATATTGGAGTCTAATTGTTAAAAAAAAAACTGTGTTTAAGAAATAGGATTCATTGCTCAATCAGATTTTTGTGGGTTCTTCATACGCTTGTCAAAAAAGAATAAATAAAAAAAATGAAAATGGCGGGAAGTGTTCTGCCAAAATGACGGTTGGTTGGTGTTCACTGTTCAATTGGTTACTTTTAATAATGTAGTAGAATAAAAACTGAAATTTTAAATGCAAAAGGTAGGTAGGCCTGTTTTTGAGGTCATTTCTCGAAGAGAAAAGCAAAGCAAGATTTTCCGCACGCAATTAAAACCATAGACAAACCATAGTAATGTCCCTGATTACAACAACTACGTCCTACTGACATTTCTGAGCATTGATATACTATACATGGACTGCTACCAGCCAATTTTTCGTTGAAGCAAACATAAGTAGATACTAGCCCCCATAATAATAAACAAATGTGCACGAGTTAGTTTGCTAGCAGACGTCAGTTAGCATACAAAAAACTGACGTAACTGCTGTGTAACAAGTGGTTAAGTTTAACGCAGCCTTTATTAATACGGTAGTAGCTCTATAGAGAATCGGAAACACTCAAATGTCATCGAGCAATTTGTGCGATTTAGCTTTACTTTTCCACTAAACACGTGTATAGTTGTGCAGTGTATAAATATTTATACAGCCTTTATACATCTTCCCAAAAAATTTTATTTAAAAAAAACATTTTCCCAAGGATATTAGTTTATACGGGGCTTATAGAAATCTACTACATTTATATGCTCATAAAGAAATGAAAACAAACTAGCAGCTTGTGAAAAAAATACAAATTCAAATAAAAATAGGTAATGTGATGTAAATTTAAAAACAATTTAAAATTTATCATATCTACAGATGATACTTCTAATACAACTTACGAGGATAATCGTCAAATCTTGATAGCTAATAAAAACGTCGATACCAATCCATCCAAATTATTTTTGGTTTTATTTAAAATAAAATGTGACAGATGTGACAGATTTGCTGAATGATGTGAAGTCAAAATTTCGTTACTTTTTCAACTCTATACAGACACTAAACAACCCCTCCAGATGTGTTTAGCTTATACAAGATCTATATAAAGTTGTAAACATTTTATAAATAAGGTTTTTGCGTTTGGAGGCATTTCAGAGAGTGCATCACTTTTAACGCTCCCTATTACAAAGGTGTGTTTTTTTGAGCTTCTAGCTCAGCAAAGCAATGTATGTAGAGTAAACGAATGCTCAAAAAACGGTTCCGTTCACATTTATGTGCTTGAATGGTATAATTTACTATAAAAGGTTGTGTGTCTCGACTTTTGATTATAGTTCACCTGGGATGTCTACCCACGTCACCAGAAAGGTTCTAACATATGCTCGCTGTTGTCAAGTTAATTTAAATTGGGATAAATGTGTGAAACGTCAAATTGGAGGTAGTTGTTGTAATTTCCTGCTTAAAATGCTACTTTACTGTGCTCTTATAGCTTAAAAACGCAGAGCTAATATTGAACATGGTAAAGAAATCGAACTCACCGAGGGAATAAAAACAGAAATGTACCCAAATGTGTTATGCAAATTTTTAAATCATCTCTGAAGTGCGGTCATTTACAAAAGTCGAATTCGAACGAAATTTGTAATATATCATCATGTACATTGACCTTAAATAAGATTTATTCGATTGGAGAGCATTGCCATATAAACATTTTTTCAGCCACCGTTTCCAAATGTGACAGCAGCAGCTACCTACCTCTACCTCTGCAGTCTGCACTCTGTTCAAACCGTCATAAAAATTTGCGATTGCTGTTGCTCATATTTACGAAATAGGAAAAGAGAAAAGATTTCACAAGAAATATTGAAACAAACAAACTAAATTGAATAAAACAAAGCTCAAATAATTGCCAGCAATGGATTCCGAGCAACAGAACTCGTCAGAAACTTCAACATCCAATTTGTTATCCAAACCCCCGAAAATCCAGCAAGAGCCAACTAGCATTACCAATAGAAAATTATCAGACAATGGAGATTCGGACGTGGTAAAAACTAACAAAAAGAGTGATCCACGAAGGAAGATGTATCTTTTAAACGAGAACGTGAAATTGCTTCGCAAGCGTTCCAAGCAAGTCAGGTCAAAGGTGGAGGTAATAAAGACATCAATGGGCTCCGAACCACCGGAGGCGTCTGCCACCAAAAAGGAAACTGATCTCACCGAGAAGGAAATCCTTCAAAAAATCGATCAACTACAAGAGTTGGTGCAGGAAATTCGTTTAAAGAACAGGGATCGCAATGACTCTGAAACAGCGAACTCTGTCCAAACAGGCGAAAATGATAGCGCTGAAGAAAATTCGGAGGGAGAGACAATTGAATCTAAGGAAAAGCCGAAGGAGAAGCGCAAACGACGTCGAATCCGCAAGAGGAACCGGAAGAAAGTCACAGACGAAAAGCAGCTACAAAATATGTACGAAAAACATATAAACTGGATTATAAGTGACGGTGATGAGAAATTGCTCAAATGTCCAGATTTGCAATTCAAACTCGGCGATGATTTGGAGGAACTGGCGCAGAAATGCGTCGATGCAGGCCTTGGTCGCATCGTCGAAGGTGAAGTGCGAGTAAGCGCTAAAAATAACCACCAAGCTTTCATCACCATGTCAGAAGGTCGGGATGCTATTGTCTCATCAATGGCTGCGAGGAAGTATGCTATGGATGGTGACGTAGTAAGAGTGTTTGTGAGAATTAATCCTGATGAGTCAAAGGTGTCTCCAGGTAATCCAGAGGAAGTAGAGTCCATAGAAGTAGCTATAGGTGAGTAGTCATCTAACAAAATACTCGTCGTTGTACCTAAAAATACATGAATCTTTCAGATAGCGACTGTGTGAACGAGTGCAAAGATGACGTAGAGGTTCTTAAGAAAACCGAAATCATTGCTTCCACGCTTTCGCGCCAAGCGTTTGTTATTCGGCTTGTCAAGGAGATTGGTAATCGGCTATTTGTCGGATCGATATCGTTCAATGACACAATCGAGCTCGAAGATGGTAAGTTCTTCAAGCTCAAGCCGCGCGACATGAAAGTTCCCATGATATACATCCCGGTCGAACAGTGCGAGGACGTCCTGACCAAGCAAAAATCCGATGATCAACTAGGATTTCTGTACCTTGCACAGATAAGCGAAATAAAAGACAACGGTCGCTGCATTGGCAAGTTGCATTCGGCGGTAGGAAAGTGTGGCAACCTTCAGGATGAAATCAAGGCGATCCTCCTGCATAACGGACTAAAGGATGTACAGCCATTTGAGGAGCGCTTTGAACAAATGTGGGACAATTCGGTAACCATAACCGATGCGGAGCTGTCGACCAGAGAAGATCTGCGCAAGGAGTGTATATTCACGATTGATCCACTCACTGCCCGCGACTTGGACGATGCTATGTCGTGCAAGTCGCTCGACAATGGTCGCTATGAGATCGGAGTGCATATATCCGATGTAACTCGCTTTCTAGAGGAGAGCTCCGAGTTAGACGAGCTAGTCAAGTTGCGAGCAACCAGCATTTACCTTATCAACGAGGTCATTCACATGCTGCCTAAGACACTCTGCATGAAGTGTTCTTTACTGCCAAACGATGACAAGTTTGCATTTTCGGTGTTCTGGGTGATGGATGACAAGGCACAGGTAATATCCACACGTTTTGCGAGGAGCATAATTCGCTCCTGCTCCCAACTTGCCTATGAGCATGCACAAAAGATCATCGACAATCCAGACGAGGCGTTCACTGTGGACGATTTCCCTACGATTTGCAATGGATTCACCGTGGCCGACATTGTGCAAAGGGTGCTCAAACTGAATTCCTTAGCTACAATCATGCGCCATGATCGCTTCGAAAACGGGTCTTTGTCGATCGACAAGCCACAGTTCTACTTTCAATTCGATCCGCAGACAGGCGAACCTCTCAGCTATGACATATCCAATCGGCTGACGGCGAACTATCTGATTGAGGAATTCATGCTTCTGGCTAATCAGTCAGTGGCGCAGTTTATTTACCAGCATTTTCCGAATATTTCGATTTTGCGCAACCATCAGCCTCCAAAGCCGAGTGCTATACGCAGTCTGACGGCAAAGTTGTCGGCCATGGGCATTGACCTCGACTTCAGCAGCTCAAAATCGATTTATGATGGAATGAAGCGTATTTGCGGGGCGAGTTGCAGCCCCGAAGTGATGTCTGCTGGTATGAACTACCTGCTGACCAAGCCAATGATGAGGGCCAGGTAAATGTCATCAAAATAATTTTGTACAGCAAAATTGACTAACAAGCATTCGCATTGCAGGTACTTTTGCAGTGAGAATGTAGACACAGAGGCGGATTTGCGTCACTATGCGTTGGCCATACCGATTTATACGCATTTTACCAGCCCCATCCGACGCTATCCAGATATACTGGTTCATAGGTAAGCCAACCCAACCATCTGCATTTGCAGTTTTCAAAGTTGTTTGCCACATCTCCTCGATCCTAATGTTGCTTGTACGTATTTTATTTCTTTGTGACTCGGGTGACTGGAGCCTTCCCATTTGCGGAGGTCTTCTGTCTCTTGGGGACTGTTACTGCTTCAGTCAGAACATACAATCTTAAAGTCTATACCGTGATGTATCACTTCAACACCAATAATCTTACTTTACCTGATTAAAAAGCAGTCGTCCATACCTACCCAATATAAACGTCCCAAAGGCCGTCAGTTTCTAACACTATATCAATTTATGTCTCCTTTTTAGACTGCTGAGTGCCGCCCTCGGCTATACAGCCCCACCTAAGCGCACCCCAGAAGAGCTGCACGATTTGGCACAGATCTGCAATGACCAGAAATTTAATGCCAAGAATGCTGGCGAAGAGAGTGTCAACTTGTATTTCAAACGTTATATCAAAGCTAAGAAAACAATTAATGTTCGAGCCGTAGTCACCGACATTTATCGACATTCAATGGAAGTTATAACTCTGGATACCGGCCACTTGATTACAATTCAATTTAAACTCCAAAAGGTTGTGGTTGACGCCAGTAAAGCACCAACAGCAATTTACATATCCGAGAAGAATTCCACCAAACCACCCGTCGAGCTAAGGATGTTCTCATCCGTTGATGTCAAACTCACAATATGGGAGGGAAAGTTGACTGGGTTTTTCATCTCTCCCGATTGGCCGAAGCGCCTGGAGAATAGCATTGCTGACACTGAAGCTGTACAAAAGAAACGTGCTAAAAAATCTAAAGGAAAGACGACTAAGCCAATGAATGCTGATTGAATCTGTTTAAACATCGCATGCACATTTGTCTGTGATTTTAATTGCACATTTTACTGTAGACTTAAGTATTTTTTTCTTTTCCTTTTCTGATTGTAAACTTGAAGTATCTACAGAGATAAATAATTATTTATCGATTTGAGAATTGTTTTCGTTCTTTTTCTACGTTTTTTTTTTTAAATTTCTAACCTGTGTTTAGCTCTAGCCCTATTTTCGATATAGCTTTTGAGCGTTGAGCGGAATAGTATCCTCAGCATTTACCAGGCTGGATTCCGATCTAGCCTGTCGACAGTGGACCAAATATTTATATTAACAACTATCGCCAAACGCTTTTTAGAAAATAAAAAGAAATTGTATGTGTTTTTTGTTGACCTTAAAGCGGCTTTTGATACCGTCAACAGAAATTCACTGCTTTTTAAGCTAGCAACGTTAGGCATATCGACAAAAATGGTTAGAATCTACGGGCAGCTTCTTGCTAACACGTCTGCGGCTGTGTGTAGTGGTAATCTGAAATCATCCACTTTCCCTACAGAATCTGGTGTCCCACAGGGTTGTGTCCTGAGTCCTTTAATGTTTTCTCTTTTTATAAATGATGTTTGTGACAGTATCCCAGGAGGCATTAAGTACGGTGATGTCGATGTTAAAGTTTTGCTTTACGCGGATGATCTGGTCATTCTTTCTGACAATCCCCATACTCTACAGCTGCAAATAAACAAATTAAAGCAATATTGTGATACCTGGGATCTAAAAATCAACACTGGAAAATCAAAAATCCTTGTTTTTAGAGCGCAAAACCGGGCCGGTAGGGAGCATGCCTGGTCTCTGGATGGTACTCCAATTGAGGTTGTAAGCCAGTTCAAGTACCTAGGGTTCTTACTTACATACAATCTCAATTTAAAACCACATATCAAAGAAAGAACTCTTGCAGCTAAAACCGCAATCAACACCATGTGGTCTAAGTTTTTTTTAAATAAATGCGTAGACCCGGCTTCCAAATTTAGAGTTTTTAATGCCACAATTAATAGTTGTTTTTCTTATGGCAATGAAATTTACGGCTATCAGCAGAGTAGTGAGATCGAATGCATACAAAGATATTTCTTTAAGAGGATTTTTAGGCTTCCCCAAACTACACCCAGCTACGCGATTCATGTGGAATCAGGCCTACCCTATATTTTTACGAAAAATCTTAAAGCTAGCGCTGACTACATTAGCAAAGTTATGTTAAGATCTACGAGTAACTTACAAAAGAAAGTACTTACTATAGCTATAAGACGCAACTACTCTCCAATCAAAGACTGGTACGAATTAGCCGAGTCCAACCAGACTTCTATTGAGTTAACTGAAAGAAATGTCTGTGAGTGGAGGAATATTCTCTACGATTGCATCTCTGTTGTTGATTACAATCTGCTAAAGCTTTGCTTGGACAGAGCAAAGGAGTCAACAAGTAGGTCAGTATATAGGGAGCTCAATCTTTCTTTGGGTTCCAATAACTATTTTAATAACAAACTAACAGTTCAGGAGATGAGTCTGATTTTTAAAGCTCGAACAGAAATGCTTGAATTGAATTTCAGACCGCATAGAAGTGATTTAAACCCCAGGTGTCCACTTTGTAACCTGCACCAGAACGAGAATGTTTTTCATTTCCTTGCGTTATGCCCCATTATTCAGGAAATTCGTAGACTGTACTTCTACAAAAGCTTCTTAACTTTTCAAGAATGTGCTCAAATTCTTAATGGAGATAGTGGGTGGAGATCGCTTATCCGATTTATCGTGCATGCCATGAATTACCGAAACTCTTTTGCATCTTTGTAAATAAAATTTTATCTTTCGTTTTAGCTAAACTAAAAGCCAAGTTTTTTTTTTTTTTTTTATCCAACTAAAAAAAAAAAAAAAAATATTAAATCCGTTTCCTTTTTTAAATGTTTGTTTTAGCTAAACTAAAAGCCCATAATGTCTATTGATACAAATCTTTTGATCTCATCTCCATCGATTAGTTTCAATTGCAATTCTTTTCACTGAACTATTTTTCCTCAGCTTAACTTATTTTTTTTTTTGTTTTTTTCGTCTCTTTTTTATAATTATGTATTTAACTTAAGAGCCTGTTGTTAGCAAATTTAACTCATATTTAACCTGTTTACCTATAATTTATTTTCTGTCACACTATAATGTATTCTCTCTTTTTTTATTAATTTGTAAAGTTTTTAAACGGCAGACGGCTGATAAGCCAAGCTGTATATAAAATACTTTATTTTTTACACTGTTTTGTAACCTCAAATAAATAGGAAATAAAGATTATAATCAAATCAATCAAATCAATCAATATAGCTTTTGAGTATTTACCTTAGCAGTGCATGGTTCCGGGCCAAACAGTTTTGAAAGTGATCCTGGAGAGCGTATGCCTTTTCATTTCATTCAATCCAATACCAGCTGATCCTAAACCACACATTTCTGCACATAATCCAACGTCAGTGGTTGATATTCATCTGCTCTATACGTATGAAGGACGTCTGACCTCTGCTAAGTGACTGAAAGCATGCAGAAAAGCTATCATCGCGGCCTGGTACAGAAGGCTGTTCACACCTGCTAAAAATCTTTCTTCGCTGTGCTTTGCTGAGATAAAAGGTAAAAAAAACAGGCCGAATGTAACGCACTCCAGCGTTTTGCGTTGCAGTGGGATCAAGTTTGTTTTTGAATTGACTTTTGGACAACTTCATAAGAAATCTTTTACGATAACCTCGCACAACAATCAGTCGCGGAATTTATTGAGATTTGTGATACCTCGAATGTAATTTAAGCCTCCGACGGAGTGTGCGTCGCGGAGAATTTTCCGTTCCAAAGGATACCTCGCTAAGGCGGATTTTTTTCAAAGTTATACTTCCAAGTCGACGCAGTGGCTCAACTGTAGTGTGATGAACTTCTAAGCGCAGTAAGTGGTACCCTTCCGCGAATGTCTAAAAATAAAGCTTTTTAAATGAGTCACTCGGATTCGGCATAGAATTGTGCCCCCTCCAAAAATTCCCAAATACGAGTATCCAACACACAATTTAAAAATGAATGATTCATTTCCCTGAATATAATACATAATCCGAGTGTCCAGGCTAAATTTTTCAAACTCACAATTGCGAACTTTTCCATACATAATTGCAGATTGTGACCTACAAAATATATAAAGTTGAGGTTAAAAATGATTATCAGTATTGAATGATCTTTATGTAGAGTAAACGAATATTAAAAATGCAGTATATATACACCTAAAACTTCTCACAAAAAGGGCCTTGTACCAAGCGTTCCCCATAAATTTTTTGTAGTTCACAATTTGTGAAATTTTCGATTTAAAGTTGGCCACTGTGACCTAAAAATATTAAGAGTGTAGGTTAAAAATAATTATAAGCACAGCTTTAAGCGTGACACATCTAATAAGTGGAATGTTTTGTTAACAGTTCATCATAACCCCCAGATTCGCATTTGGGAAAACAAACTAGTAAACTGGTTGCACGGAACCCGGTTTTTGACCTGCCTTTCAGTTTGAGATCCAATTTCATAATCCCTCCAAACAAAATCTGAGAATGAACGTTTTTCGCCGAACTCTTTTTGATTCATTAAAATCCAATTAGTCACCAATATGACCCAAGTAGTTCCCAAAATAATCACCAGCCGGTTGTAGGTACATAAATCTTGTCTCACCTGTTGCCCTGCGTCAAAGATTGTCTCTATATACCTACGAAGTTAACCGTAAAGACCGCTGTTAAGAGCGTCTTCTTACATAGTATTAACAATTTAAAAGCACTTAAAACGCTCAGCTTGAACTGTAGCAGCGAGTTTTATTTTAAATTTTGTTGATCTCTATACTCATCGTTGCACAGTGAAGCGATAAGTGGTATCTCTCTTTGGTGGCAACATCCAATCCCAAAATAAATAATGTATTAATTACTTTTTTTGTTGGCGATTTCTCTCCGCTCAGTGCGGGAACCCCGTATGGCGTTAGGTATTGTGAAAAAAATCTCCTACGTATCTTTGATATTACAAATAAAACCTGTCGGTGGATTACCGACAAGCATCTGTACAAGACAGTTGAAGCTTATAGTTAAAAACGTATTCAGAACTAAGACAGTCATTTATAAATTTATACCAAAACGTAAGTTTTTTTTAGGCTGGAAAATTCAAAACATTTAAACATTTTATTGCCAAATAAGAAATTTAAATTTGACAGTTACAAGACAATTTTAGGGTACAATTTTGCAAAAAATTTGAAAAACCAGGCGATGCGCATTTCCCTTTCGATTCCCCAGAAAAGGGTTTCGTTTGCCGGTAAGTTAATCTGAGAATCCCTGGCTGCTGGCGATCGTGATACGTTTTTTTTTCTTTTGGAGAAATGCTTTACGCACCATAAGGAAGTATACATATTTCCCCGTAATCCGGACTCTCCAAGAGGATTTCACACTTGGCGTACCGGCTAAAACTCCAAAAGTGTCTCGCCAATCTCCCCCTCGGGACCACTTACGCATTACTTTAAAGAGGGTCCGTGTCTAAGTAGCGGATTTGGACATTTCCTCAGATACCTTCTCTTGTTTTTTAATTTTCAGGATCTTGGTCAGATACGTGCTTATTTGCATCCACTGTACTTCGTTGTCGACCATCTTCTGGATAATGTTGTCCTGAATGATTTCGACGAAGATTCTTGGGGGAGGGATTCCCATATGATGCACTCGAAGACGTAGTCTGAAATCGAATCTTCTCCATGTTGGAAGGAAGGGCTTCTTACTTTCCTATCTTATGTGTAGGAAGTCGTTGAAGTACCCGTGTCCGGTGAGGAACTGGCGAACGTAATAGTTTACTTCACCGTGTTTCCGGTTACTCCATGCGTTCACGTCTCTGATGAGCATCGCAGTCCAGCGCCCTCTACTTTCCGACTCCCAGCGTTCTTGTCACTTCCGTTGTGTACGCTCTATTGCTTCCGCCATCGCTGCTTCCGCTCCAATTTCCGTTTTCTTTTCGAATGCGTACCTACTTTCGTTGTGCTGCAAGGAGGTCTATTGCTGTCATCCCTGCGATTACAAGATCGTGATACTTTGCGATCAATTTTGATGGCGATACACAAAAACTCACGCGAAAGAACAAATTGCGAATATTTTGAAGATTTTTTTTTGTAAATTTGGAAGCGATTTGTATATAAATTTCAAATTTTCAATAATTCATGGGATTTAATTCATTTATAATAATAATAGCTCCTCAGTAACATGTAACAGACGTATGTACTTACCAACATCAAGTGTCGCGATCGTCTCAGAAACATATTGGTTTTCCAAGGCCTGTTGTGTTCCAAATTAATGGATCAATGCACTCAAATCTTGTTTTATCATAAACACCAAGAAGTTCTATTAAAAAAAAGAACAAAAAGAAACCTTTTGAATACCCATACAGAGGAAATGCGAATTTGGTGTTTCCTTATTCCTTATGGCCTATGCCATCAATACCCGCCTTGCTCTCAGTCCACAATCAATCTATGCAAAAATCACTTCACCTTGTCTTGGCAGCAGGTACATTTGACAACTAAAGGCCTCATAGTCATGTAGATTTTCTTGAAAAAGCACTCGATAAATGGTACGAACTATATGACTTGATCAATTTCCATTGGAAGGTGTTTTTATAACGAACGACCACTTGAAGAGCGCGGCCAGCGCATCTCTCCCTCTCTCTAGAACAGGGGAATTAAATATTTCCGCGCGGAACAACTATATAAAATGTTATAGGCGACATTTTAGCGAGCTGAGTATTGCAAAGCTGTTTGGGTGAATCGTTTCAAGTCAAGGATTACTTCGTGCAAGAGGAATTAACAAATCGACGATGTGCTACTTACAAGTTACTCTCTGTTGTGGTAAGAACAAGACGTCAGTGAGTTTTGTTTTTAAGATTATTTCTGACAACAACAACCTTTTCCAGTTTTACTATTAGCGGCTATTAGTGCTCGTCCACAAGTCTGGAATATTGGCTTCAGTCCAAATGGAAACCTTCAGCAGAATCCAAATGGCCAACAGAATCCTTTTCTACCACAAAATGGCCAAACATCCAGTTCTTCGACAACAACAACTGCTCCAACAGTTCAGGTGACAACACCATCGAGGGAATACTATGATTGTTTAAGCCGTTGTCCATCAACATCTGAATACAATCCGATTTGTGGGACTGATCAAGTGAGCTATCATAATCTGGGAAGATTGGAGTGTGCTTCACGATGTGGAACAGGTTAGTAGTTCTTTAACAACTTGGTTATCTAACACTATAGTGCGTGCGTTTCTCAATACACAGCTGTTTCCATGCTGCGTGGTGGAACTTGTTTACCAGTGGGCTAGTTGAGAATAATTGTATTGTTTGTAAATACAATAAGTACAATATTGTGAATGCGACTCCGGTTAAATTAATAAAAGATAAATACTAATCGTTTGATTTTTTTTTGTGTGCAATTTGAAAAGCTAAGGGTCAAGGTTGAAAGTGATTTGGATTCAGTTTGATTTAAACATCAAATGGAGAAGGAACATTTAAATAATTTAACAATGGTGATTGTACTTGCTTACCTACCTACTTAGATAGCGCTACAGTCCGGGGTGGACCCGGGCATCAAACAATACGCCTCTTCAGTTAGCGCGATCTTTGGCTAACTGCGTGGTCCTTTCCAGGTAAGAATCGAAGACTTTTCGCACCGGAACGTTGGTGTTCATTCGGACTACATCTCCCAGCTATCTTGGTTGATGTGTACTTTTTCGTAGAGTTCGCTTGTTAAAGCTGCTCCTCCAAGCCCGTCATTGCAAACGGGTCCGAAAATCACCCGACAAATTAAGCTTTCGAGTCGACCAAGGAGATATATATCCCGCCATACTTTTGTGACTTAAAGCAGAATTGGGTCAATGAGGGTCTTATGTAGAGTCTCCTTAGTGTTTCTCGACAAGACTTTACTAACAATTAACTCTTCGCTTGATTTCTGCTGTGATATCCTGTTCAGTGTAATGCTTGAATTACAACATAACGCACGCGCATTTCTGCAAGAGATTGAGATCCATTTGTCCGCACTCAACGCTAATTTAGGAGTAGGAATGAGATTATAAAACAGACGTATAAAGGCTCGATAAAAAAATATTAGTACATAAATGTGGACTTCTTGGCATTTTTTCTAGGATCAGTTCAAAGAGTTTCATTTCATTTGGAACCTTCATTCGTCAGACACAGTTCCTCTGTGAACAACGGAACCTTGCTGGAGTCAGATACCTCAGACTTGACAGATCCTCTTCAAGAACCTATCAGAAATGCGTTATGTAATGAGGGCGTTTGGATTTCTAGATGAGTAGGTAAGTCCGGCAGATAACTGACTTGATGTATTTGAGTATTTATTGGCCCAGATTGGTCAACAGTGATTAGTTCTTTCAGTTGACATTTATGGAGAGGTAGCAAATAGGCACGGTCAAGTATCTAGTTAAGTAAGTCTGACAGCTAACTTACTTGATGATTGGTCTAGATCGGTGACTGAGTCCTAAGTTGACAGCTCGCATATGTGACTGACGCAGAAAAAGTGACGTTCCCGCCCAATTTAGCTTTTTCTTTCAGGTTACATATATACTCCAGACCAATCTAGTCTTAAAAAACTTAAGAAAACTAAGTTTTTGAATGTGCCCAATCCTGCCTGCATCATCAGTTGATATTTCGAAATGTAAAAATTCAAAATAAACAGCGAGCATACAACAACTCAAGTATACTAGGCAACGCGTTCGTAAACCTAGTTCAAACAAATCTAGTTGACGTTTAACATGAACAAGGTATCCGAACGTCTTGTCTGGAATAAAAACTTAACAACATTTATGTATAGGTACATTTATTAGTCATGTTATGTGATGTAATGGTTTTCTGTACCTACTGATTAACGGGAAAATATTCCTTTTGATTGCTGTAGCTTATAATATAAATCCACCTTATTGTCAGGATTTTACAGCCTTTTTGTCGTACCGATTACGGCGTAAATTCCAAACCGAATTTCATGAAATAAGCACAAAACGAGAGGTTAATTTCGTTAGGTGTATTCCCGCATAATATTCGTTTTTGGTCACAATAAAAAACCATATAATAAAAACGACAAACTCAATTCTCCGCATCTAAATGACCTCTAGCCCCTCAGCTGATAACCGAAATAAAAATCGCAAAAAAACCCAGATTCAATGTTTGTTTGATGGTTTTATTTTCGAGACGACATCTGTTCATTTCATCACAGCATAATTTACAAGGCCGAACATGTCCCCCGTCGCACCACTGATACATCTGTTAGAAGTGTCAATCATTACTGCACCATTTAAAAAAAAAAAAAAATACTTACTTGTTCCACACCGTGCAGCACACTCCAATCTTCCCAAGTTATGATAGCTTACTCGATCACTTCCACAGATTGGATTGTACTCGGATGTTGATGGACAGCGGCCCATACAATCGTAGAATGCCCGCGACGGAGTTGTAACTTGTACCGCTGGAGCAGTTGTGGTTGTCGAAGAACTGGAATTCTGATCAACTTGCCGTGGATTCTGACGGCCATTTGGACCCAGCGGACGGTTTCCACTCAGCTGATCATTTGGCCCGAAGCCAATATTCCAGACTTGCGGCCGAGCACTAACAGCCACCACTAAAACTAAAACTAGAAAAAGGATTAGGAAAATCATTGCGGTAAACTTAAGCTAGCTTACTACAGCACAGGACCACTTGTAGATTGGACATCATCTTTTTGCAGAAGTAGTTTTCGACTTGAAACGTATCACCCGAAATTCTTGATAGTACTCAGCAATACGGAACCAAAACCATTTTATATATTCAATAGGGAAGTCGACACGCACTTCCGAATCATTGTAACCACGCACCAATGGCAATTTATCAAGTACCTAAATCTACTCAAAATTTGATGGCCGTACACTCTGCTGGTGTTTCAGGCGTTGATTGCGCCGAAGTGATCACTTCTTAGAACTACCTACGATTTGTGGCATGAATGTTCATCGAAGTTGTTTATAAACTAAGTTTTAAATGTAGAAGAATCTTTCAAACCCAGTGATTATAAGATAAGACTGGCGGCATGTCAAAGTCTATAGGCGTTTTTTTTAGCTGAGTAAAGTAGGATTTTCAGCACGCAATTACAACAACTACATACGTCCTACTCGATATTTCCGAGTTTTAGCGGGCGATCCTCTATTTTAGATATTTTATGTGCTAAACGTCGTTCCAACGCGTTTCATTTCAAATTTGAAATAATAATATTGACATATAAAGGCTGGTATGCAGTTCACGTGAAATCCAATTTTTCATACAAATTTTTCACCGCGAATTGAAGTCAAAAATAGTTGTTCAAAAAGTGATTTGTAGGGGGATTACTTAAGCTATTTCATTTGGCTTTTATTGTCCGTCACATTAATTTTTTGACATTTCGGCGTGAAAATTTTACTCTCAATTTCACAGCACTTTTTGGATAGAAGTGAAAGTTCCATTTCACTCGAACAGCGTAAGGCTGTAACGCTGTTCGAGTGAAATGAAACCATTTCTGCTAGATGAAATTTTGACGTAAGTTTGACGATCTGCTAGTCATCTAGCTTTTAATGAAATGCGAACGTGAATAGGTCTGTTCCCTAACGATAATGAATTCGAACACATTAGTCAAATTTAGTCAAACTTTGTTCCTTTACGCAAAAGTTGGGTAAAAGAGAGCCACAAAGAGAGAAAAAACATTTCCCCTTCATATAAAAACCTGCAAATAGTAGCCCAAGAAATTTCTTTTGGCTAGTTTGTTATCACTGATTTTAGCTGTCAAATCTCTGAAAAGTCAATTTGAATTGGCTGCTTATTTCGGTTTGGTTTATTGAGTGCTGAAATTTGTAATTTAAAATGGATAAATCGGCAATAAAATTAAATATTAAACTTGGCCGAGTGTTTTTCAACGTCTGCAAATTGGTATTTTTTTTAAACCCACTGACGTTTATTTTTATAAATTATTTTTCTTCCTCGCATATGTTTTAAACGTCATGAAAACTTTCGTTCCTGTACTTTTTGGTTACATTCTCGTTTTCCCTACTCCTTGATATCTGACATTTTGCCGAAATTGACCAAAAAAGTAAGGGAACAGACCTAGGAAGTTATGATTTCTAGTTTCGTAAGCCTGATAGCTGATACTGACTAGATGTGTTTGAGTTTTTATTGGCCCATATTGGTCACGTGATTAGTTTTTGTAGTTGACGTTTATGGAGGGGTAGCCGACAAATTTAGTCAAATGAAATGTCAAAATTGAAACTTACTTACATACAACAACAACTCATTTGACTTAGTTAACGCATTCGTATACCTAGGCCATACAAATCTAGCTGACGTTTTACACAAACTAGGTATCCGAACGTCCCCAATTCATTAAAAGAAATAAGGGAGCTGTCAATGTTATCGCTTACAAATAATTTGACGGATGGTTAATTTTCGTAGCTAAACTTCCAACCGAAGTTTCTCATAAGAAGTTGTTTTTCGCCACAAATCACAAAATACATTTAGGGCTATTGCGAATAAATTCCGACGGAAATGTTTCCCTTGATTGCTGAATAGAAAACATTCCTGAGAAATATAATTCCCGATAGGGGTGATTACATGAAACTCGACAACAATTTCCCAAAGGGAATTGCCTGTTGGGAGCGAGAAACATTGTTACTCATCGCTCTTCCCTATTTCTAATCACTGTTTAATAGCACGCCCAAAGGTGTGCAATAGAAATCGTGATGCGAATATTAATCAAATAAAACTGTCGACCTAAAATTTTTTTAATACTAGGCTAAGCAGAAAAATTGAAAATCGGTTTTCGCTAAGAATTAAAAAAAAAACTAACCACCAAGTGCTTAAGACGGCACAGGCAAACATTTCGCAATGCACGAATGTACTAGATTTCTTTTACCAAATCACAAACTGTACAGCCATATGGTTCCGTGGTATGGATCTTTTGTATTTGGCGTGAATTATTGAACATCTTATACCATGTTCCCACCAACGTGATTTAGCTGAAGTGATTTATAAATCACTATAGGCGTTCCCATCGGAATTTTAAGTGTTTTAGTGTGACATTTGAAATTAAAATTAGTTGGCAAGCTTTAAATTTTTTCAATATCGTGCAAAAGAAAAATTACCTACAACAATTTAAAATGAGTTCAAATACTTTGGATATAATTTTTATCTTCAAGAATAAATCCAAAAATATTATAAACAACTACAATCTGCATTTTTAATTTAAATTTTTTTAAAGTTTGTTTTTGTTTGAAGTGCTGAAGTTTATTTTATTTGTGTCTTTTCGATTTGTGTATGTTTTAAAAGAAGGAACAAAGTTGGATTAAACTTATGTCGTTTTCCATTGGGACAAAAAATCAATCTTTTTTTTGATCTAAATCACTTTTCATTTTCCATTGGGCAAAAAAAAAATCAATCTTTTTTCGATTCGGAGCACTTTTTGCAGATCTCGATATTTTTTCAGATCTACACATACTGCCACTTACACCAATACATTTTGCACAGCTGTTTTGCGTCAATTTAGGAAGTTTGTTTTCAAAACAATTGTGCAAAGTGTCGTGAAAACCCAAATAAAGAAATACTAGCCATGGATATAATTTTGGAGTAATTATTATCTTATTACCCGTCGAATTCTCCAACCGGATCATCTCATTTTCCACCAAAACTATTCCATTTTTATCTACAAAAGGGGAAAAATTGTTCAAATTGATATCCATATTTGCGATTCTTCCATAAATGAGTGCAATTTGAACAGCTGATAATGCTGTCAAATAACGCACTAATACATTTACAAAAGCAGAGCAATTTCGTTGCATGTTCCATTTGCCGGGTAAAATCTGAGATCTGAAAAAGATTTCTGGTGGTCCCAATGGAAAACGACATTAGCTTTGCTGCTATGAACGCTGCCAGCAACTTTGCCCACCAGTGGAAGTGGCAAATATGTATAAGGTGCGAGTAGGTTGGTGGTCAGCCGGAGTTTTTGAAGTCACGTGACATTTGTCAATACGTATTTCTTGCAACAAGCGCACCTAATCTTTGCCACTCCGTAAAAATATAGCTCTCATGCAAATAACGGAGAATCTTCCAAAGTTAGGAAGCAGTATTGTTTGTCAACACGAGCACGAGCATCAGCTAATTTCCCAACTAATTCATACACAACTCATACTGACAGTATTTATCATGAATTCTATGCCAGTGCAAAAAATTATTTGCATTCCTGTTTTCATTGATCTTCAATAGCTTCATGCCACACCTGTTTTCGAATTCCAAGGCAAACCTATATCGCCGCATGTTGTGCTTTCAGAAATGCAATTTTATATAGAAGCATATCGCTCGGGATACAACTTATAATTTAATTGTAAAGTGCAGCCACCACATAAGCCAGCAAACCGTATGCTGCCGATCTATCGATCTCAATCATCTCGACGCACAACTCATTTGCGGTTAAATCTTCGCCCGCTTCTTCTGAATAAATTAGCAATTAGCGCCGATTAAGAGAAAACACAGAAAAGCTCTCAAGCTCTCCGAGTGATTATCTTTTCCGGTGTCAAGTAGAGTTTTATTCGCCTTGTGTGCTTATTTAACCCAGCAGTTTACGTCTGACGCCTGTTTACAAGCCAACTATGATGAAGATCACTCTCGCGCTATTTGTTGTTTGTGGTAAATATTTGCCAAATACTTTCTATAAACATTGGTCATACCTGGAATTTCCATTATAGCTGTATTGGTGGGGCTGGGATCCCCTCGTGACATACCACAGAATGTCACCAAACCAGATCCGAGCCTAGAATATGAGATAATCAGCCCCACGCAGGTGAAACCGCTCGCTCTACCTCAACCAAAGCCGATCAACGACAATCCGGCGCAGTCGGGAAACAAAACCTTTATCTATGAACCTGCAACTCGTACATGGATCCCAGTGAAACCAACTGATCCCGAACCTAAGGAGGGTACCCTGTTGTGGAATCAAAAAAACGACAAGTGGCTGACTCAGTCATTCTGGCCTTAAATGCCTGACTTTCGAGATTAAACTATTTTTTTTTGCTCAAGGTAGTATGCGTGCTTTTATTGAGTTTTTACAAAGCTGACGGTCGAAGAGTGCACTGTGTGTGTGTCAAGTATTTGGACTTGACGTTGAATTTTAAAAAATGTTAACGGTTGAAAAGTCCACCCCATGGATTGGTGCCAGAGCGTCCGGTATTTGGGCTCGGCGTTGGTCTGGAACGCTGGCCTTGGCCGTTTTGTCCGCTCTGCAGGCCATAGGTCAAGCTGGCGTCGGGATTCCACTGTCTGCTGTTGGTGGGGGGTTGTTTTTGGTAGACCCCTGCACCGGAGCCAAATGGTGGTTGAACTGGTGGAGTGCCAGCGGCTGGAGTGTGAACTGGAGCTGGAGTTTGAGGCACTACCGGGCGCGGAGTGGTGGCCACTGTAACCGGTGGACGTGGCGTGGTTCTCGGTAGGTCTTGAGTAAGTGCTCGATCGGCATCGGGGTTCCAGCCCAGTCCACCCTGAGATGTTGTTGAGTTTTGACGAGTAGGGGGTAACTGCTGTGTCGGACTGTGTGCCTGTTGGGATGTCTGACGTGTCGGCTGCTGCACTGGCCTTCCAGCAGGAACCGACTGATTTCCAGGACGTTGTGGTGTGTTCCACTGACCGGCACTCTGATTGTAGGGGACATTAGCCTGCGAGTATCCTGGAAGCTTAGTGCCATCCTTTCGGACCCACTGATTGTCGACCTTAACCCATTGGAACTGGGTTTGATTGTTACTGCCGTAGGTGCTGTTCGGTGGACGTGTGAAAAATTGTGGCGAGGCTGCCCGTTTGTGGATCGAAAGAGGATACTCCACTCTGGTCATCGAGTGGACGCAAACCACCGCCCAAATGAGGGATCCTTGAAATGTACACAAAGAAAGGATCACTTCACTGGCGCATAGAAATACAATAACTCACCAATTAAAAGTGTTGATCTCATGATCTGCTCTAGATTCTCCGACGAAATTCTAACTAAAAATAACGATTTGATAATGTGACAGCGTTGTGGGAAGCTCTAGAAAACAACTGATCTCGCGTTCAAGTACGATTCGCAATCAACTTTCATTAGATGATCATGCATGTAAGGCAAGCGGCGGCGGCGGTGTCTTATGAGTGATGATCTCCTTTAAAGCGGTTATCATGTTCATGGCTTATCGCAGTTAGTTTTTTTTTCTGGCTATGATTACTCGGAAATTGGAAGCTTTTCAAAGTTTTCTTAATTATTTTGTTTTTTATAAATCCGGTGGATCTACCTACACACAGTCTAAGAGCTTCAGTTTGAAGATGAACCACTTTAGCGAATTTGTCAGCACTAGACTTGGCGGTCAATAGAACAGCAAATGACGCGTAGTTGCGGTTAGTTCACTTTGTTGTAAGTAACAGCACAGTTGTAGTTAATTGCTTAGAAAGTACGTCAGTTTGTCACTTATGTACGGTATTACCAGGATTGAAGTCGTGAAGGTGAATGACAGATTTATCTACAATGTATTTGGAAGACGATTTGCAACGTCACGCCGCGCCAGCATTGGTGAGTAATGTGTGTAGAAAAAGATGTATACCTTCTGTCTAAACCTAAAGAGATCTCACCCCTAAGCAGATAAAATATTTAATTCGATATTTGACTGATATTATTCCGTATTTCAAGCACATGGAATTGAATTTTAGATCATGGATTCATATTCCTTCAGGATCTGGTCGTTTTTCGATGCGTGCTATTTTTGACTACTCTTCTTTTAATTTTTAAAGTCTTATAAAATCATTTCCACCCCTTTTGACATTTCAATTCAACATTGTTATTTGACATTTCAATACAACATATTCTAAATCAAATTTCAATAAAAAGGGGAAATGTTTGTCACTCTATATAATACTTGACACTAAAATGGAACCATAGCGACCCCAGTCGAGCCAAAGAAATCCCTAAATACTGTCCCAAAAAACGTAACGTAACGTCGTATATTAATTATTTCATTAAAGAGTGCGAGTAGTCATTTTGACATATGTGCCAAACAACGACCTTTTAAGTGAGCGAAAAAAGAGACCACAAATGGCAAAGTAAATAAGTCGTAACCTGTATAAACCGTCTGTTTTCAACTGACAGATGTATGAAATACACGGAAGCTTATTGACGACTGGAGGTTGCAAAGCCAAATGTTTAACTACAAAAATGTACAGTGGAATTTAGAATCTAAAATCGGAAAATAAAAATTAAAAGTGAAAAAAATAAGACGTCGTTGGATCTTAGTAATGTTAGTTTTCCAGCATTTACCTCTCTTTTGTCTCTCTCTTGGAACGTTGCCCTAGTTGAGAATTCAAGTTGATGCGTTCGTTAACCAAGTTGAGAAGACAAATCAAGTTGAAGTTCTACATTAAGTTGGGGACTTTCGGATTTATAGTTTAGTAAGTGGGGACGTTCAAGTATCTAGTTTAGTAAGTCTGACAGCTGACTGACTTGATGTATCTCACTTTTGATTGGCCTAGGTCGATCGCATGGGCAGCTGTATTAGTTGACGTTTATGGAGGGGTAGCCGACGAATCTAGTCAAGAAATTCGTGACTGAGTACTAAGTTGACGGTTCTAAAGTGACATTCCCGACCGATCTAGTTTTCAGGTTACATCCCTTCCAGACCAATCTAGTAGGCTTAATATAACTAAGTTTTTGAATGTGCCCAGTCTCTGTCTCTGACAGCAGTCTGATATCATTTGTCTCTCTTTTTTTCAATTGACAGACACGATCAGTCTAATCAGGAAAATCCTTTCTGAATATTCAGTTGACATTTCGAATTGCATATAGGAACTGTTCCAAGTGTTCGTTGTTAAATTAGGCAGAAAACGTATTACGATTTGACAGTCAAAACTGTAGAAAAATGCAATACCTACGTTGGTAACATAGTACAACGCAATTAATATATGACTGCCCTAATAAATGAACGCCATACGTCTAATATCAAATAGCTTGGCCCTCTGGCCTACTTATGAATCAAGTAATCTAGTTGTAAAGTCAAGATAAATATAGTTGACGTACTACAAGAACTAAGTATTCGAACGTCCCCAATGTCAAATAAACTAACAAAACAAAAAAAAATATGTTTGTGTAAAACAAATCCTGAGAAAAAGCTAGTTTTGAGGTTAAAATATTCCAGTGCAAAATTGGTCACTTGTGGAAGACGGAAATGACAATAAGAGACTTTTCAGAAACTCCTAAGGAACGAATAAAATTCTCAGGAACTACGGAAGTTAAGTCTATATTTTAGTGCACTAAACAATGAAGAACCATTGGGCACATTCAAAAACTTAGTTATCTTAACTCGACTAGATTGGTCTGGAAGAGATGTAACCTGAACGCAAAAACTAGAATGGCCGGGAACGTCACTTTTCCTACGTCAGCCACATATGCGAACTGTCAACTTAGTACTCAGTCACGAATTTCTTGACTAGATTCGTCGGCTACCCCTCCATAAACTAATACAGCTGCCCATATGACCGACGTAGGCCAATCAGACCTGTGATACATCAAGTCAGTCAGCTGTCATGTCAGACTTACTAAACTAGATACTTGAACGTCTCCATTTGTACAATAATTTCAATGCTGCATTTATAACATTACACATTCCTAACACGGAAGATTAAAGTGATGCCCATGACAAATACTAAATAGACAGCTGACTGAAAGGGACAGTACTACTAAACACGCAAAAATATGTAACAGGTATTTTGGTCGGCCATCTTGTTTACGTGGTAGAAATTATGGGAACGCTCTGCATGTTGATATTTTTATGGCGATGACCTATTGAATTTTGCTTTCTTATAATACAAAATGGCTTCCGTAAGTGATGGAAGGACAATTATTTATTTATTTAGTTTAAACGATTAACGAATTCTTTGTTAAATTTACTGAAACTAATTAGCACTTTCATTTGACATGTTTCAAATCAGAGTGCATTTAATGGTTACTTATAAACTCACGGGGATCCCATTGATTTTACATTTTTGATTTATTTACATTGTATTTTATACATTGATTAAAGGGGACATTCGACATTCTCCTTTCATATGTCTGATATACGAAACGATCTAATTTCCTTTGGCAGCTGTCAAATTGTTCCTTTTTCTGCCGGATTGAGTTTTAAAACTTTTCCATTTTCCGACCCGACACTACGCGGCTTTAAATAAAAAGTGAAATTTGACTGCTCCTCTCTCTCTTAGTGGCTGTCATTTCGTATGGAGTTCCATAGATAATCGATAACTATTAAAAAACGATTTAAATAAATTTCTGATGGTTGATTTTGCATTAGAAAATTACTAGAAATATAATTTGTAGGTAGGTACATAAAAAATCTCTATATGAAATTGGGAAAGGAAATCAATTTGTTAAAAGACATATGCCAAGCAAACGCAGTTTTAAGGGTGCTGCAAGAGCGGCCGACCATCTTAAGTGAATAAGTTAATAAGTTTTTGACAGTCGGTTCACATGATACATTTTACATTGTTGCATGTAACTGCAAATTTAATTTGTACAAAAAAATTGCATTATTTAAAATTTGAGGTTAAGTTTTGAAGGAATTTTTAATTAGCTGGTAAATGGAAAGTCGGCGCAGTGGCTTAGTGGTAGTGTGTTGGGCTACTAAGCGAGGGGTTCCAGGTTCGAATCCCGAAAGGGCCAAATTACATCTTAAGGTTTTTTTCCACTGCGCCACCTCTCGCGAACGTCTGACAAACATCTGAGAGTAAAACTGTCATGAATGAGCTTCTGAATTAGCCGTTTGGACTCGGCGTAAAATTGTAGATCCCTTCCATTCGTCCCAAAAATTGAAAACCCACACAAAACAAATGGTTGTGAGAAGCTAGGCCTTGGGTCACACAGACCTGTTCCAGGCCAAAATATTTATTTATTTTTTATAAATGGAAAGTTTTAAAATTATAACTAATGCTTTGGATTATGAATGAACTGTGACAATTTTCCGCATGGTGTTTTTGTTTGCGACAAAAAGTATGAAATCTCTTTTTTAAATGAGATCGATGACCTTTCTTAGAGTTAAAAATAAACTGTCTCTGTCGGGGAAAGTTTTAAAAGAGCTTCTACATTGAGTAATAAAAATAAATAAATAAACTAAGGGGAATATACTTTGTAAAGGTTATAAACCTCGCTGGAAATCACTTCACGTAAATCTTGTGCTACAAAGATCTCTAAAGTCAATAATTCAAAGTCGCACATATTCATTTAACTTGTAATTTATTTTATTTCATTTTCGCTAAGTAAATCAACCTTTAATCGTTATCTCTAAATCGATGAAATTTAAGTATTGGAATGTGGTCTTGATTTTCTGGTTGGGGTGCTCTTTTTCTGTTGTTTATTATTTGTGAATATTTAATGTTAGGAAAGATGTTTGGTTCTATAACTACACATTTAAAACAGACAAATACATATATTTTTAATGTCATTAAACTATTAAGACTTGTGTTTGAACTTGAAGGTCAGACCTAGTTATAGAATGTATTCAACTTTACTTGTAGGTGGATTTGCAAAAATAATTATTCACAGATGAACTATTCATACTTGTCTTTCCCTAGGAATTACGGCAACAACCACAAAATTAGCTTACCCGCAAGACACAAACATAAAACCACAAAAGATGCATATTTATGTTGCTATTGCTAATTAATTCATCCATCCATCGTTTACAGAATAACAAAGCAAATTCATCGAAAATGTTAATCGACAGACTTGTAGCAAAACAACAACACGCTCAGCCTCTCATCATCGGGAACAGGCCTTCGCAAGATCCACGCCTCCAGACTTGAACCTCTGTGGGGGTGAATGATTGTATTCTCAAAACCGTCGAGCAACAAAAAATAACTTACGTGCACCGCATTTTAACGCACAATCGAACTTCTGCTGGTTGAAGTACAACTGACGGTTGGTTCCACAAATTGGATTGTATTCGGAGGTGGTTGGGCAGCTGCCAATGCACCTTAGAAAGCTGGGAGATGGAGTTGTCAGCATGACATCAGGGGTCACTGTGGACGATTCCTGTGGAGAGTTGATGTTTGCCGGTGGTCCAGGGAGGATCGGTGTTGGAAAGGGGACGCGGGGTGGTGGTGGTCTCGGAGGAGGAGGAGCTCTTGGTCGTTGCTGTTGGACAACCTGTTGGGACGGCTGTTGTAGGAACGGAGTTGGAAATCCAGCACGACCCCTTAAATCATCAAACTCATCGGGGAAAAAGAAATCTTGCCGGCGTTTTCTACTAAGGTCCATTGTCCTGACTTCGCAACACAACAGAACCACGGATCCTAGGAGTTCGATAAGGATTAGTTAAATTACATATAGCGAGTTGTAATTGATTACCGATCACAAACCACTTGGCTGCTATACTCATCTCGCGCGATCCACTTTGAGAACACTTTTTCGAATGATAGAACTATCTTCCAACGTGACCGCCTATGATCAATAAACCCCAAAGCAGAGCGGCGAAAGATGTATCTATACCAAAAAAACCCACAAATACGCTAGAACGACAACAATGCCTTAGTCACTGAACTATAGTATCTTTGCCCCTGCTGATACTGGTGATCGTTTGGCTACCGACGTAGGAAAGTAAACTGAATGAAGTTCGAGTTAGTTGTGGTTTCTTAGTTTGTAGGATTCTTCGCGTTTGGTTGTTTGCTGTCTGACAGATAGACCTGCTATTGCAGAGCACACCCAACTGGTTAAACTAGTCTCCATTTTGAAATGAGAAGCAGTTAAAAAATAACACAACTCAACTGGGATTCATGAAGAAGTTCTTCTCTTACGTGTGACAATTGTTTTCTGTCTGTGAGCCGTAATGCAATCAGTTGGAACAAACAACTATTGGTAAAGCAATTATGTCTCGTTACTCATGGCATTACATGAGTGGAATGACTAATTGTCGATATTTTGCAGTGTTTTTTAACGAGCTACGTTATATAGCCGGATGACAACATTGCTTTTAGATAAATAAAAAAATACTGGAAATATGTATCATGAGTGAAGAGAAGCGTGGGTTGGGTTATCTCGTATTTGCGCTCATGAAGTGCAATCAAAAACATAAGGGGGTAGTTTTGTTGTATGGATTTTGATCTGATCAGCGTGATCAATCATGAAAGGTGGACATCAAATTTTAATGTTTGACTTAATTAGTATAATTTTTATGGCATCTTATCTCTGTGGCGTAGGCAGGGGGTACAATAGACCAAAAGGCCGCAGTACAATAGCCCCTTTCACATAATAAATAAATAATGGTATGGTGTGGTTTGGGCATTCCTGCAATCCACCACAAATAATAACCTTTGATGGCAAGCAGGTCGAAACTTACTCGTACATTTAGCGATGCATTTACTGACGGTTTTTCATTTAGTTTTTGGATTCGTTTTTTGACGCTTTCTGACTGTTTTTTTAAACTTTTTTTTTATCCATTTTCTGCGTTTTTTGATGCATTTCTTACGTTTACTTTTAAAGCGCTTTTTTGATTAATTTTTTGACGAGCTTCCTTGGGGGTTTTTATGCGTTTTTCCAACACTTTGTTTTAATTATTTTTGAAGCTCTCTTCGATGATTTTTTTCTATACGTTTTTTACTTCTTTTACACTTGTATTTCGATGCATTCTTTGATTTGGTTTGGTTGTTTTTGCTATTTTTTTTTACTTGATTTTGACGCTTTTTTTTTAACCTTTTTTGAAGAGTTTCCTACGCCGTTTTAGAGCGATTTTCATATTTTCAAGCATTTTTCGACATATTTTTTAACATACTAATTTTTATCCTTAGATAACACGTGAACGATTTTCTAACGTCTGCTCGCCGTCGCTGTCAGGAAAAGATAAGACCGGAAAAGGTCAAAGTGACAGATGGAAACAAGTAGGCTAACGATGTGGATATCTTGTTTTGGCCCTGCAGAGAATGTTGCGTCTTGATAAAATTATTTGTTGATTCGCCACAGGCTAATTTTTCGACGCTTTTTAAAATCCTTCTTTGATGTTTTTTGATGCATTTCTCACGCGTTTTCTATGCATGGACCTTTGATTAATTCCTTAATTGTATAAGACGGGGTTTTCCGAACCTTTTTTTACTCTTTTTTGAAGAGTTTTTTGATGGATTTTTTACACGTTTTTTAATTTTTTTAAACCCGTGTTTCTGTGCTTTTTTGACGTATTATTCTTGTTTTTTTAGCTTGTATTTGACGAATTTTTTAAATTTATATTTTGAAGAGTTTTCTACGCCGTTTTAGAGCATGAATTTTTTATGATTTTTTTTACGCATTTTTAAGTCAAGTTAAGTCTTGTAGACGTCGCTGAATCTTGGAACGGAAGACATGATGTCAAAATCTATCCCTGCGAAAGATAGTGCTCTGCTCGTTGGATGTTTTCCGTTTTCCAATGCAGCCAAAATTTAACAAAGTATTTTGGTCGGCGCAGTGGCTAAGTGGTAGTGTTTTGGGTTACTAAGCGAGGGGTCCCAGGTTCGAATCGAAAGAGCCAAAATATATCTTAACGTCTGACAAACATCCGAGAGTAAAACTGTTATGAAAGAGCTTCTCAATTAGCCGTTTGGACTCGGCGTAAAATTGTAGATCCCTTCCATTCGTCCCAAAGATTGAAAACCCACACAAAACGAATGGTTGTGAGAAGCTAGACCTGGGGTCCTACAGACCTGTCGCGCCAAAATATTTATTTATTTATTTATTTTACTTTGCCAAAACAATTCACATCTAGTACGAAATTGAAAACCTTCAGCTCTTTCGAATGTCGATAAATACCATTTCCAATGTTATAGAAGGTGCCACGCCCCTTTATCAATTAATGGCAATACGGACAAAATCCATCAATTTAATTTCAAGACTATGAGGTTGTCAGAAATGTCAAGATTAGTATTTTAAATAACTTTGTTGTATGGGAGGCCCCACGCCCCGATATCCCATCGCGTCGATATTTCGGAAAGGCTCTGTGTTTAGATAATACACATAATATTTCCAAAATTTACGCAAAAATCATCACACTGTCGGAAGATGCTATAATTTTTGCAAAATGGCGACAAATGTCAGTTCTATTTTGACATATTTTGCTAAGAAGTAAACAGATACAAAATACACATCAACAAGACATGAATCGCTATAAATAAATAAATAAATGTTTCGAATTTTTTACGAAATAATTCGTCGTTGGGTTTAGTACAGGCAGCGTGAATTTCGGCACAGATTTTTCGAACGTCCGGGATTTAAACATTCCAGATTTCTTTTTGTGGGGTTTTTTGAAGTTACGAGTCTATGTCAACAACCCTCAGACCTTTGAAGCTCTGAAAGGAAATATATGTTAAGAATATGAGGAAATATCCCCGAAAGGTCTGGCAAGAGTAAACGAAATTTCATAAAACGAGCCCGAATCGAATGGTCATGAATTCTGTCGTCGACCAATTAGCCGATATCATTTTCTCGACTTGATGGAAACAAATTTAAGACATCAAATAAACATAATTCAAAAGCAGAGCCAACGTTTTTTATTCTTAAAAAAAATGACAACCAAAGAACATCGGGTGACAATTTCGCGCCACCTTGTATATGATGATGATTTTGATATTTCGTTTAGAGAACGTTTTATTTTTCATTTTTCATATACCTACCCACGAAAAATCTGCGTGGCACAATCTGCAGATTTGAAACTACAATTTGATTTTATAATGTTTCAATTATTGCAGCTTTGACGTTCAAGTAAAAACATCCACAATTTTTAGACTGGAAGGATCTACATGCGTTGATGTGTTTGAATGATTCTAAGTAGCGACCAATACCGAAAAAACTTCTTTTACACAAAAAACATCACTTTAATCCCGGTTTTTAAAAATAACTATTTTTGGATCAATTTGGCGTTGAGAACGCTTTTTTAAGGATTTGGCATAAATTTACAGAATAAGACTCGAAATACGAAAGTGCATACAAAAAAAGAATGAATTTGGAGGTAGAGAGTGTAAGGTGCTCCCCATAGAGGATAATTACAGGGTTTTTCTCAAAAACCCAGGATTGGTTTTTCTACAGGATTTTTGTTGAAAATACAGGGGTATCCTGTAGAATACAGGATATATGGCATGCTTATTCATAGCCATAATATTACAAGCTAAATATGAGACATGGAAAAACAAGTTAACGTAGACCAAGGAATTATGGCTGTATTTTATTTTTATGGAGGAGACTGACAAGCTTAAATCGATAAAAATTACATTTGCATTATGTCATTAAATCGTTTGCTTATTTGAACGACTGCAGTTTGTATGCGAGTGACCTGCACTAAAAAAAATCAATTGCTTCTTAGGTTGATTGCTCCTATTTAAGCCGTATATACAGGGTGGGCCGAATATAAGTTTCTTTCCAAAAATGTTTCTCGACGTTGTTCAAGCGTAAAGCGACTCATGATACTGACTTTCTGTCAAGATTTCAAGCGGCAGGAAACAGCTGCTAGTGGCGAAATAACCTTTGACTTAAAAAGAAACAGGTCCTACTTTTAATAAGTTTTAGAATAAATTATTAAACGAACTCGATCTTCGTGTCACATGTTTCACATTAGCTCTAAGCGTATTGAAGACTGGAGGTTTGAAAATTGACGGCCAATTATTGACAAACTAAGTGGGGAATATAAAATCTGTCAAAAACTCTTAAATTTTTTAGGAAAATTAAACAAAAAAGTTAATAGAAATTCATAGAAAGGAAAAATTAACCGCGGAAATAATTGCAGTTACTAAAGCTAGTATTAGACGATATGTTTAATGAACATACGTATGCTGACAATCATATGCTAAAAATTATCAGCAAACACGCATATGTTCGTTTGGCGTATGATGCCCTATCACACGATATTGTTAGTCAAAATAAAAACTCGTTTTTTTGACGTCAGATTTTCGACTCATCGCGACCAGATTTCGACTGCCGCCTCGTAGTTCCCAATGCTTCCTCCAAGCCTACTTCTTCGTTTTTCCATTGTGCGCTCCGGGTCAGCAAAGTAATTCTATCCGTGTTACTCATTCTTGCACTCGATTGTTTATACGAGTGGTTGCAAGAATATGTAACATGTGGTGTTGAATTTACTTGTGACCTTTTCGTTTTTTGGGACCACAGTGCACATGATATTATAATCGGGGCACTTGAGTGGGTCAGTGTTGTGCGAGTGGGTCAGTGTTGTGTGGTTCCCATGTGTTCATTCGGTTTGGATGACAAAGTATATTTATGTCACCGAATTAATATGTGTGGGCACAACAGTCCTCCCCCCTTAAAATACGAAAGGCGCATGACGTTAGGAGTGAAGTCTTTCGGCGTATGGTAGATTGCATTGTGGACGACGAATTGGCTTACGACAGGTCATTTGCATTATTTATTTCACAATAATATTACTATGTATACATATTAATATGGTAATGATTTGCTTTATAGTGGACTTTACAATGTTTTACTATTTGTTGTTTTACAATAACATCATTAGTTACTTTCACCATTATTATAAGTAAGGTTTAACATTCCATTATATTTATGTAGTGTTTTACAATTTTTTTTTTTCTTTAAGTCTATATATTTATTTTTGTTTGCTTAAAATGTATAAGTACACTAGCGGACCCGACAGACGTTGTCCTGCATGCTTTTTTAAGCCACGTATGATTATACTGCTTTTAATCAAAGCATCTTTCGTATTTACCATGTTGCAGAAGTTGTCCGGCAATTTAATGCATTGTGTGTCTCCATGCAATGGTATTGCTCCATTTCCAATGTTGAGCAATTGTTTGGAGAATGATAGTACCAGTGGATCGTTTTGCAGTTGAACTCTTATATTTGTGTTAAGACGTAATGTACAGACATTTCGCCATAAATATGATTGTTTTATACATCCGTTAATTTCGTCCGCATATGAGCGGCAATGTCTGTCTAATATCAACGGACAGCAGCAGTAAAGCACCACCGAAAAGCCTGGTTTTATTATTTAGATCTTTCATCATTCTATCGAGAGCTTCAAGTGAATGCTTGTGTACCATAGTGCATTCATCCCAGATAATAATTTTGCATTTTTGCAAAAAAAAAACGGTTCTAAAATAGTTACCCACAATTTGTTGCTCCTCCATCTGCTCGATATGGTTGTACTGGCAGCATGCGTTTATTTGCTGTTCCTCATCACCCATGAAGTAAATTTGGAGAAATTTTGAATCGGTATTAGGCATCGGCATTAAAGAACCAATTTGATGATGCATTGGCTCGAAGACGTTCGTTGCGTTGCTCTTGATTTTCATTTACACTATTGATTACAGCCTGGTTTCTTAAATTTTCATTCTCCGTCAATTTATATTCTGCCGATCTATTTAACCGACGACGGTTCTGGACTATTTGTGAATTCGGAGTACCTACGTCGACCAATATTTCCTCCTCGTTCACGACGACGTGGCATTGTCGTATGTATATGTGAATATAATACACTTAATATTCACTGAAATGCGACACCGGAAATATGAAAAGGCTCCGTACAAAAAGGCGTTTTTTACAATTTTGTTTTTTAATAATACATCGATTCTTGGGGCACTGTGTGTGTATGTTCCGTATGAACAGGGGAGTGTGATATTGTTTCAACTTTTTTTATCTTATAGGTATATTCCAAATAAATACATCAATTTTGTATTTTACTTAATAACTCGCAATCACGATTTGGTTGGTTTTGAAATACATATAAGATTTTGAATGTAATGTTTGTATGGGCGGTGCCACACCCCTTTGTCCAATTTTGACCAATCTTCACAGGAATACTCCTTGGCAAATACCTAAGATTATGTGTAAATTTGAACTCGATCGATTAGGTGGTTTTCGAGATATAAGATTTTGAATGTATTTTTTGTATGGGCGGTTCCACGCCCCTTTGTCCAATTTTGACCAATCTTCACAGGAATACTCCTGGGCCAATACCTAAGATTATGTGTAAATTTGAACTCAATCGATTCGATTGTTTTCAAGATATAAGATTTTGAATGTAATTTTTGTATGGGCGGTACCACGCCCCTTTGTCCAATGTTGACCAATCGGCTTCTAAACCATCCAGTGCGCCACCCAAACGCATACAAAAAAAATTATTCAAATCGGTCCAGCCGTTTAGGAGGAGTTCAGTGACATACACACGTACAGTAGAATTATATATATAAAGAAGATATAAGTACATATATTCTTATTGGTCTGTGATTACAACGGGCTGGTCATTAGGGTGTTCTTGCTCTATGGTGTTGTTTGCTATTGTCCTATTTATCGATAGGCTTATTTTGAAGTATTTGTTTATTATTACTACTAATATTCCAATTATACAAATTAAAGATATAATAGAAAAAGGAATGTACATGTGTTCATGTCTTAAAGATAACAATGTTTTGTTTGCATTAACTAAGTTCTTAATACTAATGCTATATTTATCTAGGTCTAATTTTTCTACGTGTATCGTGTGGGGAGAAATTTGGGATAGGTTGGTAGGGATTTCCACGGTTTCGGTTAGGTGTGTTTCTTGCAAGTAGTTATATGTGATAGGTATTTTGTTGTAAACGTCGTTTGAAGCTTGAAGGTATACTTCATTCGTCGTAGCCTTGCAATATGGGCTTATTTTGAGAATTCCACTGTCGTGGACTTTGATTGTCTGGGGTGCGTTACCGCACAATATTCGTACGTTCGTTGGCTCAGGCATGACATAAAGCCAAGAGTTTTTGTTCATTAAGTTAAACCAGATTTCGTGTTTTAATACGAATATTCTAGTATCACATGATTCGGGGTTTGGATTACCGGAGACGAGCTGTATTATACAGTTATTATTGTGGTGGTTATATATGACGAAATTTTGTTGGCATAGGAAATGGTCTGCCTCTATTCTTGTGCATTTTCCTAGGTCTTCGTTGTTTAGGAATATGTATCTCCTATAGTTCTCATTGATGGCAATGTATTCGCTGCCAATTGAAACGTATCGGTAAGTGTTTTGTTGATATTTTGTTGGGAGTGGTGTGATTTTTGCTAAATGGAATTCTTCATTTACCAATGGTATACTAACTTGGATCATAAGGTTATGATTTACGTATATGGGGGTTGTTGTAGTAATTGTATTTATTATAGGAAGGCTCAGGCGAGAGACTTTTATTGGGAACCACGTTTTGTGGTAGTTCCAATTGAATTTGTTGAAGCGTTGACATGAAAATGTCTGAGTTTAGGAATCTGCTGTCTAGCTTGCCTAATTTAGCTGCTTGCAATATGTCAAGTAATTGGGTTTGTTTTGCTAGAATTTGTGCAGAACATATTGATACTAGATTTGTTATTTCATCTAAACTGTGTAACGACTTTTCGAAGGTCGTAAGATTTGTGAGTTTGATTGCATTTTCCCTAATTTCTTCGGTAATGGAAGCAAAGTTTTTATTTATATGGTTAGTAGTTTTGTTGAGAGCGTCGAAAACGTTTGAGATAATTGTCATCTGATTTTCAGTCATGTGGTACAAACTATTTTGGTTTTCAGATAGAGATTGCAGTGCGCTATCTATTTTAGCTGCATCCCTTGAGTCCATTGTTCCAAACAGGTATTTTTGAGCGATTCCTATACCGTTGAACAACCCTTCGTTTATTATCGTCGTGTCTCTTTTAGTGATTCTTTGTTTTAGTAGTATACTGTCCAACATTCGGTTGTTGTTGTGTATTTCATTAAGCGAATTTTTTATTATTTGTAATGTAATTTTACAGTGGTCTAAAGGATATTCCTTGATGGTTGCAATGCAGAGATTGGATAAGGTGTTTACATTCTCTACCATTGTTCTAGTGTTGGCTTTTGTCAGTGAGTCGTTGACATGAAAGAGGAATATCCATTTCGTAAAGGATTTCTCCAGAATGCCCATAGGTTCCAGGTATACACCGGTTTCGTTCAGTTGATGCAGTTCTACTTGCGCTGACACTACGTGTATGCAGTATGCTGTGATGGCGAAGCTGGAATTGAGAGTACCACAGTGTCGTTTTAGTAGTTGTGCTTTATGTGATTGTTGTATTGTGTGCAGTGTGTGTTCTTTGTGTATAAGGCTTTATTAGGTTATTGTGTATTACCTTTTCTTTCCTACCTATTTTTATTTTAGAGTTCGTAGGTGATAGGATTTCTACAATTTCATGGGGTCCTTCATAAACTGGAGTTAGTTTTTTATTAGACCGATTTTTTGATTCTAATAGTACCATGTCCCCTACTTTATAATTGACTTCGTTTAAGTTACGATCGTAATATTCCTTCGATCTTTCTTTAGCTTTCAATTGGTTTTCGCGTATGATTTTATATCCTGTTTGCAGTTTGGTTTTGATGTCCGTAATGTAGTCATCGTAATTATATACAGGTTGTATTTGTCTATTTAGGACTGAGGGGAGTGGAGGTTTGAATCCAAAGAGAGCTTCATAAGGGCTATATTTAGTGCTTGTGTGCTCTGCGGTATTATAGCAGAAAACGGCATATTTGATATATTTATCCCAGTTCGTTTGGTCATTACTTGCATAGTTTCTCAGATAATCGCCTAAGGTTCGATGTGACCTTTCAAGTGCACCGTTCGATTGTGGGTGGTATGGGCTTGTTTGTATCTTTTGTATTTTTAAGAGCTTGCAGACATTTTTGAATAGGTCGCTTGTGAAGTTCGTTCCTTGATCTGTGAGAATGGTTTGTGGGATTCCGAATGTGCAAATGACTTGTTTTACTAAAGCCTCAGCTACCGTTTGGGCTTCTTGGTTGGGAATTGCTACTGCTTGAACGAATTTTGTTAAATCGTCCTGAAATGTGAGTATGTATTTGTTATAATTTTCTGTAATCGGGAGTGGTCCCACTATATCAAGGGCTATTCTTTCGAATGGGGCTTTGGCCGTTGTAGTTATGACCATTGGTATCTTACTACGCGAGTATAATTTATTTCTTTGACATAGGTCGCAAGATTTGATGTATCTTTTCACTTCCGTGCGCATATTTTTCCACTTATATTGTCTCTTGATGCGGTTTAGAGTTCGTTTGACTCCTTGATGACCTCCTAAAGGGGTATCATGAAATTCGTGTATTATTTGCTTGATTTTCTCTGGATCTGTAATTTCCATGGGCTCTTGACTTTCGTGCATAACATTTTCTGGAGCGAATTTACTTTTACTGCGGGTCACTACTTTAACTTCAACTGTGTTTAAACGTGATAGGGCGTCTGCGTTCGTATTCAGGTGTCCAGCTTTATGGGTTACTGTAAAGTCGTACTCTTCTAGCTTAATGCGCCAGCGCATTATCCTTGAAGAGGGATCTTTTAGGTTAAACATCCATACAAGCGGCTTATGATCGGTAATAACTTCAAAGTGTCGACCGTAGACATATGGTCGAAAGTGCGTCACTGCCCAAACTACTGCCAGAGCTTCTTTTTCAATGGTGGAATAATTCTTTTCTGCTTTGTTTAATATTCTACTAGCGTATGCTATTGGAAGATCATTATTGTCACGATCTCTTTGCGAAATTACTGCGCCTATGGCTTCGTTACTGGCGTCCGTGGTGAGGTAGAAGATTTTGTCAAAATTTGGGTATTGCAGTATGGGTGGATTGGTAATGGCTTGTTTCAGTTGTTTAAAGGATTCATCGCAAAATGCATCCCATTTAAATGCGACGTCTTTGCGGAGGAGTTTGTTTAATGGGTTCGCTATTTTTGAGTAATTTTTTATGAATTTTCTGTAGTATCCTGTTAGGCCTAAAAATGATTTGATATGTTTCTGGGTATTAGGCCTTTCTATATTTTGGATAGCTGAAACTTTCTCGGGGTCTGGTTTAACTCCGGATTCTGAGATTATATGTCCTAGATACATGACTTCCCTCTGCAGGAATTTACACTTGTCTAATTGAATTTTCAAGTTGTAAACGTCTAAAGCTTCGAATACTTCGATTAACTTTCTGTTGTGGTCGTCTAGATTTTTGCCGTAAATTATAATGTCATCTAGATATACCAAACATTTTATGCCTTGTAGACCGGTGAGAACTTTATTCATAAGCCTTTGGAAGGTAGGAGGGGCATTCCGCAGACCGAAAGGCATCCTGGTAAACTCAAAATGCCCGTTGGGTGTACTGAAAGCTGTCTTTTCTCTGTCTTCCTCAGACACTTCGATCTGGTGAAATCCACTGGCTAAATCTAATGTTGTAAAATATTTTGAATCGCCTAGTTGTCCGAGAATGTCTTCGATGTTAGGGATAGGGTAGGCGTCCGCGATTGTTACTTCATTAAGTTTCCTATAGTCTACAACTACTCTCCATTTCTGTTTTCCCTTTTTTGGTACAACTAGTAGAGGAGCATTCCATGGACTTGAGCTTGGCCTAATTATATCGTCTTCGAGCATTTTGTTCACTTGGTCCTTTATTTCTTGTGTGTGGATCTGTGCTAAACGATACGGTCGAATGTTAACTGGTGCTATATTTGGGTTAGTTTTTATAGAGTGTGTGATTCCAGTCGTAGATGATAGAGTATCTCCGTCTAGGAAGAATAAATGGTTGTAGTTACGGCAAATTTCGGTTACTGCTTTCCTTTCTTCGCTGTTAAGATGCTCGAGTTGAAGCTGGTTTTGAATTTTTTCCAACCTGTCGTCTATAGTTGGTTCGTTTTTGATAGAGTTGAGGTTAATTATATGGTAATTATTTATGTCTTCAGCTTCTAGATCGAGGTTTTGTAGGGTAATGTCTTTACTGTTAGCATTTAATATTGATATGTATATAAAACCGTTTGTTGGGTCAGTAATAACTGAAGAAGTATAAACTTGAGGTAGGATTTCTTGGGAAAAATATAATTGTTTTGAGTATTGTTGTATTGGTCCATATTTAATCACCTTTTCGGATCTACCAGGTATTGTTATTGCATTTCGTTTGTATATGAAATCTGTTGCGTACCTTTTTCCTTTAAAATGGTAAATAAATGTTTTATCTTTATAGTTCAATATCGCGTTGAATTTTTGAAAGAAATCTTCGCCTAATATTCCATCTTGTGTAATGGGAAAATTGTCTGATACTACGTGAAACAGATGCTTTAAAATTGTTCCTTGAGTAATTTCTATATTCATTAGTACTGTACCTAGCGTTGACGTAGGTGTATCCGTGATACCCTTTAGTTCTATGATTGTATCTGTGTGTACCCATAGATCTTTTTCTAGTTTTCCTAACTTTATTAAGCTAAGACTAGCGCCAGTGTCGAGGAGCATTATATTGCATTAGCATTATATAGCATTAGCTTGCTCTTGATATCTTTTGAGTTCATTTTAATTTCGCTCTTAAAGCTTGATGCTTTGTTTAGGCAACCGATATTTACTATTTGCTTAGGAGACTTGGAAAGTTTGTCCACTCGATTTCTGGAACATAGAGCGGCGTTTGTGGAATTGCTTGACTTGGAATTTGATGATTTGTTGAGGTATTGGTTGAGGTTTTCGATTTGCTCAGCGCTTCGATTTTGGCGGTGATTTTGATTTAGAAATGAATTATTTTTTTCAATTTTCTTTTGGATTTTGCATGAGTTTGAATTTTGGCATGACTGGTTAGAATTTTGGGGTATTTTATCTCTGCTTTGTTTTTGAGGACTGCTCTTTTTGCTCTGCTTTTGAGAATTGTTATCTCGATTTGGGAATTTGGATAAGGCTTTTGAATTAGTAGATTCAGTGATTGGAATCTGTGAATGCGATTTCTGATTTTGAGAAGTTGGAAACAGTGGAATATTTGAAAAAATATGATTTTTCTCTTCACAGGAATCGCCTTTTGAGTTAGAAGATTTGGAAATTTGAATCGGTGAATGCGATTTCTGATTTTGAGAAGTTGGAAACAGTGGAATATTTGAAAAATTAGGATTTTTCTCTTCACAGGAATCGCCTTTTGAGTTAGAAGATTTGGAAATTTGAATCGGTGAATGCGATTTCTGATTTTGAGAAGACTCGACTTGATGTGGTAAATTTGTTTGGCTTCTCTTAGAATTGGAAGTGTTAGTATCTTGATACAGAGAGTTGGTTTCTTTATTTTGGTTTTGGGGAGTTTTGAAATTTAGGCACGTTGATTCATGTCCTTTACCTGACTCCGCGTGCCGGACGTGCCAGGTCTTGAATCGTTTCCCGAGTTTTGGGCGGTTTGTTGAGGATTATTTCGGTTATTATTAAATTGCCTTTTCCTGCACTGTTCTATCGTGTGCCCAAGGTTTTTGCAGTATCTACATGATACTGGATTTTGGACTGTATTTATTCTAGTGGGCTGGCCAGTTTGTAGAAGCCGACACTCATTAGTGTTGTGTGTCTTCATCTTACAGTTTCTACAGTACCTATTTTGGCAGTTCGGATGTTGTCTAGGAGTAGAAGTAAGGAGTTTCTCCTCTTCCATTGCTATGTCAACGGCTTCATCCAGCTCAGTGCACCTGGCGCTTTTTACCAACAGTTTTATTTGTGGTATTAGCCCATTACAGAAGCTGTTTAAGATCATTCCGCTGTTTAGAGCTCGGATGGCTTTATTTGCAGCTTCGTCAGTGCTGTTTGCATTTGCATTGTTCAGTTCGTCAAACAATGCATTAGCTCTCTCCGTGTAGGAAGCTATTGTTTCAGTATAGCCTTGTCGAAACTGAAAGATGTCTGTTTGTATTACCTGAAGCGATCGAGTCTTTCTAAAATTCTTAATAAGTGCATCCTTTAAGTCTGGCCATTCATTATAATCGTTATATTTCACAATAACGTTATATGCCCGGCCTGTTAACTTAGACTTTACGATGTCTACTAGTTCCGCTTTATCGGACTCAGTGGTTGCTTTTCTTGATTGAAGGTCAATCAATTGGATAAATCTATCCAAAGCGTTGGCAGAACCGTCAAACTCGGGTACGAGTTTTATGGTTTGCGAAGAATTGAACGGCATTGTTGCTCTTATTACTGGGGGTTGTGATTCTGGAGGGTTTATTGAAGAGGATGGATCAAAGGTACCGAGTTGGTTAGTTAAAACTTTAATTGATTCTTTTGGTAGTACCGAACGTGGTGGAGAATGTCCGATAGGCATTGGTTTGTGGGAAGACTTAGCAAGGGACTCGGGCACTTCACTATCAGACGACCTACGGACTTTTCTGTTTCTGAGTGAAATGTTCAGGTTTAAATTCGACATTAACCTAACCGCGGCAACCGGGAAACAATTTTTGAATTAAAATTTTTTTTTGAGTAGAAGAAGGTTTGGGAGGAGATACGTATATAAAAATTTTAGGTCACAAACAAAATAATAATATAAACTTATTTTTGACTTTTTGACTATGTTTCAATATTACAACTGGGAAATAAGTTCTTACATAATTTTCATGTTGCTGTTGCTCCTTGTTGCTGCCATTTGTTGTTCCTTGGTGCACCAAGTTTGGTTTTTTTTTTTTTCTTCTTTGCTTCTTTTAATAAATTAATGCGCCTGCGATTGTTTCATCCAAGAGAGAGAGTTTGTAAGGGTTTTTATGTTCACTATATTTTTATTTTCACTAAGGTTTTGACACTGAATTTAGTTCGGTAGTTAATGTAGATGCTTTACCATTAACTATCCCACCGCTGCCACCATTTGTTAGTCAAAATAAAAACTCGTTTTTTTGACGTCAGATTTTCGACTCATCGCGACCAGATTTCGACTGCCGCCTCGTAGTTCCCAATGCTTCCTCCAAGCCTACTTCTTCGTTTTTCCATTGTGCGCTCCGGGTCAGCAAAGTAATTCTATCCGTGTTACTCATTCTTGCACTCGATTGTTTATACGAGTGGTTGCAAGAATATGTAACATGTGGTGTTGAATTTACTTGTGACCTTTTCGTTTTTTGGGACCACAGTGCACATGATATTATAATCGGGGCACTTGAGTGGGTCAGTGTTGTGCGAGTGGGTCAGTGTTGTGTGGTTCCCATGTGTTCATTCGGTTTGGATGACAAAGTATATTTATGTCACCGAATTAATATGTGTGGGCACAACAATATGTTGAATTTGTCCCAAAGTAGCAAATTGTTTGTTGACAGCATATGCTAACAAACAGTTTGCTATCACATTTTTTAGGACATATGAAGCCCTATTACACGATATGTTGAATTCGGTTTGCTGAAAAATTTGAAGGCCCGTATGATTATATGCTGAAAAATTGACAGATCGCGATGTTAATTCATTTAAAAAGCAAAAAGAAGACGAATTGCATTCTACACTACTTGTTGAATTCATTGTATAATATAAATATCGTTTTATCGATTAAACTGTTTTTGTTTTAATGTTTTTGTTTGGTTTAGTTGAAAAAATAAAATGCGTGCAAAAAAAGAGCCCTCGCTGTAATATTGGCCATTATGTGTATTCTACGATGACGACAAAGAAGCAGCGAAAAGTTTGGATAAGGAAATGGGTGTTAGGTCATGCTGCGCCCCGAAGAAGGATTTTGTACATTTTGCAAGATTGTACCGCGAATTGCGCAAAGAAGAGACGGATTTGTATCGAACGTTTGTGCACATGACACCTGAAAATTTCGACCATCTACTTGTCTTGGTGACACCGCACATTGATTATGAGACACGGTGATGCACAAAAGCGTTTCACCATTAGAACTACTTTTATTGACGCTTCAGTATCAACGTATACTCTCCTCTCTTCACTTTAGGGTGTGGTAGTTTATTTACTTCAACAGTTTTGTGTAAAGATTATCTCGCCCCTAAATAAACACATATAGCTACATTTTTATTTTTGAGTAAATCTATTGTCATTTGAAAAGTTGATTTCTTCAGAAACAAATCACTACTTCTCGATCCATCCTTCGATCCGAGAGCGAGAGATGGGGTCCTTAAATACTGGCGCTGAGTGTAACTTTTTACCAATCAGTTGGGCTTACCACCACCTGAGCCGCAGCCCGGTCGAGAATTTCCCGTTCCGTACACTCTTGTTGCCGATGGCTGCGAACTAAGCAACTCAGCCGTTTTGTTTTTAACAAGCAATCAGGAAAACAAAATCACAAAAATAACACGTACAAAATTTATCGAAACTTCAAAAATATCAAAGCCGTTTGCTGAAAAATGTGGCGTATGCTCATGAGCCTACTTTAGCTCGTCAGCATACATCATACGAGTCAGCATACGGCAAAAATTTGTCCGAATGTTAGCAAACGGTCCCAATAGGGGTATTACACGATATGTTCAGGTCGCCAACATACATATGCTGACTAGCCAACAAATTTGCCAACAAACAACTTTTAGCATACGTATGATGACAGAAATTTCGATATTATACGATATGTTGTGATTGGGACACATTTTTCAGCATACGTATGCTGATTCAGCATATCGTCTAATACTAGCTTAACATATGAAAAAAAATTTGTGTCAGTGAAATTATTCGATATCTGACATTCTTCTCAACAACAACAGGTTGCGTGAGGGAGAATCGAAATTAGATCAGAACAATTTTAAAGGAATCCGACTAAACGTGAACCACTTTGTCTTTCCCTCAAAATAAAAGTTGATGCTCTCAGATGAACTGACAAGTCCTAACCTAATTGTTTATTTATTGAACAAAAACTTGTTCCACAAATGAAAATGTGCAGACACCTTTGAAGGTACACCAATAAGTCTTACATTAGCCATCAAATGCGACCGTCAGCCCCTCATCATGTTAAACAAGCCTTCACACGAACCACGTCTCCAGATTTCAACCCCTGCCGAGAAATAGACGATAGAAAAGTGGTTGAAATGAACGTCTATCTAATTGAACTTACGTGCACCACATCTCACGGCGCAATTAAATTTCTGTTCATTCATGTACAACTGACGATTGGTTCCACAAATTGGATTGTATTCCGAGGTGGTCGGACAGTTTTCCATGCACGTCAGCAAGGCAGGTGATGCAGTTGTAATTGCCTCTGTTGGTTTGACAGTTGATGGTCGCTGTGGAGAAGGTGATGGCGATGGTGATGGCGATCGAAATCCAAAGCCGAAGTCTCTTGGAAAAAAGTCACGCCCTTGTTGCGGCGGCAAGAATCCACCTGGAGGCGATTGCTGGAAGAACTCCTGCGGTGGTGGATTTTCAGCTTGCTGTTGAAATGGATCCGAGAACACGTTCGGAAACTGATTTGGAAATGGACCGCGATTGTAAAACGAAAGCACATCGTCGGGAAACACAAAGTCTTGGCGACGTTTTCTACTAACGATGTTTCCACTTCCACAGGTACACAATAGGACCACCGATCCTATGAAAGAAAACAATTAAAAAGGGACTTGAATCGCGGTGAGAAGACACAACAATTACCGATCACAAATAGCTTTCTCATCTCGCGTGATGCACTTCGTTTAAGTGTACTTTATCAAATGAAAATCCAATATGCGAACATCGCAGCTAAACGTCGATAGTCGGGCATTTAAATTACATCGTCTGTATAGTGAAGGTTGTTGCCTCTTGCCTCAAGTGGTCCGGTAGGCATCTTCACTTGTTATCGCGGCATTTACTGGTTAAACTAGTATGACTTTAAAACATTGAACGGCAAGTAGAAGGCATGGTGGAGTATTCAACGATGTCAAGGTCGTGGCTATAGGTTCAATCTCCGCATGGGTTTGTTAACCCAACACATCCGATGGCGAATGGAATTTCAATTGTGTGTTTTGATACGAAAAGTATAGGTATTCGATGAGTCACTTGGTTTTTCAGCTGACGTGTCTTAACTATGTATACTTAGCAATGATCTATCGCTAAGCTGCATCCACAAATAAGTGAATAGTAACCGCGTATACATTCGAATGTAATGAACTTTAAGCACACGTGACCATTGTAATTCACTTAGCAGGCGAACTTTTAATCCTTTGTCTGTTTAAATCGCATTTAAAAGGGACTTGTGCTAAAGAAGGAATGCGACATTTTCCCACTGTCCGCCAGTGACCCACAACATAAACCTAACCGACCTCCTGCGGAGTAATTTTTTTGGATTTCCCGCCTTGTCTGTACTGTGGAATATAATTCCGCCTGCAATAACACACCCAAACAAAGGATGCTGCAGGGCATATCCGTTTCGCCAATGTTAACATTTCGCACAGTCCTTGGAATATGCCCAACTGTTGTCATCGTAAATTACATCGGTATATCATTATCCTTTTGCCATTTTTATGATTTTGTTTGTGGTCCTTTCTCCCTTCCGTATATATGTATAAATATATCTGAACTCCTCCGTGTTGTTGGCTGGTTTATTATTTCCACTTGTCGTTATTGTTTTCCACAGCCTTGTTTATTGTCTGTCTCATAAATATTTTTATTTTTTCGCTGGGCATTCTCGCTCGATGGTAAAATGTCTGCCTACCTAGGGAGAATTTTTGTAGCTTCTTAATTTACCACATTTTCCATTCGATTTAATTCGACGGCGAGATGGATTTATATATTGCCCGAGAAGTCGCCCCCACACAGCGATTTGTATGCCAAAATTAAAAGTCACTCGATACAGTGTTGCCATAGTCAAAAAATTGCTTAATTTACTGGGTGCCATTACATGAGGTCAGAAGCATTCCCATTTTAGCCTTCTGCTATCAACTACTAGTCACAGGTTGGCGCTAGTGACTGCTGGCGGTTGAAATTTTGATTGTAACAGCACTTTTGCTCAAGGCGAGTCCTTCTTGCGTTGTCCGTTATCAAAAGAGTTTTAACCAGGGGCGGGGTTCCTTGTCCTGTTGGTCTAAAATGGAAGACTTATGTCGTTTTCCATTGGTTTCACTCGGGGATTCACTCATTCTGAAATCCAATGGAACAAGAAAACTGCTTCTGGTTGAATGCAGAAATGTATTGGTGAAGTGCCAAAAAATATTCTACGGTTGCTGTCAGCTGGCTTGTATAAAATACACAAATTACACTTGTGTTAGTGCTATTTGAGTGGATTCTGACTTCAAATCGAGAAGCGAATTTCTCTTCTCAGAATCACCAGAAGAGTATTTTTTGTGCCAAAGGAACGGTTTCAGAAGTGATTTTTTCGATTTCGGACTCTCCCGGACGCTTCTTTTTGCCCAATGGAAAACGACATAAGAGTTGCTATCTTTTCTACCCTGAACAAATTTTGGATGACAGTTTGAGGTAACCATCTTATGATACTTTCCATATTCTATTAAAGTCGAGCTTGTCAACATAAGCCTTATATGCACCTTTGTCACAGTGTCAAATGACGCTTAAATAGAAATATTACAATTTGGAGATGGGGAATTTAGCGATGGGCTGGAGCGGCCTAGTAGAGTTGGCCATAGTTGATCTCAAGCTGTGGAGAAGTAGAAGAAAAGAGACTGAGCAATTTTCCAAGACTATTAAGGACTACAAAAAAATAGAGAAATTGTAGACACACCAGGTTTGTCTACAGTAGCGTAGGCAGAATTTTTTTTGGGGGGTTTGAGACTTGATTTTCATTAATTGTTTTTTTTTGACCCATTGCAACTGGGTTTAAATGACAAAATTTAAGGTTTCTTATGGTTGAATCAAATACAGATTCAAATTCAGATCCACGCATATCACTCCAATTTTTCAACTGGCTGTAAACTCAAACCTTCTCGGAGGTTGAGATTATGAAAGGCAAGGCCCCACTGACTAGACTGCACCGATGGTTCAGCATCTGTCTGAAGCTAAAACTAATGCCTGAATAACAACACAGTTAAAAATCAGCCCAACAGTGACAACATTTTTAACAGTGGAATTCACCAAAGAATTTTTCATGGTATATACGTAAAGGGTCTTTCATTTAGGGCTTCCTATCTTTCGATTTAAATAAAACAAAGTGTGTGTAAGACATGAAAAAAAATGTTCATTCGTTTGAAAAGCCCATCGTTGCCATTATGTATTCAATGTAACATCGTTCAAATGTCCTCCGCGGCTTCCCTGGTTGGCGCTCATCCGAAACATCCAATTTTTCATGACTTTGACGCATAAGCTGGACTGAATTTGACCGAAGACATGAGTTACGTTGGCTTTCAGGGCCGCTGTGATTCGCATATACATGAAACTTCAGAAATACCCACAAGAAAAAGTCTAACGGGATTAAATCGTATGATCTCAGTGGCCAGTTTACATCAGTTTCATATGAGATGGCCATGTCCTCGAATCGCTTGTGCAGAGTTCCCAATGCGGCACGTAGCGCTGTCCCGTTGAAACCACTTGTCGTTGGTGTCCATATCACCCAATTTAGGCTAAAAGAAGTTGGTAATGATCGACCTATTAACGTTCTCAGACCACCACAAAATTTTCCAGTCGCACTTTACATCTGCGTCAGCTCTAGTTCGATAAAAAAAACCTTCTCTATGGCAACACTGCTTGACGCACGCACGAGTACCTACTTAAACTTAAAATTCCCACGCAATCTTCGTCCAAAAAAAAACGGAATGAATGCGAAGATTTTCAGCGTTTCCTTCCTTAAAGCATCTCGCCGACAGTCTGTCCGAATGAAACGTATATCATAACCGGTCGCAGACGAAGGAGCGCGCTCATTACAACACCGTCTCCTTGGCAGGGGGAAAACACTTATTAATGAGACTCTTCAAGAAAACGAACTTTTCCCAAACTCCAATCTGAAACACCAGTGAATCACTTTGGGTGCGAACTGGAAATCTTTTCTAAGGACGCGTGTATACGAGCACATCTCGGCAAAACAATCAACAACAGCCAGTCCAAGTCGAAGCAACAAAATAGCACACAAAGTTTCGAAAGTAAATTAATTTCAATAAATTCACAGATCGTTAATTTCTCTCTAGGACTATAGAGCACGCGATGGAGGAGACCTCAAGTTTGTACTCGGGCTAGGATGTCGCTCCGATCCATCTCGGAGAGGCACAGGACCAACTTGAGTCGAAGTCTAAGCTGAAAGTGTTTTTTGCTACTCCTCTATATAGATTTGGCTTCGTCCTCTTCGTTTTAGCTGGCAGGGTGGTACTTTGCTTAAGCGAACCAGGAAGTTCCAAGTTTTGTAAAAGTTCGTCGATATCTTTTTCGGGAGCACAGCGGAGAAATAAGAAAAAAAAAATAAAACAACAAAGCGAAGCAGAATAGATGAGAGTGGTGAAGCCCATGGAAGGCCAAGAAGAGTTTAAGTGTCGTAAGCTGACTGGCAGAGATGGGGCCGCAAAACTTTCGCCCCGTCTATCTCTGATGCTGGGTGTGCGACGCATTAATGGTTTCTTAAGTTTTCCATAAGTTTTATTCTGCTTCCGGCGCGCAGTGGAAGGAACTCTGACGTTGGGTGCGGTAGTTTTGCAAAGACGGAGTTTCTTTTTTTTTCTTTTTTAAGGATTTTCGAAGGAAGAGGCAAAAACGAATTGTGTCTGGGCCAACGATTCTTTTAGCCATTTTTTTGTTGGTTTCTGTTGTTTTTCGCTTTTGCATAAACGATTAGCGTACATGGTCTGCTGGTTACAAAAACCGATGTAATAATGGATGTTGCCCGGAGGCAGTGCGGTTTGGCTGTTGGTTAGTCCTGGTTGTTTGTGTTAGACGGCGAGCTTGCTAATTGGGGTGGAAGGTGGTGTAATTTTTGAGATTTTATCAACGAAGAGGGGTGGAAAACAACTCAGCAGTTTGTGTTTTTTTCTAATCATAGGAACAGATTCAAGATTTATGGAGCGAAAACAAGCGGAGGGTCAAATTTGGTCCCTTTTAATATGCATTTTTTGTGGAAACAAATGGAAATTATTTCGTTGGTAATATTGTACTGAGACTTAAAATACATTTCCCTTAAACAATACATTTGATGAACATTGATTAATTTAATGTTTGGTTATAATTTTTTTTGTTTTTCTTAAATAAAAGCAAACAATTTTATTATTTAAAAAAAATAATTCATATAAATCAACGAACTAGATCTCCATACTCGCCTCATTGTATTCACGCGTGCAAACAAAAGCGAATATTTAAAAGTTGGATAAATGGCAGATTCTATATATCGCGCCAATTGTAACGTACTGCTTGCTGATGAAGTCACGATTGTCGCATTTTTCAAATGCAACATGTGGTAGCATCTTAAATCTTGTCTCTCACAGACCAAATTCTCCTACTCTACACATCTTCGCTACTCTTATAACACAGTGGCCAATTCCCTCAGAAGTAATTTTAATGATACGGTACTTTACATATTAATATTTTAATTACATTTTTCATGTGATTTGTTTAGCTAACAGTCGAAACCGCCAAATAAATCTAAATTTAAACATAAAATACCAACTTGCTTTCACAACTTCTACTATTTCGGAAAGTTGATGAAGTTCAAAGTGGACCAATTTCGAGTTTTCTTAACTTTGGAATATTCAAAGCCTTTAAACTTGGAATACATAAAAGCAATTTCTCATCTTGAACTTTGAGTGAATAAACCGGGCCTTTTTTCTGTCTTTCAGATTCTTTAAAAGTTTTTTTGATTAATTGATAATAATGTTCTTCAAAATGTATTGATAAGTGAATATTTAAGGAATTATTTGGAAAATTCTAATCCAAGAAGCTCTTCTTTTAAAAAAACAGTAATTTAAGAGGGAATGCAGTACAGCAGTACAACCGTACAGAAAGCTGTACAAATACTGTTTTTGCAGTACAACGACAGCCCTGCAACCGACCCCTAATAAACATTTAGGTACTTTAATATAATGTCAGATGTAAGAAAGACTTCCATCCATTACTGTCATCAGTGTTTAACAAAATATATTGCTTTTGTCCAAAATTCTGACATTACGGCGATAGAGGAACTCAAAAAGACGGTCCATCGGCTAATAAGGGTTAAACAACATAAACGGCTTGAAGGCTTTTTATAAACTGTTTGGGCCATTTTATTATATTTTTTATTTATTATTATTATTTATTACTTATTTATTTCGATAAAACGGTTTTCAATAATTTTAGTCGTTTCTTACGATTTGAACAAAAATTGATATTATTTGAGTTAGGGAAGATATGATAAATATGACCACATCTCACTAAATATTCAAATAATGGAACTTTTTTTTGAGTATGATATATAAATTTTTTTAATAATAAGTACCTATATTTATCGAAAATGATTTCCTGAAACCCTCTTGCGTTCAAGCGTAAACTTAAGATTTTTCCTAAGGAAAACAATGAAAACAATCATTTTTAGTGTCTTAATTTTTCGAACGCACAAATGGCGAAATTTTCATTGCAAAATTGCATATTGTGAGCTAGGAAATATATAAGATGAATGTTAAAAATGATTATTAGTAAGGGCCATTGTCCGCACATAGAACGTTAACTTTGCAAATGGCGAATTCTTTTTTCTTCCGTTCACACTTCCGTAAGAAGATATACTCTTACCCGTTATTAATAAATAGTCCAATCAAAACAGAGACACATCAAATTAGCCAGCTGCCAGAATCACTAAACTTAGTACTTAAAAGTCCCCAATCTGAATCGGTGAATACCACATTATAAACTATGAGTAGAACAGTGTCAACTGTCAACTGATGGAATATAAAAAAACGTACTAGAATTTTTAATACAATTTCGTGTGGAGTGCTGCCGTGCGTTGGGTGATTAAGATCGACAGCTGGTGTGGAAATAGAATGTGTTTATTACTGAGATAACAAATGGACGTGTTCTATCAAAAAGTCTGCCAGCTAAAGTACGTGTTAAAGAGCGGGTAGCGTTTGGTTTTGGAGTTCTTTTCTTAGCAAAAGCTATCCTACAATTCACCCCCATAAGATATTAAGGAATCATTTGCCGCTCTCAATGTATGTAGTTTGAATGCGAATCGCCTTGGACAACAGTGTCTAAAATGTTATTCAGTTTCTAGGGTAACACCTTAACAAAGCTCGGTTGCCTGGTATTTGTTTTGTTCGAATAAATTCTGGTTTCGCCAGTCAGTAAAGTTTTTGGTGGACAAGTGAAACACTTCTCGAATATGGATCCTTCAAAGAAAATTGGTAAAATGTTAGTTCGCTCATTAGTTGTTTAAAGTCAAATTGAAAAGCTGATCACTTTAAAATTTAATTGAAATGAAAAGAAAACAGTCCACTGGCCCAAAGCTGTTGAATTTGCGTGAAATTTTTGCCAAAAGCGTAAATGGCTAGACAAACAATTTCTGCCATTGGATTGAATTTTTGATTTAATGTTAACTCGTTCTGTAGATGGTTTTGTGGGAGTGATATTTTTCGCTATTGTTCAATATACTTTTGGGAATTGCTATGAATTCTAAATGTTAACCATATTCTGGATATTTGTTTTGTTTGAATAGTTAATATTTGCTTGTTGGGGGAAGTACATTACAATTTGTCATGGTAATGTTGTTAAAAATGCCAAAGTACCTCTAAAGGAGAGGGAGCTATGCCCTGGAAGCACTTCATAGGAAGTCGGGTATTTCCTGAAATTCGAATAAAAAGTTCCACATACGCCACCGAACAAACGACAACCTTTACCTCAAGTTATATGTATCAGAAATTCCGCTTAAAATGTTCCCACAATTTCTTCTCTATATCGCCTCATTCCCAGCTGGACCCAAACATATATGTGTGCGCTACCAAAATCATGGCCATAAGCCACCGTCGATAAATATTCGTAGTACCACCACTCGTTGGCAGTCAGTTAAACTTGTATTATCCAACTTGAGTTATGAATACTGCTCTCCTTTGTATAATACTCAGTCTCCCTGGACGACAGAGTCCTTATCGCATAAGGGGTGAGACGCAATCTTTATGTTCCCCGCGCTCTCAAGGACTATAACTGAAAATGAACACACAAGAGTATGGTTGTACATCTTCTAAACGACTCCATTCTAGAAAGGAACAAATCGAACTGGAAAACATCTCCCGACGTCGTTATCCAGACAAATGGGGAAAACTAACCGGCAAAGATGTAAACCGTTTCTACAATCAGGACAACATCAATAAGTGTATTCACACGACGATGGCTAGAAGTGATTTCAAAGGTAAGACCACAGAAAACGGATACCTCTCCAAGTGTCATGTGACTGTCTATTCACAGAGATTTGGCCATATTCATACACGGGACACGGTGACTCATACTTCGTATCAAAGGACATGTACGAAATGCTTGTGGCCAAATGTCGTTGCGGTCGGCAACGTACCGATGGGCACACCATCAGCTGTCTACAAAAAGTGCAGAGCAAATATTTAACCGATGTCAGTGACAGACAATCGTCGTCGATAGCTTCAGGTGATGATATTCCAGGCAGAGCGAATCGTGGTAAATACAGCAACGGACCAGCCACAAACGGTTCGGATGATAGTTTAAAATCGTTTAATGGTAGCAATCAAAGTCTGGCTGGTGGTGGTCGCAATCACAGACGCAGCCGTATCCCGGAGACGTCAAATGGTAATTAATTTTACGAGCTTTCATTCGGTTGGGGCTTCGGGGAAATGTGTGTACAATTGAGAAGAGTGCTCACGGCTATATGCGTATAACAAAGAGGCCAACCACCACATCATAGACGGAGTAATAATATTTTTTTACTTTCATTTCTTCCGCAGGGATGATAGGATGGCCGACAAGTCGTTACGGTGAATGGGAACGATCAACAAAGTATGTCTCACCGATTGTAACAATGCCTGGATATAAAGTAGCAGAACGTCCTTACAGTGTAATTTTTATTGGCTAGAAAGTTGGAAGTTGCTAATAAAATCATTGAAGCCACTTTGATTGTGCGCTTTGCTCCTGATGGTATTTTTGTGATTAATTTTGAAAGAAGAGAAAGTAATGTGCGACTCAAATTGGTTGGGTTGCTGATTTAAGTTAATTCCCTTCCACTTGGAGAAGTATTCTTCTACTAGGTTGTCCCAAATGGTGTAAGTCGAGGACTCTACGTGCCGGATGATTTGTGACCAGCGCCTTACATGTCCGAGCGGTCTTGGGTGACTTTTTAGCTAATTGCTGTACAGCTGGGATATGATCCAAGTCATTAAGCATTACTGTGATGATACAAAGTCCGATATAGAATTTTTAGTTGTTCGGAAAGGGACTTACTTCTCAATTGACGTCTTTTATCACAGAAACAGCGTGTCCCCACAGATAAATTCACATGACTTTGGGTGTCCCTTTTCTTCTTGTTGCCTTCGTTAAAATCTAAGCCCATTAAAGCCACTTCCATTTCTATATTAGCAAACGCACCAATGACACCAATGCCTCCAGAAACTGCAAAAACGCCCTAAAGTGGTTCGAGTATACTTCCAATTCTGAAACGTATACACTGGGAGTTCATTTTCATAGTTCCAACCGCAAAGCCTCAATACGAATGCAATTCAGCATTGCACTCCTTTAACTCCAAAGACTTAGTTTTACGAACATAACGAAAGAGATAAATAGGTTAGAAAAAGGAACAATTAACTGTCCACAGTGCAAGCCATTTTACATGCGTATAGAGATGGATCCAATATAGTCGTATGTTTCCTTTATTTAAGTCACACCCCTCCGAACATCTCATCTCTGAGAACCGTGTAGTAAATCTTGAAGAGCAGTTCATTTGGTTTAGTATTCCTTCAGAATAATAGAAAGCCGCTGTATGTCGACCCAACGTTTGGTGTTTCTCAAAAATTTAAAAGCCCTGGCATAATCTTACTAAGAGCCATAACACCTGCACTTCACGAGACAGTCCGGGCAGTGAAGACAGAAGGGTGTCTTTGGCTAAAATAGACCCAAGGTTCTTAACTATAAGTCACTTTCACATTTCACATTGGCAGGCGTTCTTACTAAAAAGTTCCACAGGACTGCCAAAACGAACGACTTTATAATTCAGCAACAGAACGCCATCGTCTGTGTGCCCATCCTTTTAATACTTTAATCCAACTTACCTAACTAAAAAATAAATAAATAAATAGTTGGGGCAGCAGGTCTATGGTCAAATTCTCTAAACGTGCCTTTTTCAAAAATCCTTTGTACAATAATTTAGAAAAAATTGAGTTTACTATCAAGTTAGGAATGACCGTATTATCTTAATAATTAATTTTCGTTTAAATCGAATACGGACCGTTTTTGAGATAAGTCCAAATTTCAAAAGTAGATACCGTTCTTTGTGTTTTATTAAGCGAAAAACTATATTATTTTAGTTAAAATCGTTTTAAAACTTGCTTAAAACCGTGATATGTGAAGCAGAGACAATACTGAGACCCCCAGCTCCAGTTATTTGACTACGTTCATAGAATTTTAACCGTTGAGTTTAAAATTATTCGTTACATGTGGTGAGTATTTCTTTTAGGAATAAGATAACATTTTTATTTTTTGTATGTTTTCCCATGTCATACAGATTCTGATTGACATAACACCGATAGGAAGCCCAACGGCTAAAATTTTGAAAAAAAAGAGGTGGCCAGAGGGGACTGCGAGTTTGGGCTCTCAGTGTGGTTTGTCTCTGATGTGAAGTACCGTCAATAATAAAGATAACGTGCAAAAAAAATTGGCCCCGAACTGTAAGCCCAAACACTCCAAATCGGTCTAGCCGTTTAGTCTGTAGACTTCAGGAGCGAATAAATGCGAGACCCATTTCTTTAAGTTAATCTATCATCGTAATGTCAGAAATGATTAAAATCTCTAAAACGCTCTAAACTTTGTACGAAAACTAATCTTTCTCATATTACGCATTCGAGAAAGCTAAAAACTGAACATTTCTGATTTTTTTTTGCCTGCTTATAACTCCATATGCATATTTGATTACAGTGTTTGAAGTAGTAATGAAATTTCGAAACAAACATGCTAAAACTGAGCAATAGTTTATCGGAGTTAACAAAAAAAAACAGACAGTCTGAATTAAGTTTGACCCTTCTGAATTTAAGATATAAATCATCTTTTTAACGTCTTCAGTAGCTGAGCTTTCGAACTAAATAAAAACAGATCTTCCTATTCTTATTAAATGCGACAAAATGTTAAAACAATCGAATGCGATTGAAGCTCTGTTTAGAGGCTGAGCGTAATGAGACTAAATATGATATTTGAATGCGAATATTCAAGATGAATACCTGATGCAACATTCATATTCATATTACACGAGGAATGCCTGTCATTTTTTCACCTTTTTTCACGACAAACTTAGGCACAGCGGTATAAATCCTTTGTATACGCAAAAATAAAGAAACGCACGGTCATGAAACATAAAAGGAAATTTTTCACGACTCTGTCTGTGTGATGTGTAATAGTCGCACTTATCGCGTAGTTTTGCATAATAGTCTTGAGGTTGGTATTTTCCATATCCAGAGAGCGATGATGGTGAGAATAAGTGTTTCACTTAGACGACTAGACGAAAGCAATTTCCAAAGCGGCTTCCGATTACAGAAGGATTTCCTTTTGTTTGTTGCTATTGCATAAATGTGCGCGCATGAAAATTTGTTTTCCCTCATATAGCAATTACGAGGTATCGCACGAGTAGGAGGGCGATTTCAAAGAATTTCAATTGAAATCGAGAATTAGAACAAACACGTTGAAGGTAGATAAGTCGAACGAGAATATTTGAAGTGACTTGTATCGTTGGTCAATATTATAATGATGTCAGATGTGAAGGACAGCGTGGGCTGTGTAAAATGCTGATTTTGGCTACTTAAAAGAATAGAAAGGTGCTTGAGAGATTCCCAGAGATATGTTTCAAAAAGAGGTGCAGATTAGTCTGGCATTTCAATTTATTCCTTCTTTCAAACTTGTTCCCGGACCGGCTTTTCTTCGGGTGTTCCACAAGGGTGTGGATTATGCTGCCCTTTATATCGATGACATCTTCAATTATAAGATAACCCAAGTGCTTTGCTCCGAAGTTGTTGTGTGATCAATGGGATCTACAAGTAAATGTCTAAAAAGCGAGAATTTATATATTTGGGAGTACTGCTTACAAGAAATTTCTGGAAGCATGCAAGGTAAAGAGGTACAGAATTTTGTAATGCTTCGTCCCACGTATGCTTGTCTCATAAAAAAAAGGGAACCAACTTGCGGTTTCTCTTGAATTAGACTTTAACCTGAGGGAAGAAGTTTGTTCGTCCAACTCAACAAATATTAACCAAAACTTGACGCATTGTATGGAAAATAAGTATTTCTCAATCAGAGATCTTTCTGTCTCTGCTATAGGGATTGTGTTTACAGCCAGGGTTGAAATTCTCAATTTGAACTTTTAGCCACATAGATAAACCGACTTCCAATGGAAACGAGAAGATAATTACCATTTCTTTATGTCCACTACTACAAGAAATTCATATAGCGTTTGACATTTTTAATGACAGTAGTAGTTGACCAACGTTATACCAGTATTGCAATCATACTCTTTCTTATCACAACAGTTTCGAAGTTATTGAAAAATATTTAAAATACTTAAGTTTTCGTTAAAATACAGACTTTTTACTAACCCCCTTCTCATGAAAAAATATAAACATTTAACTGACATTTTCCATCGTAAGTTCCATTTTTTTGTTCATATTTCTTGTCATTTTGGTGAAATGTCATATCCGACAGACGAAATAAAATGTCATGTCTATGTAAATTCAAGAATGGAAAGACTGTCACTTAGGAAAAAGTTAGGGAACGATTTTTTAGTTTAATTGAAAATTCAAAATGTGTTACAAAAAAGTCTTAAAATGTCTAATAACTGCGAAGAATCGATGAAAGTGATACAAAATAATCGAAATTCGTTTTGATGAATCCGAGTCTGTGGAAAAGTTTGTACTGACATAAAAAAATTACCATGAATAGCTAAAAGAATCTTGAGGACAACATTAAAAAGGGATTTATTATGCCAAGTAGGACAAGAAATTTTAAATCATACCTATGTTAATTGTCAGGTGACGGATTCTCCGTGGAGGAGTAATATATTGCTCTCTTAATTACGCTCTCTTTTACAAATTTTTCGAGCTAAGGATCTAAGTAAAAATTAAGTAAAAATTCGTAAAAGTTTATGAAAATTCGTAAAGAATCTATAGGTATAAGCGATATAATAGTCTGGCATTTTCAAAATAAAAATATGTACAAATTTGAGTCCAACAACCGTCCGTCTTGGCTCGGACGTAATCTAATCTGAAGGTCCAATTTTCGATGAATTTTTCCAATATTTGTGGCCGTTTATCGACAATAATGCGGTGAATGATGTCCTCCAAGTGGTCAATCGTTTCGAGCTTATCGGCTTAGACCAGCGACTTCATATATTCCCACAGAAAAAAGTCAAGCGGCAGGATTTTGGAGGCCAACTCAAGGGCCCGCAACGTGAAACTGCGCGGTTATCAAACGTTTCCTTCAATAAATCAATTGTGGCACGAGATGTGTGACAAGTTACGCAACGCAGTCTTGTTGTAACATCTACAGTAACTATCTGCACTGCCACCAATGTTACCTTGTTAAAGCCTGTCAAACGATTTTCAATATAACATCTGTCTAACAACTCTACGAGTATTTCATTTGAAAAAGTTTTATTGCTTTTTCACTCTGCCCCTAGGTGGTGGATCAAGCTTTTTTGTTCAATTGGTTCACTGGGTTACAGTAGTTGTTGTTTAGATCATGCAAGCCTGTTTGAAAATTAATTTTAAAAATTTAAGAAAGAGTTCCAAAGAACGCCCAATATTTTTAATCAAATTACGCTCTCCAAGGTAACAGACGATAAAAATCGCTTTCATAATGTGTAACCCTCCCACAGTCGCAGAGCATAAATTTCTCTATTAACACTGCTCTGATGTAACGACTTCCTTCTACGCCTTGGGGGCGCATTGAGATTCTTACTCGACAGGCGACATCAAGTGGGTATAGTCTGAGGATAATATTAGCATACATTTTAAAATCATTTTGCACACGAGCAAGAGCTTTCAAATGTAAATCAAACGAATATCTTTGCATTTAAGGACACGCAATTTCCACCACAATTCACACACTCACTCGCAACCAGTTACGACACGACTTTCTCCACGTGTCAAAGTGTTTTACATTACCACCCGCATCCACCCTGGAGTCTAATCTAATGGTTAACCCGTTCTGTCGCCAGCATCATAACCTTCAAAGAAATTCAGTCAACATAAACCGAAACCCTATTTAACCCTCCGACTCGCTCGCTCAGTGTTTCTAATCCATGCTCGTGGGGCATTTTCAACAAAATGTTTTATCAGGTGGAGGATTATATAATTCAAAAGGAATTTTTGTCTCAAGGATAACACTGAGTGAATAAATATGTAAAAGGTTAGACTGGCATTAGGCGACTGAATGGTTTGTTTGCTGAACAATTCCCAAATGAGCAGAGCACAACAGTCGAAGAGAATATCCTGCCACCGGGCCAAATCAGCTAAAAAAAAAAAAACAATGCCAGCCAGACGATAAGTTTAAACCCACACGTATTTCTATAGAGCTGATGGTTTGGTCTGCCACTCTGAATGAAGAAACGCATTTTTCGTCCTTACTTTGTCCTTGTGTCGTGCCCGTCGCTTTGCTCTTTTATGAGGCGCATTTCCAGAATCCAGAGTCGTGTGTCGTCGCTCGTCTGGGTGGGAGCTGGGAGGAGTGTTGTGTCTGAAGGTCGTCACAAATACATACCTACTCCTTTCGTCATTGCTGCGTTGTTGTATACACACTCTTCGTGGGAGCCGACTGACCCAAGGTTATGTAAGGATTCAACTTTTATCACAGTCTCGGTTTGCTCTCATCACGGGTTGGAGGATTTGTAAATTGTAATGCGAGTGAATGCGTGTGTAGCCAAAAATTCCAATGGAACATCACAAGGATTCTCACAGAGAAGACGAAATACAACACTGGGAGTGTTTGTGTTTGTGAGCTCCTCGAAATCTCTTCACAGGACGTCACTTTTTAATATCTGCCTTGGAAATGTTTGTTAATTTAATTAGCAATGAATTTTGATTTACAGAGGTGCTGAGCCGGAGGCTGTCTGACTGAGAAGTTTCCTGCATATCTTCCTGTTGTTATTATCTGTCTATATAGTTGCATGGGAAGTTGAAGTTCGCTTTGAATCGGGTATAGCTATGGTAGGAAATATCTATTTTCCAATGAGCAGACTAAAATGTAATTAAAACTTTCAGGAAAACCCATGAGAGCACAATGTTGTTCATTAGGGATAACCGTAACAGTGAGTGGGGTAAGTAAATTAATACATTTAAGTCGGTTAAATAACAAATGACTTCTTCAACTACTTAGGTACCTATATGTGTTGTATAATTTTGATTGACAGCGAATCAGTGTTTTACCATTTCGGTAATGTTTGCGAGAAGGAGGCCACCTTGGATACTATTACCTTTGGTCGCACCAGTTTTTCGAAAGAAATTTTCTTTAACCAATGAGACCATCTGAGAATCCCAGGCGAAACATGCATCACAGAAAATGTCATTGGAGATATCTGCTGCGATTCATAAAAAACTTCGCCGGAAAACAAAATACGAACATTAAGAGGAAGATTCGAATGCATACATGAAGATTATGTAAGCCAGATCTGCATAATTCAGAAAGGATTGTAGAGGCCCAACTTTTGTGTTCGTTAATAATATTTTTTTGTACTAGAACAGGGTTAGAATTTTGTAAAGTGAAAACGTTCAAATACAAAAATCATTCGTGTACACGAAAACGTTTCCAACCCATGATGTAGTAAAAATTTAAATAAAATCAATTCGTACGCGAGCAGACCTAATTTCCTCTTCTCCATTTTATGAACACGTTTCGACAATTTGGACAACAATATGGTAAACTTTATCAAAAGAAGATTTTTGCCTTACCTATATACAGTCTGGCTGGAAAAAAAAAAATTGTGCACAAAGAAATTTATTCAAACAGCTTTTAATAAATGTATATCAGCATTATAAATATGAATATATTCCGCAGTCTTATAAAAATAACTTCAACAATCAATAAATTCTTAAGGCTACTTGCCCGAATTGGTGAGTCACCATAACTAATAGTCAAGTACATAATATCAAGAAGTAAACAAAAAATTGTGACACACCAACAGTGATGGGCAGGCAGCCAAACGTCAAAAATAATAAAATCGCACACAGTGTTGAGTGTTGAGTGCTGCACTTGCTGTTGTTAATTGAAAATGTTGTGTTTTAAAAATTGTGCGGCTTTGAATCCGTTCTTGGGATAAGAACTTCACTGATAAATAACCATTTTTCTACATAATCTAAATAGTATCTGATGAGAGCGTCACCAGCTGTATATATTTCCTAAACTAAGTTACGATCGCAATCTGTGAAATTGTAGATTTTTGATTTAAAAAAAGATCTCACATTTCACATGGATTCAATTTGAAAAACGCAGGTCTTGCTAGGTCCTCTCAGATTCATTGTCGCAAAGATTCTCTTTCGAAACAGTCACTTGGCAGGTGGACTTCTGTGTCCTTGAAGCGAATATCAGTTTCTCGATTCCAACCATTGGTGACTCAATCATCAGGTATACAACGACTGACACAAGCAGAGTGATACCAAAGTCACCCCAAAATCGTAATATCTGCAGGGATTCGTCAATAAAAATACAAAATAAAAGAAAACAAAAGAGCTATTTACCACATCGTAGTTTGAGAAATGTATGTTCACTCTCGTCCTTCCGCTGTGCACGCTTTCCACAAGCAAGTGAAAGATAAACATGCAGTAGGACAGCCTGGCCATAGGTTGCCAAAATGTCCACGAGAGGAACTTATTCGCAAAGCCGCCATAGCCGTTGACACAGGCGAAAACTATCCACGACAAAGCCAGCGGCCAAGCCACTCGACTTAGGGACAGATAAAAAGCGCCTTCGACGGTTGTCAGTGGGGTAGCTCCGGGCTGCGTTTTGGGATACAAAGCAAATAGTCCTGTAGCCAACATGCCAAGTGATATAAGCCATCCGGTAACAACAACAGCCTGCAAATAATTGTCATTAGTATTTCATTATTTCGACGGCTTGTATACATACCTTGCTCATTTTAACTCGCCGATTCCTGCCGGTGTACAGAAAGTAGCCAAAAATGATGCCAATTATCCAGGGCGATGCTCGCGCATGAGTGGCGTAATATATTTTCCGCATCTCCTGACTGTCGGCACCTAAATTACTGAAAGAAATATGTCAGACTGCGTGCTTGTTTAACAGAGTAAGAGCATACCCTGTTGTGCTGAAAACAGAAAAGTTATTGACCACAATTGCAGTGAACAGGCAGGCCACCAGCAGTAGACCAAGAGCAACCACACCAGCGATAGCCCTCTTTTTCCACTTGAATATGGGTATCAGGATCAAGGGTGAGAGGACGAACAACTGCATATCGACGGCTAGGTACCAGGTGTGACCCACGCACTGCGTATATTGTAAATGGGTCAGTGGTTAAATGTTATGCTCAGACATTTCGTTTTGTTTACCATTTTGCCAGCGGCTGCATAATTTTGCACATACAAAAGCGTGGCCCACCAATTTTCGTGACACAATTTATATGTGGCTGTGAATCCTTCCCATAGTGGGCCATCTCCCATGTGGCGATAGAGACTAACGAAGAATAAAATAGTTACGGCCACAACTGGCGTCAAGCGTATGTAGCGATGCGCGTACATGAGCAACACATTTAGTTTGCCGCCGCTTCTAAAAATGTAAAAAATGGATTTTAGATTTAGAAATTTGTATCAAAATAAAGCTAATCAATTATATAATTTTTTTCAAAAGAAATTTCTTTATTCTGATTAAAACTTTTCTTTAAATCCACTTTTATTATTTTACTGATTGAAATCTATTTCCCAAATTTGGAACCCAATCGTTTCACTGATGTGTTCGATTTTCTTGCTATTGCTGTCAGTTTTGCGTTCAATGATCAACTCTAACCTCGAAACCTGCAAACCTCTGTTCAATTTCACTGACAGGTCCTTCCACTGACACCAATTTTTCAATGATTGCCATAACTGACTTGTCATAAAAATGAAACCACGATTCCATTGATTTGTTCCAATGATGCATTTCAATGATAGCTATAACTTGGGCCTAAGGCTGCAGCTATAGCGATACGTAAAATGCAACCGAAGACGTTGGAACAGTATGAAAAAAGTCTTTAAGGAAAACTAGTACTACTATCAGTACAAACAAATCAACCATCAGAATTCCATAAAAAAGTATCCTGACAGATGGAACAATAAAGAAATGACACCAAGTGGAATGATTTGGTTTTTACTTGTGGAATTGACTGAGAAGTTGACCGGAAAAAGTCTTCCATAAGGAAAAATTAGTTAATTCTTTTTTTAGAAAATTGCTATATAATAATTCATTTAATTTTTTTTTAAAACTAACTTAATAATTTAAAAGCAACATTTTAAGACCAAGACTGAGTTCGAGCTTTAACTTTGAGTGGTCAAGAAAAGCAAAATAAATTTTTTACGGTTTCGTTTTACGTATCGCTATGACTGGAGCCTAAGCAAGACACTCTGGGAAAAAAATGCATTCGCACGTTTAGTTTAAACCAGAACCAGCGCATTTCGAACGTGAATCGAATATGGAAATGAAGGAGAAAGTTTCCTGGGATCCAGTTGGCTATTTCACTTAGATCGCCCAAAGAAAATTGCAACCATTATGGCAAGAGGCAATTAAAGCCGTTGCTAGGTCTCGTCGTCTACTATTTTCGGGACTACTGATAGCCATAAGTGCTTCAAATAATACAAAGCGCGACAGTAAACAAAATTCAGATAGACCTAATCTTATCATTATGTTTTGCCAGAAGTTTAAAATAAATACAAGTAACAAGTATCAACTTAAATAGAAACCTCTAAAGTTGTCAGACTCTCTTCTTCTTCCAATCATTGAAAAAGCTCAAGGCGTTTCTACCTTTTTTTACAACTAGATTCAGAAGCCCAGCCATCCTGTTTTCAGCACTTTGATCAGGGCATGCGAGCTGCTTCCATCTTTCTCATCCGAAATAAACAAGCTAAAAGTCTTTCACCGGTGGATGAAGTACCTACCATCAACTATCATTTTAAGAGTGATTTTGTAAACGATTCTACTATACCTTAAGCTATTACCACCTTCATGACCTTTTTGGTTATGCCTCTCCTAAACAGAGGTATCCAGCATCGCGCTTGAAGCTATGGAAAGCCTTTTCAAAATCTATGAGTAGTAGGTATACCGCATGCGTAATCTGTTCTATTATCTTTTGTCTTTGAGTTTTACGGTCCGCTGACAGTTTCTTATGTAAGGGGCCAGTTATAGCGATTTTTGACCACTTAAAGTTAATGCTTGAACGCAATCTTGGTCTTAAGTATTCACTTTGAGAATTAAGTTGAAAAATTAAAAAAAAAATATATCTTTCCATACAACCATAGAAACCCAAAAAAAATCATTGAAATCGGTTGAGTGGTTAAGAAGATCGACAACAGCGCAGCCTTTCGGGTCCAAAACTATCCTATCCATCAAGTTACAACCAACCATACCCACCCACAAAATTTCATTGAAATCGATTGAGTGGTTAAGGAGTTTTAGGCGGCGGCATAGTGAAGGCGACAGGCCAATTTCCGTCACGCATTTCCGCTTGGTCATTTCCGTCTTAGAAGCATCGATTTTAATCCCAAGTCGCGCCATAAGAAGTTTCACATCAAAAAGTGCGGGCTTATTTAACGTAGGTCTAAACTTGACTGAAAATATTCTTAAAATTAGGTAAAACAATGGCTGATGTCCCGCACGAGGAGGTAGAGCAAGCACTTTTTAACGAACGTGCTGCTGACTCGAAACTTATTAATATAATGAAAGCTATTTTGAATGAAGGAACTTTAAATGAGTGAATAGCTTGTAACTAGTGTAAAGACTACTCACCTTTCCATTTCCTTCATGACTGTCCAGACGAGAAGCAATCCACTGAGAAAGAAGAAAGTGTCCACCGAGATGGTACCGCTCTGCAGAAACATGGAGAACGGCGTTTGGGCCCACTGCAACAAGAAACACCAAAATGTTGACAATTCTGAAATTTTTCAACTTTAACAAACAAATACAAACCTCTGCGATTTCAATGGAATTTATGTTTGGCAGCAAAATGCTCATCATGTAACTGTGACCAAAAATTATCCACACAATTGTCAAGCAACGAATTCCATTCAGGCAGCTAATCACATTGGGAGACTTTTTCGACGAAGTGCTAAACAAAATCCCCATGTTCACAGCTAGTGAGCACGCCAACATCAGTTGATTGGGATTATCTGTAACACAAATACTCAGCTAAAGCTCGGGCCATAAAACGCACTCACCTTTGCCAGTCATTTTCGTAACACTGTCATAAATTGTGCAGCACGCAATCAGTAGACCTATCAGGGAGAAAATCGATCTAATCGTTTGTTGGATTATTTAAGTAGATACTAGTGGCTTAGTTGGCTCACACTGCAATCCAGTCGATTGTCTCAAAGTCGGACCTTTTTGCTGTGATACACTTGTCCTGTGTAACAATGTCCGAGGTAATGTTGACCTTAAAGACGCGAGATAGGGTTAGTTTTACCAGCGCGTTGGTGTAGGATGCCGCGCAGGATCGCGGCACGCATATCCCGAGCTTGATGTGTGCAACTTCAGCCAACCCCTGTGATGCGTTCTTGAAAAGCGCACTAAAGGGCACGTTTGCAATGCAGTATTGACCTCGTATCTGCTCGATGCTGAAGCACTCATCGAAGTTGCCCAGTTCAAGCAGATGGCCGTACATTATACCCGAGGGGAATTTACCCCATGAGTCCAAAACTGAGAAAGAATTTGTTTACTTAAGGGCACACTTTTTAACTAACACTCTTACATTTCAGCGCCCATAAACTGCCACTCTGCGATGCAGCAACAATTTCATTTATTTCACTAGCGCACTGTGAACCGGCGCCGGTATCCTTCGATTCATCCAACCACTGAATATCCGTAAAGAACTCGTCCTGCAGAAGCTCAAACTCAACGCGCCGTTTTAGATTGGAGAGCTTAGCAAGCACTTGGTAGCTTTCACGCGGATCAACACACAGTGCTACAGTCCACGCTACTAATACCGCACAAATAAAAAGCACCTTACGCATCCTTAACCGGCGGGGATATTCGTTCTCTTATTTCTTAAAACACTAACCTTGCCGGGTCACTGACAAGGAACTTCTGCACAAGTAAACAGCGTCAACAGCACATCGAATCGTTTTAATCTATGAACCAATCTACGAGTTGTCGCGTACTCGTATGTACTACAATTTTCGTACAATTGAGGTTTATCAATGTTTAGTACCGCTACTATCGTGATTATGTGTAAATATGTGCGTGAACAAACAAAAGTTTAATTGATAAACTCCCAATTCGGCAAAGGGTCGATGAACTCACAAGGTTTCCTTGAAATCAGTAGCAGGTACTCGTGCCCGATGTGACAACTATTCGATTTGTCAGTGTTACGCTACTGATGGAAGCGTTAAAATGCATCGCATACGTTTTTAAGCACGCTCGAGGCAGCACGAGTGTTCTATGTCGATTCAATGATTAGCACTTGAATTTATCTGCGAGTTTTATAATAAGAAAACAAAAACAAAAACAAAAACCGATTTACCATAACAGGTTATTTTAAATACTTGCAAGTGGGTTAATTGTGCTTTCATTGTTTTTGATCGATGCACCATTATGTCTCGATATTCGAAAAGCTGTTCTTGTTCAACTGAACAGGGTATATGGGTTTTATGTAGCAACTTAACGTGTTCTCATTTGAGTGCAAGACAACAACGTTCGTTAGGTTAAGCTACTTAAGTGTCCGCTTAAAAGGTGTAATTAAGATCGAAGAACTTTTCTGAAGCTTGATGTTTAGATTGAAACCTTTCAATGAACTCTTTTAAAGCTTCATATCTGAATTGAGCTATATTTAGCTTTAAAAGCTGATTGATGGACCTGTTGTTTCGTAGGTAAGACAATAAGATTTGTCAACTTTTCGGGTCGACAAGATTCATGATTTAGGTGACATTATTCATAACTTTTATAAAAAACAAAAGAAGCAAATGCTGGGCAGGATCAGAACAAGTATTTGTAGATTTAAGTTGGCTACCCTTTAGAAAAGTTGACGATGTGGCACAAAATGTTTGAAATAAACAAAAAATATTTCTTAAAACAACACTTTTCAACGGCAACACTTGTGTTTTAAGTTTTAATAAATTTATCGATTAATTATACGAAATAAATAAATGATTGTACCTTTATCTCTTCCGGTCGCCATTTTGTTTTGTAGGAAATTTATACTATAAAAAATATCAACATTCAGAGCTTTCCCATAATTTCTACCACACAAGATGGCCGACCAAAATACGTGTCAAATATATTTGCGTGTTAGGTAATGCTTCCCTTATCGTGCTACGCCTAGTATTGTGCATCCCCTTAATCTTCCGTGTTAGAAATTCGTGAAGTTGTAAATCCATTAACGCAAAGTTGCCAACATTGGTTTACACGATTCCAAGGAAGTAACTGAATCCTCGGAAAACACCCCTTTAACCCTTTCGTTTTGGCTATTTCCTCTGAGCGCTGAAAGAATAAACTTCTCAGAAACTTTTTTTGACTTAAGGTTTCGTATTATTCGTATCGTGTGTACCAAGTACCAAATTCCAAAGTGAAATCTGACCAGGACCACCGCAAGTCGGCTGCCTTTATAATTCTGCTCCTTATAGTGCCATTTATGATGCACGGAGGTTTCGAAATCAAATCAAATCTTAAGTCTTTTCCCACTGCGCCAACGCTGGCAAACCTTTGACAAACATCCAAGAGTACATCAGTCATGAGAAAGTCTTTATTCAGCCTTTAACAAAATATAAATTTACACACGCGATTGGTTATACGGACTTACGGACTAGACTTAACATCATGAGGTACAAATCTCCAAAAGTCAGCTTTATTATAATGCAGTTCTTTAAATGTTTACCACGGCTTTTTGTTTATACTGACGTTCCCGGTTGAGAATGGGCTGAGCTGTATATTGTAGCTGATCTCAAATTTTGGAAATATTTTTTAATAATTTCGAAATAGTTGGTAAGCGTCAAAAGCTGCATGTTTAAAGTGTTACTATTGTAGAGTGTTGGCACTGAATACATGAGGCATTTAGTGTCACGCAATCCAAATGAGGGAATATTATAGATAGAATAATTTAAGTGCAGTTACACCGAAATTGCAGTCCGAGTATTACCAAAATGTAATTACCCTACAATCAGCGGAATATTCAAGATGGCGCCCCTGCAATAGATATGTCAAGGAATGGATCTAACATTTTGTTGATCAAAAAAAAATTGCCATTCAAGCGACTCTAAAATGGGAAGCTTTTTTAAAAAGTATGACAAGACACCTCTATTAGTTTAGAGCAGTTGTGACGGTTGTACGTAATGCGCGACACAATTTCCAATTTAACTCAACCTATTTATTCGATACCGAAGAGTAAATTGTTTTTGCGTCTTCTAAGTTTTTTCTTGTTTGCGATACTGTAATCTCAGCGCCAGTCGTGGGAGTCCAATGTTAGCAGACTAATCATCATTTGCTGGCCTACTTTCTTGATATAGGTACATGAACTCTAATCAATCTCTCTCCCTTTGTATCATCCGGCCGCTACACCACAATTCCGGTTTGCACTTACTATCGCCGAATGTAGTTCAATTGTCAATCGTTAATTACACAACCCCACTATCGGGGAGGCGTTGTGCAAAGGAATCAAATAGTGTAAAGGTTAAAGGTTTATAATAAAACGAAAGATAGAAAAATATTTTAGTACCTATAAGAAAAGTGTAGGTAAGTTACTAAGTAACTAAAAAGTAGATGAATAAATTATGGATTGGTGGCTGTGAATATTGACAGAATGTCAAAAGTACTGAGAGAAACGCAAGAAGTGTTTGAAAAACACTAAAAAAATTAAACTAATATTAAGAATTGAGGCAGTAGAATCCCGGTACACTGAGAGAATAAATGAAATGAAAGCTGCACAGAAAGTATGCGAAAAAAGTTAAAATGTCAAGCATCTGAAACTTTCGCCAAAGAGAGTGAGAAGATAAGAACGGCATTAAGAAACAGTAATGTAAGCATGCATGCGCAATGAAATAAACAAAAAATATACCACAACCACAAGCACAAGCACAAGTAAACAAATAACAACTGGGGAGACCAGACACATTGTTATTCGCTGATGTCCAAAAAAAAAAGTAATTCAACATGTGGTGAAAAAGCTTTGGAGATAAGAAAAGAGTTACCACTCATAGAATAACCAAAGGAAAAAAGCATTACCATAAAGCATAAAGAAATGTTGAAAAAAGTAGTTTTAAAAAATTTGGGAAAAATACTAATATTGAAAGCTGACCTAGCGGAATAATTTTGATTGAAAGTGAAAATCAAACTGAAAGTAGCCAAATAAAATCACACCAAGAATTAAAATATATAAAATTAAGTTCACTAAAAATGAGAAAAATTAAAGAAACAAAACACAATTTTATAGAACAAACAAATTAAACTAATTAACTACTACTAAACAACAACAAATTTAATAACGCGATTATTTAAATAGAGGAAGATTCATTTCCAAAAGTTATTCAAGCAGGTAAAGTAAAAATTTGTTGAGAGCAGTGTAAAGTATTTGATGGCATTAAGTTTATGTTCACGCCTGTCAAAAACCCTGCACAACCCTGAAAATTCGGATACTATATCGAACGTAAAATATGCTGGCCTGACATTGGAAAATGAATGACAGCAAGTGAAATAAAAGCGAAAGCGAAGTGCGCACTAGGGCCCCGTCAAACAAACCTATTATCATATTGATGCGCTATATATGCAATAGGGTCTTCCAATAGGGAATTTTGAACTTTGACAGTTAGCTATATTGTGGCTGTCATTAATTCAGTCTATTTTGCCAAATCACCATGGATGGACATTAAACAACGCCCTAATTGCTATCGAAAAATCATCTTCAGCGATGACACCCATTTCTGGATATTAGGGACGACAAAAAATCTACACAAATCCGTCCAATGCATCCCGAAAAGTCACAGTTTGGTGTGGATTTTGGGCTGGCTGCGTCATCGCTTCATATTTCTTTGGGAACGACATTGGCCAGGCCTCATTGCCTAAAGGTGCATCATATAACTACCTACTTCTCTTGGGCTGAGTTAGATGATATGGACACCAACGACATGCGGTTTCAACAGAAGGGCGCTACGTGCCACATTGGGAACTCTGGGCGAGCGAATCGAGGGCATGACCATCTCACGTGATGTGAACTGACCACCGAAATCGTGTTATTTGATCCCGTGCCATTCAACCTGACTTATGCGCCTAAGTCATTGAAAATTGGACATTTTATACTTCACGTAAAACGAAACGGTATCTATTGCATTGGGTTGGTTTTCGAACAAACAAATTTAACTAAACTATTTATAGTTAAAACATCGAAGATTCACAATGCATAGATTGTTTTATGTTGAAAGTATGCGTATGTTTACCAAAAGGTCAGCAGAACAGCAGACTTGGATTTTCGTAGCAATTGCTACGTTTTATTCATCATACCGATCTGAGTAAAAGGTAACTGGCGCCACTCTTCGAATGTCAATGCAAAAGATAAAGATAACTCAAATCAGTATTAATTCATACGAAACTTAGTAAATGCTTCAATGTTGACATCTTTTGAGTAAAAGCAATTGCTATGTTTTAGGCCCCAGTTATAGCTATCATTAAAATGCAACATTAAAAATTTTGATTTTCAATTTTAAGACGATTAATCTAACAATATTGGCTTTAATTGGTATCAAAATAAAGCTAATCAGTTATGAATTTTTTTACAAAAGGAATTACTTATTTCTGATTAAAACTTTTCTTTAAATCCACTTATGAATTGAAATCGATGTCAATGAACAGCTGATATTCGTTTCTCTAATTTGGAACCCAATCGTTTCACAGAAGTTTTCGATTCTCTTTCGGTTCTCAGTTGTCAGTTTTGCGTTCAATAATCAACCATAACCTTAATGAAGCCACCGTTCCAATGATTTGTTCCAATGATGCATTGATAGCTATAACGATTGAACGTTTTCATCTAACAGGGGTCGAGTCGCGTCGTCCGTGAACGAGCATTACGTTCACGGAATTCAGTTGATTTTACATGTGAAACAAAAATAAATTCCGTCACGTAATGCTCGTTCACGGACGACGCGATTCGACACCAGGGTTCCACCCTCCTGACTGTTAGTTCTAAAGGCAAGGGCAAGTGAACAAAATTGTTTGGGTGACACGTACCAACTTCAAGTTGCTTCTAAAAGCCGTATCATAAGAAGTTAGCCCCTCAAAAGATTTAAAAACTGAAAATGCTGCTATAGTCCTAGTTCCTTCTTTTTTTGTGATTAACCTCTATCACCGTTCACCATCCATCGAAGAAGACACCACTTGCAATTCGTTCAATCACATTAAACTGGGCAAACCATACGAGGTACACCACAAGGCAAGAAATATACCTTGTCATCATCATCATTGCCACTTAAGGTGGTCTAGTACATTTCGCTATGCCAGACATGCTAATCTGACATATCCTGAGCGATTATTCACAAACCGCCTCCCATCGACAACTGGGCTGGTTTCTTTTACAAATGTCTGCCAAGTGCTAAGGGAGCATAAATGATTTTTTAATGCGCTTATTTTTTGTTCCAATCTCGTGCCAACCTATCCCCCCCGCTGGCCTGCTACATCCCTGTGAGCTGCGCTGTGACACAAGACTACAACGGTGAACCGAAAAGCCTCCCCCACCTGCTTCCGACGATGTTCAGTTCCAGTTCCACTTCCAACTATCCCAACGACGACAATACCATCTTCTTAGTGTGTCCTTAATAGTGTATCCTCTATGGTATCCGACCGAATCCGAATATCCTATGTGGGTTGCGGTGGCAGTGGGAGTGCATTCTTCTTAATCGCCGTTGTTTTTCCACACCACATGCCCTTTTTGTAATGCTATTAGCATACGGCAACGGCAGAGACAATGTACACATTTTACATGCTTATAGCGAGTCCAATATGCGATGCGAGACAAAGCGCCATGGAGTACAGAGACAGAGAGACAGGCTGGAAGAAGAATGAATAGCTCTCCACAACTCAACTCATTCGGATCGATTGCAGACGGCTAGACGGCAGCAGTACCACTAGTAGCGGCAACAAAAAGATGATGATTGCGAGGAGGGTTAAGAAGGCGACCAAAGCATTCGTAACGTAGTCGTAACTTTTTGTTTTCTCCCCGTTTTTATGTTCTCTATTTTTATTTTTCTCTGTACACTTTACAAAACGACTTTGTACCACCCGCGCTGGTATGTGACTTTGAAAAAACGCCTCACAACTTGCATCGACATTTTGCACCCCCATACCCTGTGTGTATATTGTATATAGACGCCGCCGCCGGTACTTGCAGCTATTTCATAGAATAGAGAGTGGGATGCATCAGTAGACTTCAACTTTGGGAAAATGTTACGACATTAGGTTAAACTTGCTTTGCATTGGGCGCTTGGTTGCGATTATTGAGGACAGAGGCAGCGGGAGGTTGCAAATTGCGATAGGAAGAAGCTTCACGTTCGACTGATTTTCTTTGCTCTATAGGTTTTGTTGGAGAATGCTTTTTCCGATTCGGTTTTGGTTTGGTTTCGTTTGTTTTCTCTCTGTCTGTCTGTGCGTCTGGCCTGGTAATTTGAAGTAGGAATTGGAACGGTTGGGGCTGCAATTGAGGCAATGGGGATGGGGAGTATGGGTCGCTCATCCGACGGGATAATCAGGTGTCTGTGGGTTGAAAGGATATAGGTATCATTTTTCAGAATTCGTAGACTTGTTTAAATGAGGTCTGAACATGTCGATTTTTTTGGGCCGCTTAATAATCAAATTGGTTTTTAGTCTTAAACCTGTTGCAATGCCAAGATTTTGAAACGCAAATCTGATTTTTCGTTCATTGTCTGGAAAAGAAAATCCGTTGAGGAGTCTTGGTTTAATTGGCATACAGTTACAGGAATCAATTGAAATTTATCGGAGCTCAAGAGATGGATTACTTTGTTTGAGTGGTGGGATTAAATTCTACAGGCCAGGAGCTGGAGCAACAAACATTTTACGAATTGCTTAATCCACTTTGCGGATAGTTTTCGATTAATTAAGTTCCGTTTATTTGTAGTGTAGTTTTAATACCTACTGAGTTAGGGAGTTGGAAAAGAGTTGGTTGCATGGTTAGCCTTTAATCATCCAACGGCAGCGCCTCACAGAATTCGAAATATCGGAACTCTGTCATAACCATCCGTCGATGTTGCGAGTTGCACTTGCAAAACTAAAAAAAGGAGAATACGGAAGTTCATTTACAAATGGGGTCGAGGATTTTACAATGAATCATTTTGAAGACTTTATAAACGACGAAAACAGGCGATAACCAGCTGTCAGGCATCCATTGAACCTGAATAATGACAGGTATTACTTCCTCTACCCGAATCTGTACAGTGCCAACCAAGGAACACCCTTATCCTTGCAATAATGCGTACATGGTACGATAGTGTGAACACTGAACATCCAAAAATATTTAGCTATAAGAGATTGGCCCTGATCAGTCTGCGTTTAGAAAGCCAATAATCGGCAGCACCTGAGAATGCCCGATCCCCGACAGACCTTGAGAAAAAAAAGGTTCTTCAGCATCCATGGGAGGGAAATGGAAGAGAGGAAAAGCTTCAAATGCGACTCTTCATCTGGCCGTAGTTCCATGGTTCATTCAATAATACAAAACACACATCTGTGCTGTGAATGCATCACAGTACGCGCATGAACCACGCACAGATGTAGATTTCTGCTCACATGTCAAGGACGTGTGTAGGACCGGTTGACGCACAGAAGTAAGTCTGCGTACACAAGTCTCAGATCTCAGTCAATTGGAAAGCCATGCATTTATACAGCTTGTGCCGGCACGTGCAATTTTTTTTTCGAATGTCCCCTTTATCCACTGCAAGGGGTTTGGGCTATATTACTCGCAATAGGACTCAAGGACATTCATAGGGGTAGAGGATTCTGAATCGATCTAACCATCTCATCCCCAAAGCAAATATTGGAGTTCGAATTGTGGACACAAGTAAGGCGTAAAGGGCTCAACCCATAGAATCCGTCGCGTGCGTTGCGGCAACGTATCCGACTGACAGGTCGATAGAATACACAGCAGCTTATGAAAGTGACCCATAGGCATCGCACGTGCCGACGGATAAAATAGGTTTACTTTCTACTTTTCTGTGTGCCGCATCCCGCATGCGTTGACAGTTGGCACAGCGGGAGAGGAAGCTCTTTCATTGGTGGAAATATTGAGAGTGAGAGAAACTGTCATGGTCGTTTGGAAAAATTCAAAATAAAAATATTTTGTGGCGGGCAAACAACTATTTTAAAGAACTCCTGTATAATGTGTTTTTAATGCAATTCGTACCCATATTTCTTCCAGAAACATGTTTGAGGAGCAACTCATTGAGACAATGTATGAAGTGAAGTCATCGGTAGTTAACATGTGCGACAGATTCTATGGGACTGCTCGTTCCATCGAATACGTCAATATTGCCAGACCCGTCGCCGCAACGGACTCGACGAATTCTATGGGTTGGTCCCTTAAGACAAACCATAGCAGCATTGACCAGTGGCTTTGTAGAAGTATCTCGCCGTCATTTCATATATTTTGCTCTTCTTTATAAATACGTGAAGGCTCTTCATTATAAATACTCACCACAGCGCAATAAAGCGAAGGAATCTCATTTCTGCTGCTTGAATCCACGATCTTAGTCCTTCAATCGATACCCAAATCTTGCAGCAGACCAGGCACTGATATAGTAGTTCACGGAAATAAGATTTGAGTTAAGCAATCCTTATTTGATCGGGAGTAGTGTTTCAATATTAAATTAAAAGCTGTCGAAATATAAATATCGCCGCTTTATTTTTAAAATGTTCGACCGGAAGCAGTTTTCTTTTTTAATGAGTGAAACAAATGTTAAAACGTCAGTGAATACCTCCATTACATTTCTGGAGGAAACTTGAAGTAATGTGTATAGAAAAACATTAGAATAGACTAGCTAAATTTTTGGAGGGTTGTGAATTTTTCACAAAAGACTAGGTACCAAAGGCGGCCCATCGCCATCCCCAGGGAACATTAACGGTCAAAACCTTAACCAACTGATCCAAATACGCATGGTTGAGAAACTAACTTTCTCTGAATTGTCGAAGAAGTACCTTCCTAGATGCCTCTTTCTACAACGTGCTTGATATTCATAGAGAAGGTGTGTGTGATGTCCTCCTTGAATTCTAGATCGTCACAGTAAGTATCTGCATGTATCAGTGTTCGTTAAACCTATTTCTCTTTCTCAGAAGGCTATGAGAGTACCCCTTTGCTAGTCTTAGTTTTGTCCTGGAAAGCCTTTCAGAAAAATCTCCCTTCCCACGCACTTAAAAGTTGGGAATTTAAGTCAAGAGCTAAACGTTAGTTCGATCATTTAGTCATTTCGCTGACAAGTGGAATTTTAAACAATCCTTTTTAAGTCCTTCAAATCCATAAGTTTTAGAGTGGCCGCAAATTGCATCAATTGGGATTGGGCACATCCAGGCAATGCTGTTAGGGTTTTCCCCCTACTGGTGCGACGGAACCTTTCTAATTCAAACTCTCTTGCAAATAAAACAAAAGATGCGTATTTTTTGTATATTCATTAAATGATTTTTTATTTATTTAGTGAGTTTTTTTTCACGATTTTTTTTGTATTGATTTTTTTTTAAATTTTTTCAATAGACTTTTTTCGCCTTTTTTTTAATTTGTATTACAACAACAATATTTTGTTTTAAAAAAATTTCACTAATTTGTTTATACATCAATAATTATTTTCTGCATTTGCTTAATTGTAGCTTGTAATTATAGATATATATAATATATATAGATTTATTTATGTTTTTTTTTTTGTTTATACTGTAGTCCCCCATTTATTTACTTAATCTTCCTCAATTTCCTTTTGTTTTTTATTCTCTCATTTTGTTTATACAAATAAATATGTGTTTTTTTTTTTGCAAAAGAAATTGTCTTAGATTTAGTTTTAAAAAAATAAAATAGAAATAAATTGCGTTTAATAATTGTGTTTTCTCTAAGTTTTTAAATAATAATTAATTTGAATAGTAATTTACAATGTAATTTTATGTTCTGTTGATTCTGGTTTTCAACTAATTAAAAATTTAATTTATTACAACTACATAAATTTTTTATAATATTTACTTAAATAATTTTATACACCACTAATCTTATATGGTAATACTTTTCAAATAGCATTTTTTGTCGTTTAATTTTATACATTTACAAAAGAGGGATTGTTTTGTTGATAAATAATTAAATAATATGCATTTACATTTTATTTATAGTTGCTACTTTTGTTTTGCTTGCTTTTATCAGTTACTATTCTTTGTCTTGCTTACACGTTGTTTCGGAATTATTAACATTTCATAAAAATATCAGTCGACGGCTTGGATTTTATATAAAATCAGTTTTTGTTTTGTTTTACTCAGTATTTAGCAAATAATAAAAACAGTAAACCTACAACAGGAAAATAAAGTAATTTGGAAAAAATTACAAACGTCTGTGTGAGTGTGTGTTATTGTTTTTTTTATAAAATATAAATTAAATTGTTGTTTACTATTTTGTTTATATTTAGGAGGTAGTTCGGCTAATTTTCTGATGTGATTTTTACTGTTTAAATTAGAAATAAAATTGTATTTATATCTAGATTTTTAGTCCTATGCATAAATGAATATAAGTAAACGAAAAAAAAGATAGGTAACAGAATTAACAAAAATAAAACATAGTATCTGATGCACCTCCATTTTAGTATGTAGTATATTATTTGTTTTTAATGAATGTAGTTATTTTTTCTTAATAAGCTGTACAGAATAAAAAAAAATGTAAAACAAAATAATTTTCTCTGATTTGAAAATAAAACAAAATTATCTGGGAAAAATATAAAAAATATATTTAATTGTTTATGCTTAAGTGGTTTATTTCTTTTACACTCTAAATTGTCTACAATATTTGTTAAGTCTATTATGGGGATTTCGTGGATGTGTGTGTGTGTATGTATGAATGTCTGTTTACATTAAACTGGTGATTGATATTTCATATTTTATACATCGATAATGAAGCTTTATACCTCCTTCTCTTTTGTGAGTAAAAAATTGTTGCACATAAATATATTAGATGTAGTAATTGCTGTTATTTTGTTTTTCAAACTTTTGTAGAAAGAGGAAAATTTGTTTTCATTTTTCTGGTTTGCTTACATTTTTATTTTGCGTGTAAGGAAGGATTATGAAACATTGTATGCGGTTTTGGGGTTATATAAAATACTCTTTTGTGGTTAAGACTTTTTTTTGTTTTGCTTGATTTCTTAGGTGGTTAACATTGTATTTATGCTACTTGTAGTGAGAGGAAGTTATTTATTTTTGATTATAGTTGTTTAATTTATGTTTTTTGTTTTGTCAATTTATCGAAATGGGGTGAAAATAATTAGAATATGGATGAAACCGTTTTGGGGCGCATTTAGTCTTAGTTGCTTTCAAATATTAATTAAAGCATGTTCTTCTGTTAAATATTCGCTAGTGGGTAAAGGGAAATCTATCTTTTACTAAAAACCTTTTTTTTTGTTTTTCTAACAAAGTGGAAAAGTGGTTAAAATTTAAAAGAAAAACGTTGAGCTGAATTGGTAGCTTTTGAGAGAAATTTTTGCTTTGCAAATGGAGCTGAAAATCGGATTGACGAAGGGTTTGACTTTGGTTTACTGATAATCATTTTCAATTTGGGCGGTCTAACATTTGATGGTTTATACTTTTACATTTACATTTATTAAAGCAGTTACTGAGCAGATTGTATGTGGAATATGGCAAATATTGCGAACACTTTAAGTGGTTATTCCTGGAAAAATAATGAATCGCATTTCGAGCTCACCGTAAAAGTCAATCGTTTGACATCAAGTTCATCTGACAACCGCAGGCGATGCTTATTTCATGTGAAATGGTTGAAGTCGCGTCGGATCCTAGTGGATTCTTCTTGAACCCAACACAAATACCTGGAGGAAGCTTATGCAAACGCTTTTTTTATTTTATTTTAGATGGCGCTCACAAGTCAGGCCGATTCCTAGACAGCTTTGCTTTACTTTTTTAGTTACCAAATTGATAGACATCATTCTCGAATTGTACATCAACGCAAGAAGGTATATGCAGGAACTTATTGCAAACTTCCTAGAGAACAATGCTCGGGTTTACACGGGGGTTCATTGTTGTGCGAGCTCCCCGGAGAAGAACATTTGTCACAGCAAGGATATTCATTTATATATCTTAACATTTTTTACGTCGCGGTCAGTGCAATTGAACATGTTGACCAATTTTAAACAGAGCCCACATGTGTTGGTTACCATCCTATTGCACCATTATAAGTGACCTGGTTATAATATTTTACCACTCCCCAAATCAATATTAGCCAAATTAAACGAAGAAAGACACACCACCTTACCAGGAAATTCCACTGGCAGGTTGTGTGCTAAAAATAGCACAAGTCCTAGCAGACACTAAACAAAGAAGCACTACCAACTTGAGCACAATTCTGAGCATGACGATGGCAGTTATCAATATTTAGCTTGCAATTTGACATCAGTGGTATTATAAAGTTAAAAACGTCTACCTAAGATAAGATATCGTTTGCGAGGTCACCTATGCCAGGAAATTTAATCATAGCTGAAAATAGACTCAGACGGAGTAGCAATTATGAATTGTATTCAGCTCATGCTATCTCTCTCTGTCTCATTCAGCACCACTGTTCTACCAATTCAGCAATCATTTTTGATAGTGTACAAAATCATCACCGAAATTTATTTCAATTAGGTAGATATATACTTTGGGATATATAGTGTTTTGACATTTTTCTGCAATTCGGCAATTAGTTTTTAGTTTACATTTAAGGTTCTATTTTGATTTAGTTTACTGGTTGCTAATACACATATAAGGTTTCTTTTTACTATACATATAGCGAATAGGATAAACATTTAAGAGATACAGATAGACGGGGATGGCTTTAGAGAAGAGGGAAACGCGTAAGGAAATGTATAAATTCTATTTAGTAGAATTAGCAGGATTACTATTTTACTCTAAGAGATGAACAACTTTGAACGGAAGCATGTACTTGCTGCTGCTGAATTCTCGACGGCTGCGTTCATTGGTTGGTGGTGGTGATCGGTAAAATTACAATTACTAGATTTAGTTCTTCAGCTAATTATCACTACGTTTGTATGTTGTCAAATATGATGTTGGTAGTTTCGGGACATTGGCATACTATTGTTATTACTTATACTACTATTACTATTACCACAGTTATCGATTGATTGTTGTTGCTGTTGTTGCTGCTGCTGCTGCTGCTGAGATGATGTGGGTGAAGTTGGCGCGATGCTTGAAGATACGTTCAATGGTTGTAGGTAGCTGGTTGCCTGCGCATAGCAACAGTCTATTGATGGTGTTAAATCCACTGATGCTGCGACAGCAGTGGACGACGATGGGGATAGGGAGCCTGGAGATGTGCTGTATGTTGGCGATAAACTACAATTACTGCTCTTTAACAAGTGCAGAGAGGTCGATGATAAGTTACTGGAATTTGTACTATCAACAAGAAGCAATTGCTGTTGTTGTTGTAAATGGAATTGTTGTTGTTGTTGCTGTTGCAACATGCTGCTGGAACATGCTGCCGCCACAGGAACTGTTACCGCCAATGGAGGTGACGGCGAGCCACGAGCGGCGGCCTCGACTCCGATTGTCGTCAAAAATGAAGAACAGGAGGTACTGTTGGTACTACTGGTGGGCGTTAGATTGTTTTGAATTGGCGCTGATGCCCCCAAACTGCATGTCGTTGCAGTCAGGCTAGCAGCCGTTGATATTGGAAGTGCCTGTGCCGAGCAGAGTGATGACGATGACGACGATGTGGACACAGACGATGACGAAGGCGACAATGATGACGACGAAGACGATGATGATGATGATGATGTCGATGACGCCGACGATGCACTCGATGACATTGACGAATTTGACGATATCGACGATGATGAACAGAGCGCTGTCGGCGATTTGGGGCTACTTTTGCGCGAGAAAAGCTTTGTTATAACACTAGGTTTTGATTTTTGCTGTTGTGATAATATTGCTGTTTGCTGCGACTGTTGATTGCCACTGGAACACATCTGCTGCTGTTGCAGATTGTAATTAGAATGTTGATTAGTTTGATTAGCTCTTAGATTGCACGATATACCCGAAGTGGCAGCCGATGCTGTCGACGACAGTGTCGTTGATGAGTAAAAATTATAGGATGGTTCTGGAACGTCTAAGACTGTTTTATTCGGAGGTGGCTTTATGTAAGAACGTGTTATCTCCGATTGCTGAAAATAGAAATTACATTTATGCATGAGAAATAATTCAACTGAATATTGCATTGCAATGAACCTACTTGATATCGCGTTCGTATTTGTAAGTCACGATCCTGACCCCATTCACTGTCTGGTAATGGAACATGATGTGGACAACGAATTTGCTGCTGCTGCTGATGATTATCATTATTGATTGGTTTTAGTTTTGCTGCGACTGCATGCTGTTGGGCAGTCACAATCGTCGCCGCATCAATTCCCACACGAATATTGCTACTATTACACATACTATAGCTGTTACTGTTGCTGCCACAACCCACTCGATGGTAATGATGCAGATGATTATTATTTCTAATTTGTCTATCACTAAGTAGTGTTGTATCTCGTACTAGTAAATCACGAGTTTGTATTGCGTCAACGCGCATCCTTCGACTTATGTGTCCTCTATAAAGAAAAATAATGGTAAAGTTAAAATGAGTGAATAACGCAGATTACAAAGTGAATGTTTACCTGTCGTCGGGTGGTGTGTTTAATGATGTGCGGACCGGAACGCCGAGCCGCTCCATTCCCGCGCAGCCGGCAGACTGTACCGATAGCATCTGGAATTAGAAAAAAAAGCTGTTAGTGTTTCATTTCATTGCAAACGTGGAGGAAAAGATATACAAATGGGAGCTACTAAATCCCTCCTGGGTCCTGGGCCGTTCAAAGTGTTATACTATGGTTCCGATTAGGTGAAACTCTGACCTTTTACCGTTTCTGTTCTTTTTTACTCTACTCCTTCGCATTTTTCGTTTCGAATGGGTTTGTGTCAGAGTCGTTAGTCTCAAAGGAAACATTTTGCAAGAGCGCGCCTAACAATTGTAATCTACGTCTGTGTCTAAGAGTGCAGGTGTTCATTTTAAGCTGAGCTTATATCAAAGTGGAGTATAAACACAAGTCCTTACACGTATGGAACGATGCGCATCTAACATTTTGGTTGTGTGTTCACATTTCGATAATTAAATGCAGATCCCAAGGATCTCGGCACCCCCCAGGCGGACAAAAATAAAACGACACAGAGATTACAGGGAAAATTGTTTATTTTTGTGGTTCCTTCATAAATATATGATTAGAATACAAAGAACACGTGCGGTATCCGGCAGAAAGACTGTCATGGAATATAAGATCGAAAAAATTCAATTTTCCTTCTACTTATAGGCATTAAAGTGTTGTTCATTAAGCGCTTCCTATCTTTCAAATAAATAAATAGTCGGCGCAGTGGCTTAGTGGTAGTGTGTTGGGCTACTAAGCGAGGGGCTCAGGTTCGAATCCCGAGAGGGCCAAATTACATCTTAAGGTTTTTTTCCGCTGCGCCACCTCTCGCGAACGTCTGACAAACATCCGACAGTAAAACTGTCATGAATGAGCTTCTCAATTAGCCGTTTGGACTCGGCGTAAAATTGTAGATCCCTTCCATTCGTCCCAAAAATTGAAAACCCACACAAAGCGAATGGTTGCGAGAAGCTAGGCCTTGGGTCCCATAGACCTGGCGCCAAAATATTTATTTATTTATTCTTTCAATTTAAATAAAACAAAGTGTGTGTGAGATATTATCGAAATTTGTTATTCATTTGAAAAGCCTATCGATGCCATTATGTATGGAATGTAACATCATTGAAATATCAAATCGCACGATCTCGGTGGTTAGTTCACATCACCTCCACGTGAGTTGACCATGCACTCGAATCGCTGGTGCTGAATTTCCAATGAGCCACGTAGCGCCGTCCTGTTGAAACCAAATGTCGTTGGTGTCCATATTATCCAATTCAGGCCAAAAGAAGGTGGTAATCATCGACATATAGACGCTACGTCCGTCCATGGTTATTTGGCAAACCAGTCTGAATAAATGACAGCCAATTTGACAGATATAGCTTCAACAATATGGCTGCTATCAACTGTCAAAGTTCGGAAGTCCCTTTTTGAAGACCCTGTAGGTGTTATATTGCCCCTAAGACTGTAAGCGCATTCATTGGTGAATGGGACTGTTGGATTGGCTAAGGAAAACCTTTTGTAAGCAAGGTTCGCAAACAGTCTAAGGATGAAAATAATTGTTTAAGCGCATTGGCGTCTTCTGTATGAACAAATAAATCTTGTAAGCATGTACTTTTCAGCAGCTGAATTTTAAACGCGCCCCAATGTTTGCCATCTTATACCTAATCCAAGTCGAGTTAGACAGAATTTCACTTGATATATCACTTTTCAAAATATCTACATCTCTTTCCAAAAACAGTTTTTCCTTATTTCAAATTCCACCGATAGCCAACCGTCAATCCCGTTCATTTTATTGTCCAGTTCACCAACTCAAAAAAATTTAAGTTCAACTGCAAAAACAAAATGCTATAAAAAAAACCCAGATCAGACGACAAAAGACTGGCGACATCGTGCATCGATATCAGTTTCCTTATTTATTATTATTATTATCTGCAGAAATTTTATTTCATTGCTGGTTTTCATCTTATTTTTTGTTTTTTAAAAATAAAAACGTCTGTCTGGAGTGCAACAGACTACAATCTGACCAGCTTATAAATTGACGTAAAGCGAGTCTGTCTCTATACACAGTGAATGCATTATTGTATTGAAATCACAAAATCATTCCATGCAGACAAACAATATTCGAAAAATTTCACAAAAGATTAACAGTGTTTGGGTATATAATTTAAGTTTATTTGTATGTCTGCTGCCGCCCGCCGTTTGGTTTCCATAAACAGAAAAGTTTCCATTTCAATGTGCAATGGGTTTTTCTTTTCTTTTTTTGTTTCCTTCATTTTATTTATTATGTACTTCGCTGTTGGGTTTTATTTTACGATTTTTATTTCAGTTTCTTGTTTATTTTTTTTTTATTTGAGGCTTCACACAATCGTGTACGACCTAAATTTTGCAGTCTCGCGTTTGCATTTAATGCAGCAACAACTATGGCGAACACAGCAAAGGGAACAATATACAACACCAATAAATAGCGCGCATGTGGTGCCGGCATCTTAAAATAAATTTCTTCGTTGTTTGAACTTGAAATTGAAATTTATATTTGTCAACGTGGAAAGTGGGCATGTGTAATGGGGATGGGGCATCGGTAAATAGTTTATGAGAATTGGCGCAGGATAATATTAAATGGGAGCATAAATTTGCGGCGGAAGTATTTATTTGCTAATTTGTTCTTCTTAGATTGTATAGATTCGTGTATAAAAAGAAGGTGCTTACAAGTTTTTCTTACTCAATGTGATGAGTTGGACATTGGAGAGTAAATGTCGGGTTCGAAGGGTGACAATAGCTTTGTGCTTACAAATGCTGAATGTAAAATTATGCATTTGCATATGCATAATTCTCACTCCATTCTGGGTCATAAGCATTTGCAAAAACAAGTAAAAAACAAATACATATATCGCTCAGAAATGCACAATGCAGTTTGCCCTCTTTCATATGTACGCACACGTCACTTAGCATTATCGTTTGCACGTCTATCACACATCAAAACGCAATGACAGCGGAACTCTTATATGCATTCCCTTCAGAGCAACACCTTACGCATAATTTTCCCTAGTCCTGCTAGCATGTTAGTCCTGGCAGGAATAAAATGATTTTCCCCTATGCTGCTGCGAATTATTATTCAAGGACTCCTTTCCTCAAGCAATGTAACCGCTTTTCTGGTGCGTGCAAATGCAGCTTTGTTTTTCTTTTTCTGTGCTTATTCTTGCACGCACACAGTGAACGGTCTGCTTTTTATTCGCATTACTTTTTATTTTTGTTCTCCTGAAAACAGTGAGGGATACAAAGTTCGACTAAAAAATGTGTGTAATCAATTTTAAAACCACACATGAGCCAGCATCATCAGTCACTTGGGTTACATTTGACATCTGTTTAGGGAGGGATTTGAATGACGGGAAATAATGTTGCACGCGTAACCTTCAAATGACTTTCAGCGAAGGACACTGTACAGTTTGGGAATGATTTAGCGTGGGCGGCAGGTATGATTAATGTAAGCTTGTTTACTTAAGTTTTTTTTTCCAGAAGCTAAAATTTGATAAAGACTGTGTTTACTGTAATAAATTGTGTATTTTAAGCAAGTTTGATTGGCATACATTTGACGAAATTGGTTCCACTTTTAATAAGCAGACTTTTTGTTAGCAAAGCTGAATTGGAAAGTTTGAAAAAATTCAGAATTGTAGTGAATATGTATAGTAAATTGTGTAGCTGAATTACAGATTTCACCGAAACACTTCAATCTAAACGTTTTGTGGTGAACTGCAATACGCTGTATATGCTATTTCTCAGAAGAAAACAATTTTGATAGAGAAAATGTAAGAAGAAAAGAATATCTTGAGACGGGTGTGCTTAATGTAGTATGCAAAATTAATTTCGACTCTGAATATGGTAGTTGTAGATCACAAATGATTTGCAACCAAATCTACCAAATCTCAACAGGCTTAGAGGTTATACACGCCAATATTCAGCCAGCTGAATTCGCATAAATTTGATGGAAATATAGAAAAAAGTGTTTTTTTTTTCTTATTGAATTGACAAAGTTATTGCCGTTCGACTTGACACATCACTGACCTCAGCGAGGCTGAAATTATAATGTTTTTTCTCAACCGCATCTATCATGCAAAAAAATGCCACGATTTCGTCATTTCTATAATATCAAAGGCAAATCAGAGAGCTGAATATACGAATTCACTTTAAATCGAAAAGTTATTTTGCATGCACATCCTCCTCAGACAACACTTCTGTTTTGAAGTGAGATACATTTTACACAGTGTGAAGAAAAAAAAACAGCAATGAATTGAAAATGTAAAAAAAAGTAAGAAATAAGAAGATGAAGAATAAAAAAGGGAAAGAAAAAGATTTCATTCAAAATCACCAGACACACAAAACGACAACAACTAAGCACAACCAGCATCATGCAGTCTAGTCTAGCATTTCATTGCTCCGAATTCAATATTGGCAGCGATCCAAGTGAGGCGACTGCTGGTGTTGCTGCCATTGTCGTTGTCGTCGTTGTTGTCGCTTCGGATGCCCCATGCATGGGAATACTGAATAGATATCTAACCAAGTCAGCACCCGGCAACCAGCTAAAGGCGAAATCCAGGCGGCATTCAAATATGCTTCGCGAAACATTGCAACGTTTACATAAGAACACACGATGGTGGTTGATATTGAGCACTGTATGCATAGGTATTTCGAATCAGATTCGGAGATGAGAAAATGTTTTTTAGTGGTAATATGGCATCACCTAGACCTCCGTTTAAGTAAGTGAACCTTTTTGTCAGCTATTTTTGGAGACAACAATGTTCTCATATAATAGCCAGCTAATGTGCGACATTTCTGTCGTCGAATGGGTGTTTCTCATTTTAAGCGCTTACATCTTCATATGCATCAGAGGTATTAATGAGAGGGATCAATGTTATATTTCGAAAACAAATATTCCGGAAGTTGATGATGTGCAATTTCATAGGCTTCATGATGACGATGGTTAGAGAAATATTGTAAGCACATAAGGTGCGCCCATTAAACACGATTATAAGCCAATACGAACATTATTCGAATGTTTCTGCATTATAAAAAGTTGTAAGCGCAGCTGAATTGATAAATACTATTTGCATAACTAATGACTTTCTTCTTCTATGATGCGATTCTCTTCCATGGAACTTGATAGCCTTAATGGTGATGCTATTATGCCCATCTATGTGCTTTATTAGCCGCCCAGCGAATATGTACACTTTGTCGCCAACAAATACGGTAATACAACAGGCGAACTGAAATAAAATTCGATCTCTAGCCAAGCATATATTGAGTAAGTAGTTTGCGGATTCAGTTTCATGGCCCAGACAACGAACGGCCGACATACCTGAGCGGTAAGAGAAAACTTGCAACTTAGTTTAAGGGTTTCCGGCCCCTTTTGTTGTTGTTGGAGTTTTTGTTTTTCTCTCTGAAATTTGATAGTGGACTAGTCTACTCCAGTCGATTATTATAACCATAAGCTAGAAAGCGCCCGACAAAGATAGGGAATTCCCCAGATTTTGTATTGTCACCTTGAGATTGTAATATACAAACCCGATAAATAAAGCCATACAAAAAAATCGACTTAAGCTACGATCAGCAGCAAAGATCGACGTTGCGGGTTGTATTATTTTGAAGCGCTAATGAATCACAAAAGATCACGGCTGTCGTTTGTGTGCAATAACAGGATGTTTGGATCATGTTTCACAAATGGCTGGTGCGAAGGTGAGTTTTTTGTCGATTGTGTATTCTGTTATACTTTTCTTGGTGCGCTTCGTGTAGAACGAAAAATGAAAGTAGGTTAAAATCACAAGACCTTGAGGTTTCATATTAATATCTACTCAAGCGGAACTTAAGTAAGATTAACCTCATTTTCGGCATTGCTATGTTGATGAGAAAGCGACAGCAATGTACGTGATGTGGATACTGATACGGGGAGAGTATTGTTTACTACGTCGTTAGTCAATTGACGAAACAGCTGGCGATGTAAACAACAGTTTAAGGCTCCAGGTGGGCGAATTTGTTTTTTTTTTTTTTGTTTCGAATGCGTCAAAACAAATATTGCGCAAGTAGATCCGGGATGGTGAGGTTGCGAAAATACAACGAATCTGAAATATGATAGAGAAGCTCAAGAGTGTAGCGTCAATAATATTAAAAGCTTTGCACCTAGGTCAATAAGTTTTGGAATTCGGAAATAAAAGTTGTAAGCAACGAGTTCAATACTTCGTTGGGACTCAAGGTTGACTATTAAATGTAGAAGAGGAATTGACTCAGGTGATTTTTGTTGTCATTGTTGATTTAAATGTGTCCACTTATGCAATAAAAAGTTGTAAGCGCACGACCAGCGTATATCTAACTGAACTTAATTAACTTGGTCACTAACTAGTGTTGAATCGACAAAACTTAAAGTTGTAAGCACATTGTATTTACATATATAATATTCTTATTTCAACCGCCCAACTAAATACTGTAAGCCCGGGGTCTTTTAATTCAATTGACATAATTTGTGCTTCCAATTTATTGGTGCAACATTCAAAGCAAAGCCAACATTGTCGCCTTCAATAGAATTTACTGTACCGTAAGCAAGTGTTCACATTTATTTGATTTAATTTATATGCTTTCCGAGAAAAACATATGCAAACAATGGTTTTCATTTAAAAATACAAGGAGATTGCAAGATTCACAGTAGGTAGCTATTGAAATAATGTATTGTAACACGTTTGGACAAACAATTGTTGTAAGCACATTGAATTTCCATACGTAACCGACTTATTTCAAGAGTGCACGTTGATTTGTATATGTTTCGAAATAAAATATTTGTAAGCAAATTATAAGCAATACAGGAGGAACACAATTTGACTGTTTCTTATCCTTTAGAAACCCATAGAATATTGTCTTTCAATTATTATGATCGAAATAATTTTGAAACGACTTATTAGACAGCTGAATCAGTTTCTAACCAGAAGCATATACAAAACGACTTTAAATCCTTGATTTGTCCACCCGTTCCGGAAGGAAAAACAACAAAACAAGACTCAACTCAAATTTAAATCAAATTTAAGTGAACATGCTGTTTTTTTTTTTCTTCTTTTTGTTCGTTTTATTTCGTCCAATCACTGCAATGCTTCACACAAATACTACTAGCAAAGTTCGTTTCAGAAAATAACTGCAAAAAAAGGAACAGAAAATCCTTTTGACATAAGTACCTACAACAATCTTCTGGGTAGAAATCGATTTTCCTCTCCTGCTGATGTAGTTGTGTGTGACTAAGTGTTAGATACTTGAATACAATTCAGTCTAAGTGTATGTCACTGTAGAGTGTTTCCTTTCTTTTCCTTGCTGTTTATTTTTGCATCGTCCTTTTTGCGATGTTTTTGTCTTACTCTTTACCATAGTAGAGAGCGAGTGGAATTCGGTATGGATAGAGCTTTATTATCTTGCTATTATAACGACGTCGAGAAGATAGGTTTCACAACCCTCTCGACTGTCTTTTATTCAAGTCCAAATGTACGAGTACGAGCACTCCCTTCGATGACGCATGTTTGACCTAGTCTGGCATATAAAAGTTCTTTCATAATACCCTCGTAATAAGTGTGCTTTGGAACGTGCACACACACATACAGACGTCGCTGGCGAACACCCCCACTGACAATACATATTTGTCTGCAATTTCTCCCCACCACCCTCTCCTCGTAGACCCAGTCCCACTGTCTCCTTGTCTCCTTTATTTGGTTTGTGTTTCTTGTTTCGTCTACCGACAGGCTCGGTCTCCTCATTCTTGTTCTAAGTGAACTTTTTAGGTGGGGTGCAAGTTTCTTTGGGACATATAAACTAAAAACCCAAACATGGTGGTGCCACCCTTCTTGTCGTTGTATAAATTTATGTATGTGTATACAATCTCTTCTTCAAAGTGCACACGTGCTGAATTTGGTTTTATTTTACATCTGCAGACTATAAGGCATGTTCGGTTCGGTTTCTCCTTGGCTATGTGTGTTCTGTGCTGTAATAGGTTTTCCAATTCCGCAGTTTTCCTTACAATCCGTATAGATATATGCATGTCTCTTAGATACGTGCACACATACAGTGTCATTCGTAGACAGTTGGAAAGATATAGAACTAGAGTTATTTATTTTTGCTGTTTCTTTCTATACGAATGAAATCATGCACGTATAGACACGGGCACTACCATTTTCTTTATGCTTTGTTTGATTCCGTCTGCTGTAGACAGAGGCTCTTCAATCATTATACATTTTTTTTCCTGTAGAGTGGATGATGATGGTTTAGTTGGGAAGGTGGGTTGCAAATGGGATATTAGAACTTGTTAAGGGGCCATAAAACAAAGTATTTTGCCAAAAAATATGATACATGCAAGTGTGCTTACACGTTTTTATAATAAAAACATGTCTGACATTATGTTATATACTCATTGCAAACGAAATGAGTGGCCGTATGTATGTGCTTACAAAAGAATCGGTCATATTTTGTTACCCATACACGAAAATTGAATCATCGCTTTCACAACAAAGCGAAGGTAATTGTGCTTGCAACTTAAGAGACATTTATTAAATAACAAATCTATTAAATTAAAAAGTTTAATTTCTGTCAGCGCTGCTTACAAGGTTTCATTTATTTTATATGGGAATATATTCTCGTTTCCTAATGACGCACACTGTATTCACAGTCGAAATCATTCATCTATCATCGGCATCACTCGACCATTTCGATTCCCCCAATGAATTCATTTGCAAAAGCTACATCAACACAACTTTGATAACGACATCACCATAAAGGGAGGGTAACCGAGCTGAGACCATAATTTGTTTTAGCATGCTGCACCCAAATCAAACAAAAAATAAATAAAAATGGCCAACAAAAATAAAATCAAATTAGAACCCCTTTTCAATCATTCAACCCTCTATTGTTATAGATCTATATAAAAAAAAACACTCTTTCTGATTTTTTTTTCCAACGCGCATGCAGACTCTTTTGACAGCAAAAATATTCATCAGTCGCGATCCGCGAACATGAAGCACTCAAAATGTGAAGAAAAAAACCTTTAGTCACGTAATTCAAGTGCAACCAATCTTCTCTTCAGTTCCGTTTCTCTCTCTATTCATTTTTGGCATGGGTTTGAATTTTTTTTTAGACACAAATTGTGCATGTCCGACCTCACGACCCCAGAACAATTTGTCAAAATAAAAAATGTTCACGTTTATCGGAGTCGTACTTATGTTAAGCGTGCGACGTGGAGAATATATCACGCTAGGCTCCACGAAGTAAACTCATTTAATCTTGTGAATTTGTGATACAGAAATCACTTTGACGGGTGGGTGTGTGTGTGGAAAAAATATATGCAATTTAAATGGAATCGCAGTTCGAGTGGCTCTGCGCTGAATTTGTATTTATTTTAAAGTGGACTGATAGTTTAGTCCGTTTATTTTTATATTCATTTACTTGATTGGTTAAATAATGCAACAGTGAGAGGAAAAAATCAGAGTTCGATAGGGCAAACGATTATCATAAAGCGGCAGTCTTTACCTACTACTTTGCGTGGCAACATGTTACAAGGGGGTTGGATGTCATAAAGTGTTTTAGCGTAAGAGGGAATTACATGTAAGTCCTCGCCATTGTATATAGAGACTATATACAATGGTCCTCACTCTTCTCCGGAGACAAAATGGAGTATCCGGAAAGGGTACCTCGAAGCAACATGTTGCTGACTTGGCAAACTTTAAAATATGTAAATGTCAGTCGGAAATTTTATTATAAAAGCTAAATAAGACTAAGTAAGACACTTTTTTGACGAAGGGTCTATGTCGAAAGGCTTCTTTTTATACAATAATTCACTCAAATGTTGTAAAGCAACATGTTGCAAAAGTAAGTACATTCTCAGTTCAATATTTCTCGTTATTTGGAGGAGAATGCTAGCTATGGTAGTTTTTTCAAGCAGCATTGCATTTAATTTGTAAGCTCTGAGTAATTTTCAGCTCAAACCTTGGTAAATGCGATTCAAATGTTGCGTGGGGTTAGGGGTTTAGTTAAATAAATAAATAAATAAATATTTTCGCGCGACAGGTCTGTGGGACCCAAGGCCTAGCTTCTCACAACCATTCGTTTTGTGTGGGTTTTCAATTTTTGGGACGAATGGAAGGGATCTACAATTTTTCGCCGAGTCCAAACGGCTAATTGAGAAGCTTTCATGACAGTTTTACTCTCGGATGTTTGTTTTGGGTGGATTTGGCAGTTCTTATGCAAATAAAAAGCTTCGCAACATGATGCGTAGCTAAAATCAAGTAATTTCAGTCGACGGAAAACACATCTACTGTGTGCAGCGCTACTTATTAGCTTCTAAATGTTGCACAAAATTTTGCCACTTTCATGAGATTAATATATAATAACGCCTAACAACAAAAATATACAAACCAGAAATAAAGGAACTCATTACCTAACCTTTGACATATGAAATCTCCGCTATTAAATTTTCCCATCGGCAAAAAGGACATTCTTACAATTCGAAACATAATCCCACTTACCGGAAATATATAAATAAATAAAAATCGTCTCATATCAAGGTGAAACGATTTAAGCTGCCAAGCTAACAGTTCCTAGGGAATATTTTGCGCCACACAAAAATTGTCTTCCTAAAATGTCGATCCACATAGGTATACATATAAAAAAAATTGCAAGAAACAAATTAGGTATGCCGCATAATCAAACAACACAAAAGCCAACCAGATACGCAACGCATATTTTCAGCCGCCTACGCTCCTGTCCCTAGGCCAATAACAGACCTCAGTAAAACTGAATTGCCTGCACACGCACAAATAAAATTACTTAAAAAAAGGATCCCAACGAAAAAAAAAACATTATTCATGAGAGTCATTCGTCTGCTTCCTTTTTGTCATCGGTCTTAACGCACACATTTATAACGACTTCAGTCGAAGAGTGTGTAAGCAGGTTATGTAAGACTCTCTCCAAGGACGAAAAGTTTACGTCTAAAGACAACCGTCAGCGTCGCACAACAAAAGAGGACCCTAAAAAAAAAGTCCGTATTTTGTTTTTCTTTTCCTTTTTGGTTTTATCCCTGCGTGCGCGCCTGTCGGTGAAATTCGATTGTGATTCAGAATTACGGGAAGAGATGTAAATATATATATATATAAACCACCACCATCTGTGCATTCTCTCCTCATCCTGGATACCGTTGCCGTTGAATGTAGGACAAACCGAAGTCGGAACTCCATTATTCTATCGAAATGCCTCAAACTTGTGTCCTCAAAATGAACTAAACTTTCTGCCGGTAAATGCCGACAGGATACCAAAATCGACAAAAAAGAGAATGGGACAGAAATTCCTTTTCGGTTTCCTTATCCTGTTTCTGGTTACGCCGGCATCCTATAAAATTTACATTTTAATTAAAATTTCCAAAATTTCATGAATACAAAATTTAGATACACAGAGGCAGACACGAATTTTGTGGAACCTCAAGGACGTCCGAAACTACCTCACACTCATGCGCCTGCTTGGAAATTTCTAATTAAAACACAAAAATAGCCAATCAAGTTGAATCGCTGTTCTTTTGTCCGCAAAAGTGCTACATCGAGATAACAATGCGGGCCAAAAGGGAGTGGTATATTTAGAGAAAGGACTAGTTTCTTTGTCGGTTGTTACCTTTGTAACTGCGTGTGACGTCGCAAGACAGACACAGCCTTTTCACCGAAACTCCGAACCAAGGCACGTGTGCATAATTAACTACCACCATGACTCTTGCTATGTGTTTACGGTTGTGCCCCTGGTGCGGGTAATGGCTTTTATCCTTTGTCTTGGTTTTTTGAAAAAAATAAAATAAAATAAAAGTTGAACTTTTGTTGCCTAATGCTGCTTTCTAAGGGATGTGGAAGAATACAAACTAATTCGATTCTCTTCGTTGACCTACTCTGAAGGATTGTGTAATCGGAATTGACATGCTGGTAATGTGGGCGTGTGTTTTCTTTTTTTAAATAGCGAGGGTCGAGATAAAAACAAATTTCAGGAAATATTATGTAAGATAAAAATTTATAAATTTTGCTGAATTTAATATTTAATAAGAAAAAGTAAGTAATATTTCGTAAGCACGAACGCAGTTGAGTACAATAAATCAGCACGTCATCAGAAATCCAGGAGATGGTTTTTTTACGACGGCTGAATATCGTATTTTGAAAGCAAAAAGGAGAACAATATTTTCGTAAGCACGCACATAACCTTCGTTAATTAAGAGCGATGCGAAAATACATGTCAGCGGATGTTCTCTACAACAGATTGGAAAGTATATGTACTTAATAAGCACGCAAATATTCAATTATTGCTAATTTGGATTGCGATTAAGACATGTTTACATGATGTGCTTAATTGCGGAATACGACATTGAGTAAGAAATTATGACAACTCATTATGACTAAGGCTGAATGAGATTTTTTGTACATATTTAAACAAAATGTCACAGATTGTGTAACCTCATACGATATTCAGCACAATTTTGTAAGCACTAATATAATTTGTAAGCACACAGAAAATCTTCTGATATATTCTACAAAATGTTTAGAACGTGCAATTTTATATAAATAAATTTCAAACTTTCACCTGCATATTCATTGCAATGGTGGCCATTAATTTTACAAAGTAAAACGGAAAACAAACTTCCACGGAACGGAAAAAGTACGCCACCATGCATACGAACGAAAACAAAAAGCCCACGTATACATATTCATACTCATACTCCAGGCATTGTCCCAAATTAAGAATAAAGGAGAAAAGCAGCTCCTTCTTTCATTATTTGAGTAACTGAATATCCGGTTTTCCCAAACAGGAAAAAAAGAAAAACGAGCGAACTAGTAATGAGTGCATTATTCCTTTGTTTTCTCAAAACGAGAGTGCAATTACCTCCCACTAGCAGGGATTATATTTCCTTGCTTTTTTTGTACTTACAAAAGTGAAAACAAAAGGAACCTCTAGAACGACTTTCATCTATTATTCATTTCACTATGACAAGGCGGAAAAAGTTATTAATCAAAGGAACAAAGTCGAGAGAAGAAAGATGTTATTACTATAGAAAAAAATGGTGGACGTAATTCCCGTTTTAATTGTCCTGATTCTCGTTGAGAATCGCAACTGTTATACCCACAAATACAACGAATCGATTTTCCTATTCGGTGGAGTTAGAAACTACTGTGATATGAAGTGTGGAGATATGCCACACACTCTGTGTCGCGACGAGGTAAATATTTTTATCCCAACATGTAAACGAATTTTGTAATTTATGTTCTCTCGAAGGATATGACCCCTCAACAATGTTCGGATAATTTTCATATTTACGAATTCAAGGCGCTACACAAGGATGATATACTGATGGGGCTTAATGGGCTGCGCGATCGTATAGCCGATAAAATGCAGGTCTCCAATATGGTTATCTTGGTGAGGATCTAAATTTGCTTTTATATATTGAACGTAATATTTTGCGGTCCCCCTGGCAGACATGGGATGAAGAGCTTAGCGTAATGGCGCAAATATTTCTAGCCCATTGCAAGCCATTCGCAATCAATCCCTGTGCAAATTTGGGCGATCCCGCAACAGAGGCTCGAGAGTCGGAACCGCGATACTACCACGTTGCTGACAATGTGGCTTTTCGCAGGAGTAAGTTCTTTCCATATCACTTTGTGCCGTCAGTCTTAAGGGATTGGTATTATGAAAAGAACAACATGAAGGTACCGGCAATACACAAATCCGAATACGGCGAGCTATACGGCGTGCTGAAGGGACATAACAATTTCACGCGCTTGGCAAACCCTCGCCTTTCAAGGGTGGGGTGTGGCATTGCCAGGTTAGTAGACCGCGAGATACATACAGCTTTGCAAATAATTATTATACTTTTAGATACCACGATGGGTATGCAATGCTGTGCTACTTCTTTCCATACTTTCAAACAAGGATCCGATTTGAACGCGGCCCACCGGCGACAAATTGCCCCAATCTATTCCCATTGAGAGGGGAAGTCTTTCCAAATCTTTGCACCAGCCAAGGAGTTTGTCAATCGCCAACAATAATATTTTCTTTCGTGAGTTTTTCAGTTAATTTCGGATATACTTACGGGTACAGGATGTTCCGACTCCGCGTGCAAGGGGGTCTGATCTTCTGGCAAAAGTGGAATTGGTAATGCCAGAGCCCCAGTAGTGGCTCGACGTGCTGCACGGTAGCAATGTGTAACCGCAATTAGAATGCTTATGGTTGCTCCACTGATGGAAATTCCAGCGGCTATTGCTAGAATATATCCTGTAATGACAAGAAAGGAAAATTGTTAACAAAATACATATTGGATAGTTGAGTGTAAATAAGACGACAATATTGTTTTGGAAGAATTTGTGGAGCTTGTTTGTTTAGATACAAAAATATACCTCTTTTCAACCGACATTAGAGTGGTTTGTACTCATTGTCAACTAAAAAACAACTTTCTATCACCAAAATATGGAAAACACACAATTCAAATCTATTCAGCAACTTTATGACATGTGCTTACAACTTTTTGCCATTGCAATTATCCAAATATCCACTTCAATATACAATGCAGTACAACTTTTATTGTTTTCGGGTGTGCTTACAACATTTTCATTGACTGAAATTCATTTAACATTGAACTCGAAGCAGCTTAACATCTTGAAGTTCAAGTGCGTATGACACATGTGAATAACAGTTTATCTTAAAACTTAAAACTCTGTCCAATTGATCTAAATTTGAATACAACAAAATGGTCCACTGACCCCGATATCATTAGCGCCCTCATTTTTGCTTCTAATCTAACTATTCTCGAGTGGAATAAATCTAAGCGTACCACAAACAAACGCTTTTATTAGAAAATTACAGTAATCTTTGGAGAAGCTGAGAGGTCACCTCATATCACTCCAATCCGGTCAAGTTCAATGGCATCTCTATTAACTCCCAAGGCGAAAATACTAAGTTTGAGTTTTTGATTAATTTATGTATAGTTTATTTTTTTATTATTATTCATTCTCGCGTGAGCTTATCACCCAACTGAAATATTTTCATTCGAATTAACCGGGAGAATGACATGTGTGTCTTCGAATTGAGGACTCGTTGTGCGAGTTCAAAAGTTCAAAATGGAATCAAATTCACTGTCACTCGAGGAAAATTCAAGAGAATTGGATTTAGGGCGGAATAGTTTGAACCGAAATTTTGCGAACAAAATCGATAAAGTACACATAACCCACATCGAAAGGCGAAGCACTCACCGTGCTAGCGTTTTCGGTGCCAAACCGATTTAGCCAGCTCGGCGAAACACATTCAACCATATAGATACATGTTTGTGCAGATTGCCGGTGTTTTTTTTTTTTTTTTTTGTTTTTTTTGGCAGCATGAACGATCGCAACTATTTTCGTTTCGAGAGCCATTCTGGTAGCCATGTCTAGTGACTGTATAAACACCTGCCTGCTATAATAGTTTCGTTCGTTGATTCATTTGGCTGCTGTGCTGGTGTTGCACCGGAAAAGTTTCTCACGTCCCAATTATTGATTTTTATTTTATTTTATTTTTTTTTATATTTTTCATCCAACACACACGAGGCAGAGAGTCTGCTGCATTATGTGTGGCGTGGCAGGAGTGTTTTATTTTTATATATAGTGAATGTGTGTGTGAGTGTGTTTGTGTGTGCGTCAAGTGAACATTTCCCGGTGGTTTTCTTATACCAGCTGCAGAGTTTCCCTGACCTCGGTGGGGGTATGATGGGTGACACACCGTAGTTGTTGGTATTTGTCGTCAATATGAGAGCACATGGTGGATTTAAGGTGGCACATAGGCGGGCAAATTGCCAGTAAAAAAAATAAGCAATACAAAATCTCCCAAGCCTTCTCTTCTTTGTTTGCTCTAGTTGTAGGTATTTCTTGAGATTTGAGATGGTATTCAGCACGTGAGTGTTTGAATTTGCTGAATTTTATTGTTGGGGAAATGGAATATGAAAACTGCCGGAACACGAATTTGTTGTCGTTATTGAAGAGAGGCTTTTATGTTCTAACAGCGGATGGCGTATGTGTAACTTTTATGACTTATGACCTCAAGAATATCATTGCTGTTCGCCGGAAAGTGAAAACCCAAAGATTTGGGGTATTCAGCAACTTAAAGACAGGTGCTTACAATTTTGTTTCGCGTGATAAAATTTGCCCACTCAAAAGAAAAACAAAAAAATTGGATTGGCAGACGAATTTCATGTGCTTACAAATGTTTGTGATTTATTATACGCAATAATTTATTCAATTTGTCATAGAAACTGGTGCTGATAATTAATTTAAAATTAAGGAAATGTAACAAAATAAATATATGATATATAATATACCTTCAGCGATAAATCATGTAGGAGAAAACCCGCATAAACAACTAATGCTTACATCTGTTTTCGAGTACCTACTAAGTTGCAAGAATATATTCAACATTGCTGGTCATGTAATGGCTACACAATTTCTTTTTTTTTTGCTTCCTTCAGCTGTTTCCAATATAATTAGATTATGAAAGTACGTGCTTATAAACATTTTTCAATAAAATCAATTTCATAAGTAACTTCATGCACTAATTTCTCTGTTTTACATTTTTGTTTTAGGGGCTTACAATATTATTGTATATAAACGTACCGGGGGAGTATTCCATACTCCTTCGAAAACCATTTTTCATTAAAAGCAATAGTGATGAACTCATTATGAGCGCTACTTCCTCTATATCTAAGAAATTGTTTATGAGCTTTCAATATTATTGCGTATTAAAGTACCGCAGTCCATCGAGAAGTCATATATAGGCCATAGCATACGTAAAATGTAAGTGCTTACAAATGCTCTCAATTGAAAACAAATTTAAAGCATATTCAAAGCAATATTTTCCATATTTAACATGTCTGTCTCATGTGCTTACAAATTTATTACGGCCACATATAATTGAAATCGTAATATTAGGATCATGGCACACTGTAAAATGTTTAAAGCGAAACGTGATTAGCAGAAAAAGTGTTTTCAGAAATGGGTTGCGCGGAATAACCCCATATCTAATAGATTTGCCGGTGGAAGTCATAATCTAGGATTCTATGATGATCAAGAAAATACAAATTAAACTTACAGATCAAGGAATTGATAATGCAAATGACGCAATAATGATAGAACTAAGTTAAACCAATGTTACACCGCATTCGTTAAAAAAAAAAATATAATTCAAAGCTCAAAACACGGAAATGGTTTAAACAACACACGACAAAGAAAAATCAACACGCTGAATAATTGTTACGTCAAGCAATTTGGCCCGTAATTGTCTGCGAATAATTCCTTATTCATTTATAAACATTTAATGACGCACTCCAGCTTGGAGTTTTATCACCAACAATTTACGATACGACATACTACTTGTCTGGAGCATCTCTCACAACAAATACAAACTTTGTTGTTTTTGTTGATATTTCATTTAATGTGTGTCCATTAGCCGAAAAGGTAGCAGCGAACAATCGATACAAAAAATATCATTACGTAGCTGTCTAGACTGAAGTGTTTTATTATAGCGAATAACCTTCACAAAAATTCAATTGCATAATACAACCAAAACAAACAAAAAATATAAAAAAAAATTAAGTAAGCTGCCATAAAAAATTAAATAAAAATAAAACAGAGAGAACCGGAAGCAGTTGTGTCATCCAACTAGTTACACACGAAAAAACTGTTCGTTCCACTTATCTTACCGCTATTTAGATTAAATCAATCTCAAGCCCCCGTGTACATAAACTTTTTTTTTAAAACAACCTTCAATTGAGGAATAAAACCGCACCGAACACACCTTCTCTGGTTCACCTGACAATCGATACAAACCTCGTCTCTCGATCATCTTCTGCTTTGTGCGGCTTGTAAACGATGTAGAACAAATTAGCGTAATTTTGTTTATTAGAAATATATTCGTTTTCTTATTTTTATCTTCAAGATACGTCTGCAGAGTCTTACCCCCTTAATCCCCGGCATATATATTTCAACAAATATACTTTTTTTTATGTAAATATCATTTCGAAACTAATTTAGATGTCTGCGGTATCAGACGCACACCGAATGACGCAATTTCATGAACGCGAGCGAGAAAATAGTAATAAAAAAAAGTATTTCATTGAATTCAAACAGCTAGCTTCTAGCCAAACATCGATTTGCAGCACCTAGACGCGTCTAATGGCTGCCCACCCTCTTCTCAAGTTTATTTTGAGGAAACTAGGATTTTTTCTTTTGAAAATTGAAAATGTAAATAGCCCTCACTTGGTATGCCTATATTTAAACTGTAAGCAGAAAGTTTATCTTTATAGAAAAATTCTTGTGCTACTTGAGGTGGAATCTATCGCACGTTTAGGGTGAGTTTTTTGAATTTTCGGGACCCAAATTCAAATTCGCTTATTTACGTATTAAATCCATTGATTTATTTACGTGTCTAGGCACTTTGATTGGTTTCAATTATAGATATGATGGTCGATGAGGCACTTATTTAATAATATTGTTTACTTCCACTTCACTGTCCCTTGTTGAGACTTTTCAAATTGCATTTGACGTTCGTGAGTAGAGTTAGCAAGTGCATGTACAAAGTCCAGACGCTAGTTGTGCGAATCTATTCCATGGTTATATTGATGGCAGGCCAATGAATAGCAAGTGGGCTATTTATTTGTCTGAGAATGTGTGATGAAGAATATACCGGGTGGGACTTTTAATGGCCATTTAATAGTCAATCTGTCAAATGAATTAGAGGAGAAGGGGATTGCTGTCATTGTTGCGAAATTTACACGGAAAGAAATTTCATAATTGTGACGCTCGTAGAAGTTTCAAGATCACGTGAAGGAATTTTTCTAAGAAGCTGATAACAAACGTGTGACCGTAATCGATTAAGAATGAGTGACTACACCAAACAAGTGAATTTCCTGTCATGTTTCTTCGGCGTTGATAGCTATTTCACAATTTTTAATTCTAATTTCATTATCTCAGTGAACTGCGGGTCATCTTGTGTGGGTCGCAAACGTTAAGCCTTTGAACTGACATATGAACCAAAACCTTGGGGTGCAGATAGTAGTAAAACAGCTTTTTGTTATCTTTTTATAGCAAAATAATGCGAATATTCTTATTTTATACATTCAACTGCTATAACATAGACGCTTACAAGTTTTTATATCGAAAAGCGATGCATAAAGCACATGTAAGCTTGATTGCGTTGAAATTTTGCTCCTGCATGTTGTGCTTACAACAAACAAATTTTTAGGCTTTGCCAAAACAAAGGGGATTTGACTGTTGTTGAAGAAAATTCATTGGAATTGGTTTTGGTGATAGTCCAGCGGTTTATAATAGATCGGTGTGTGAGACGGGTCGGTTAAAGTAAAATTAAAATCACAAGGTATTTTTAAGGAGTTAAGCTTCTTCTTTAGATTAAATAACAAGGCTGTGGAGAACCGCTACAGGTAGGCGGTCCATCACAATCACAAGAGTTATTTAAGCCAAGTGCTTGCAACTTTTTGTTTTCGAAACAAAGCGAAACTACTTCCTGAATCCATAGATGCTCTTGCTTTTGTATTTCTTATTTCTTTTTTTTATTCGAGTATAGTAAAAAACTTCATGCGTGCAAGAATATATTATTTTTTGTATTTTCAGCCATTGAACAATTCTGAAATTGGTACCCTTTTTGGAATTCAGCCCGATCATTTACAGATAAGAATGTGCTATAGAATAAAGCATTCAAATATTTGCAACATTGTTTCGCGCCTTTATAGCCACACATATTGCAACTAAATTGCAAAACTAAAAATATAAGCTTAAGATTTACTAGCCCCGCTGAACATAAATCATCATTATGAGCGCATTTTCGCATCATAATTATGGACTGTCTGTTGCATAAAACAGTCCACTGCCCCGATCGTGGACACACAAGCCGTGGAACCGAAACGATAACTCAAAAGGTGATGGCGGCACTTAACGAATTATGACTTATCTTCTTTTTTAAATGCCGAAACGCACGCACCCTCCTCAAAAATATTCCGTAAAATACGAAAAAGAAAACGAAAGTCCATTTCATAATTTTTCTTATGCCACAATGGCAACAGTGTTGCATAGAAAATTACTAGTGGGGTGTGTTGACTTTAGAGCTTTGAATATTTAAGTCTTTCGATTTTATTTTGAAAAAAAAAATATAAACTGAACATCTGCCCACGCATCGGTGCCAAGAGTTTTGTTTTTATTTGTTATTTCGTTTCTATTGTCCGATTGTCTGTGGAACGTCTAATTTAAAATCAAGAATGCCAACGCATTGAAAAAATGCAAACAAAATTAGATTGATGGCTTGCAAGGGAATGTTGATATGAAACCGATGCAAAACTGAAGTGGGAGAAACACAGTGGCAGTCAGGCATTAGCACAAGCGATGCCAACGAAAATATTTACAAATAGCATATAGGCATCGCTGAAGGTCAATTCAAAAGAGACTGAAAGGCGAGACAATCAGTCAATCAGATTGTGTTTTGTTTATTTATACATTATACTTGATTGTTGCTTACTAAATTTGTGTGTAGGTAGAGGTAAATCAAGTAAGTAAGCAAAGCGAGATATGCGAAGCAGGAGCAGTTTGTGTGGAAAAATTTAGAAGAAACGAATTCGGTACGAATGTTAAATTTCCATAAGCCTGTCATCGCAAAGGCGACCGAAAATGAATCGAAGAGAGTGTTCAAAATAACAAATGATATCTTCATTTGCTTTCGATTACATTGCTACTAAAATAACTGCACATTACATGAGAAAAAGAAGGTGACATGTGTTTATCGATAATTGCAACGCCATCTGTTGGGAAATATTTAAAGTATTATTTTCTGTTTTCATTCATTTGCAAGTTCTGATTTTGTAACTAAAAATGGAAATCATAATCTTTGGAATAGAGGCGGTAATTCACAAACTAACCATTCGACGCTAAGTTACCCCAGATGACAGTTACACACTTGACAACAGATGGCGCCCATTTCAAATGCAAGTAAATTCAATCATTTCGTTTAAAAAGGAAGTTTTCTTTATCAATTCCGATATAACGAATGAAATTTCACTTTACTGAATAGTTTCCCAAAGTTAAATAAAAAAAAAAAAAAAATTCGTGGGATTTCCCATTTATTAAATGCTTAATTGAATTGTTTTGAAATTTCTTCAGCGAGTGTTTACCTTTTCTGTTAATAATTCTTATTTACCGCTGTCCATTCGTCTATTTCTTAATTATGCTCATGTACAAAACAATTTGCTTAATTATTATTGTTAGCACATTTTCAGAGAAAAAACATTTCAATTAAAAAAGTTTGCAAAATTTGAATGGCGGTATTCGTTAGGTTTACTCTTTGTGTGTTTGCGTAAAGGAGGGCGTGGCCTACAAGCTAATTTACGACTTATTCAGAGCTATAACTTTTAGATAACGTGTGTAAAATAACACCGTAGTAAATTGCACTGTTGATTCAAAAGATTAATTGATATAGTACTAGTCCACTTTTCGTGACATTTTCAAAAACAAACAGACATGATATATGAGAATGGTAGTTAATCAATACTTGATTAATTAATTAAATAGACACGAGCTATTTAGTAGTAGACATGTGTGGTTGGTTCAAATGGGTACAAACTGTCACGCTGCATAGAGAAAAAGAAGGTTATGAGACAGCATTTTTTATCAATTAGGAAACACGAGCGTTTTTTTTTTGTTTAATCTAAGTAGAAAGAACTAGAACAAGAAATAATGTAGTAGAATAAAAAACAAATTATTTGGATATTATTGCTCGTGGACTTAGAACGTACATAGGTGGTTTTCCGATTTTTTTTAGTAGAAAGTACTAGAACAAGAAATAATGTAATAGAATAAAAAATAAATTATTTGATTATTATTGCTCGTGGAGTTTGAATGCGCATATGTGGTTTTACGGTTTTCTTTTAGTTGAAAGTAGGTACTAGAGCAAGAAATAATGTATTAGAATAAATAATTTGATTATTATTGCTCGTGGAGTTTGAACATATTAACATTAAAAATGAGAATAAGTTTTAGTTCAGTTTCAGTTCAAGTAACATTAAACTAGCTGTGAAAAATATAACATTGGTCAGGTGCGAGGATCGGGCGGATCAAAACTCAAAACTGGAAATATGAATCCGAAACAAAACTGCAATCATACTGTGGGTTGAGACTTTTTGATCAAGCAAGAATTTGGTACAAATACAGATATAAGTGATTGCTTTTTTAAAACCCCACATGCATACTGGCAATTTGACTTTTTCCTAGTATGAACTGAGGCGACTGCAGAACAACCGAGCCCCACCGTGACATCGTGCAGGTATCGCTCTTGTCGACAGCACCAATTGACACCAAACTTACCAAACTCATTTGTTGTTATTTTTATACATAGGTTTGAGTGCCTGTCTCTATTGTAGCCTTGAAAACGCCTGCACTGGCTCACTGTTGCACTCATGCACATCATATAATGTAACTACCACAATCCATCTATTATACCTTTGGTGAATATAAAACAAAATAAAATCAAGATTAGGTGTGAAAAGTATAAATCATTCTCATGGTGAAAAATTGCAAAAGTTTTAATGTCCTTTGTTCGGGAAAAATTTATCTTTGAAATTTTATTTTCATTTCCCACTGTGTTCTATTTATGAATCTTTTCTTCCCTAAGCAAAAAAAAAAACCAAAGGTGTATCCCGAAAAAAAATCCATAGGATTACCGTCAGCAGATATACCTTGACCCATCCTAATTTTTCCTACATCCTTCCATCACTCCTCTGCTGGCCGCTATAACAAATGGTGCAGTTTTACATACATATATCCATGGCCCACGAGCAAATCGATAACATAGCCTCCAGTCAGTAGACAGAAAAGTATAGGTATAACAAAGAAAACGTTGCGGCCAGGGGTGGCGGTGTGCTCAGACGATACAGGGATTGGTTAATGGCCAGAGTTTTATCTCTGCCCATGTGCCAGTTTCAAGAATTGACCCAAATTCAATTTACCCCATCGAATATACAATACAAATACATCCCCCATATACACAATGTGATTGTATCGAGGCGGCTATGTGTGCGTGTTTGCCTGTGACTCAATCCATCATCGCTTTAAGAGTGAGAAGAAAACAGAAAAAGGACCCAAATCCGAAAATCTCCTCAAAGGGATGATTAATGACAAAACCGTCGGCTAATGGAATCACAGAAAAGGTTTTGGTAGCAAAGTGGGAAAAAAGCTCCAAAGTACGAAAAAAAAGAAGACGAATTCTCTGGCTACCATCAGGTACCGATAGAAGGAAGTTTGGAATGTTTTTTATTGCCGAAATACGCATTTTCTCTTGTGTCTACGTGATAGGTAGATATATACCTACATTTGTTATGTAATAGGAGGAAGTAGGAGATGTAAAGTAATTTTTGGAAGTGTATTGGTTGCTGGGAATGGTGCTCATGATTTTAAAATATCCTGCGGCAATTGCCTTTTATGCAATGATTTTAATGAGTGGGAGAAGGTTTATTGCGCGATACGAGATGATATTTAAAGGAAATTGCTTTAGGTGCGGGTTATATTTTTAGGTGATTTGCGTGCTATTACTTTTCGGAGTGGATATGGCGTAAAGCATTATTGTTTAAAGCCTATAAACGTAATCACTTTTTGTAAGTCAATAGCTCACTTTTGGTTCAATATCTCGCTTAATGGGTGGTGACTTTGCTAAAGTTCCCGCAAGTCAATTGATGAGACTGGTTAAAATTTTGGGAACAGCTGCTACAACTCTGCAATTTTTCAAGGATATTTGTTTCATTTTAAGTAGACGTTGGGATGTTTTCTAATTTTTATTTAGATGATTTGAAAATAATTTGGTGGTTTTTCACTTGTAAGTACATTTAAGGTGTTTCATTTTATACATATTTCTAATGACTATTGTATTGGGTTTACTGAAGATAGAACTTTGCACCATTACTGTTTAAAAAAAGACTAAGCCAAACCGAACTTGAAATTGTTGACCGATGTTAGAAGTAATAGTTTAAGAAGGTTGGACCATGCCAATATCTGTTTTTAATTACCAGCTATGAACTATAGATAGTTGATTTGTATTCACAACAACATGTGCTCCTGCCTTTCACCGAGATCAGAAATCGTGATCTAAAAAATTAATTATACTATACTTTCAGCTGTGTTGTTTTTTCGTCTTAAATGTTGGTGTGCTAGACTAATTATTAAAACCAATCCAATATTTATCCTCGTTCGTATTTTGAGATATTGCTTTTTCGTTCTATAAATGTATTTATATTCCAGAGCAGCCGAACACTTGATAAACATTTAAATAAACATTAAAATAAAATAAAAATGTCCAGAAAAGCCTTAAATAATATTATAGTGATTAATTCAATACAATTATTTTACTTTAGTCGCGTCTTTCTAATTGCAACTCACCACAAACAACCACAAGATTTCATTAAAATCGGTTAAGTGGTTAAGAAGATCGCCAACAGCGCCAACTATCGGGTTAAAAACTTTCCTGTCTTTCAAGTTGTAACCAATCATACAAATCATATCCTATTCCTCGGTCGTCTCGGTCGAATCGATTTTACTCCCAAGTCGCGCCAAAAGATGTTTCAGATCAAGCATACTCAGTTGAAATTTCGAAGTGTCAAAATTCAAAATAAATCGCGAGAAAATAACATCAATTCAAGTTGACTAGTCAACGCGTTCCTATACCAAGTTTAGACAAATACACTTTAGGTTTTACATGAACTTGCAACTAGGTATCGGAACGACCCCAATTTCACGTGTCCTGTGTTTACAAATGTCATCGTATTGTGACAATATGACATTTGTCGTACACTGAATTATGTTTTGTTTTGAAAGAAACTGTTCTCACAACGCAAAAATTAAAATTTTCAGTGGTCCATTTTGTTTTATTTTCGAGATCTTATCCGGATCAGATCACATACGGCTAATATTCAGTATGCCAAAATCTAGATATCCCCCAATTTATAAACAGACGTGCAACACCCAATGGATGGTTCTGACACAATAAAAGCTGACTATGAGCCAGAGTTTACACCTGTAACTAAGTGTTGATCGAAAACATCTCTGTCTCAAACAAATTCCTGTCCAAAGGTTGCATATCTCCGAATCTATGTCTAGATAGTCATAGTAGTTCAAAGTTGCACACATTGCAGCGATTTTCGAAAACCGTCAAAGTACGCATCAGCATTATTTCTGTTACAAGTTAGCATCGCAATTTAAATTGCGCACTAAACAACTTAAAACTCGATTAGATATAGAGAAACTGAGTAAATACTTGTACTGTCTGCTTGGGTGCGCGCACTTCACCATTTCATCATTTATTGCGGAGCTAGACATCAGCATCATCATCATCATCATCATCATTATTAACCACAGCACCGTCATCACGAAGCGCGTTGCACTTCAACGTCTATCCGAAGCGAACATCATTCAGGTCTTTGGCCACTTCCTCTACACTGCACCGACAATCCCACTAATTGCAATTAATTAATTCGAAAGGCATCTTCGATAAAATGAATAAACCTGCCTCGTGGATGTGTAGAGACAAACAAAAAACAAAAACAACAACACACACCAACAAATAAGTCGACCAGCCGACATAATTAAGGGGTAGGATCCAAATTGAAATTGACAAGTGTCATCGCTGTCATCGTCTGAATCATTCTGCCGAAAGCAAATTCTAAAAGGAAGACAAAACCAAAAAAAACGCAACGATTAGGAACAACAGAAGGAAAATTCTCACTTTTGCAACATTGTTGCAGAGCCTAATTACACTAATCGTGCCAAGATGTTTTGACGTCTGTCACGCGTGACATTTGTTCAAAAACAAACCATCTCTCGATTGTGACAGAAACTTGGAAAACGAAAGGAAAAAAAATGACAGCTCGCTGCCAGTGAAGGTTGCTGCACTTTTCCGCAAAACGGATACCTGAAAACCCATCGAAAGTGCTTATGCGAACAAACTTTGCCATGGCTCTCCATTAGTCTTTGTCACTTGAATTTCTTATGGGCGTGTGTAGTTCATTATTTCAGCGTCGGCGGCTACATCAAAGCTGCAAATGCAGTTTTTTTTGCGCTGCCAATCGTTTTTCGCTGCGCTTTGCTTTTCATTTTATAGAAACTACTAAAAACAATCCCAGTGGTGGCGAACACAGAGCCGAATGTGTACACCTATTTTGCTGGCTCTTTGGTTTTGTGTACGCAGTATAGTATTTTTGTAAACAGAATTCCATCTCTCTTCCAGTTGAGAGAAAATCGCTTGACAGGAGTGCGCCTTTCAAAAACAGCGACAAACAGTCATCGTTCATGTACTACACTACAGGTAACACTGCACCTGACGCGTTGTTACAGTACTTATCCAACTACAAATGCAAGCTACAAAGTCTGACTGCATCTGATGATGACATTTCGGGGGGTTGCTGCAATTGGATATTTTCTTCTCTGTGTAGTCGGAGGGGGGGCTCTTTCTAACGATATCATGTTGTGTCTAGAGAGAGAGACACAACTTTGAAATTGTCTGGCGTTTGTCGTTTTGATTTAATGCGATATCATTACCGAGGTAGAAAACTGTGACAAACAAAAGCGACGACTCGCTGGGATGATGATGGTGATTTAACGCGTTCACCGTGTATTGAGTTTGATTTGTTTGGATGCGGAATGCGGATGGTGCAGAGGGCAGGAAGGTCTTCCACCTGGACAAATTTGCGACTGATTGCACGTATGAATAGAGTAAGAGTCTGTTCTCTATGGCGCCGTAAATGGGGAAATGTAATTCAGCGTAATGAATTGCACTTTAAGTGAATGCCGTACTAAGAGGAAGAGAAAGAGAGATGCGTTAGTTGTTGTTTTAATGTGATTTTGCGACGATTTTTTAATTACACAACTTGCCGGCTATATGCTTTGACAAAGAGAACGAAACAAACCCAGTCAAAGGCTCTGCAAACAACTTGGAATTTGCTAAAATGGCGCAAGCGGAAGAATCATGTTGCAAACGAACCTTTGACGTTTTTGTAAATTAATGGCTGTCTCGCAAGGATGGTAGACTTTGATCTTAAGGTGGTAATTTGTTTGAGTCTTGTTACTGCTTTTAAGAATGCAATTTGTTGCAAGTTACAAGTGTTCTGTCTGAAGAAGGTTTATATTATATGGATGGGGTATACTCATAAACGATGGAAAATTGGAAATATGCTTATATTATTATACAGAGGGCTTTAGTTTACAGCTTACAAGTCTGCAGCAAAAGCTGTGCAAAGTTTGATTGCGGGAAATTGAGGAAAAACTGAATTTTGGCGTGGCAACATGATGCGCAACAAACCTACAACGTTTATTTCATGCTTCACTTCGTTGAAAACGATCCCAAATGTTAATTTAAAATTTTGTTCAGAAACTGTTCGACGTTTAGGAACGCTAAGCATGAAAAAAGCACCAAATTTGTTACAGCAACATGTTTCCAAACATGATAAATAAATCATACTAATTTGAGAACCACTGAGTAAAAATCATGGAAAACTTCTCGAATACGCACTATGGTCTATGGTCCTGATCAGAGAGAGAGAGAGAGAGGGGGAGAGAGAGAGAGAGAGAGAGAGAGAGAGAGAGAGAGAGAGAGAGAGAGAGAGAGAGAGCTCTTCATTTGAAATGATCTTCAAGGTGTTAAGATCACGTAAACAAGGTACGGTCGAGACAAAAAAATATGTTTCGCATATGTCACAAAGCCCATGAGTCCATGAGATCTTCTGCAGAATGTAAGCCTACTGCTCACCAATTCTTTTCAAACACTATGGGTATGAATCTCTCTCGGAAGAAAAAAAAGCCTCCTCCCTCCAGAGACAGTGCGACTAAGTACAACGTGCATCACTATGCCAACAAATATCTGTCTTCCCCAGGCCATGGCACAGATCTTACGAAACAAATTCGAACGAGTGTCACTTTCTTATTTTAATTTTTGCATGCATCATAAATATGCATATTCAATAAATTTTTCTAGTCAGCGTTCCACTTTGGTTTTGGTTGCGTCTGCCCTATCTGTGCTCCAATATCCCACAGGAAACACATCCATCTATAGAGACAAAGAGTTTATATATTTTTTTCCTGTGTTATAGGTTTTTGTTGTATGTATTTTATTTTATTTAGATTCAGTATGCTGCAGGCAAGTGGCCAACAAACCAGTCAGTCTGCACCAATCTATGGTCTGTGTGTCGAGACTTGTACGATGAATCCCTTCAGAAGCAAACAACAAACAAAAACAAAACAAAAAGAAGAAGAGACTTTTGGCTGCCTTAAGTCTAATTTCCAAGAAATTTGTCTCGGTTTTTCTTTTTCGTCGTCGTCTCGTTTGTTGTTGTGTTATTATAGCATCTCCCTGCACATGCTTGTCTTGTTTTTTCTTTGAAATCCCGTTTTTTGAAGGACTATCCAAAAATAATAAAATAGTAGGTAGTTTTTTTATACTGCTTCGGAATGCCTTTGTATTGTGTTGCTTTTGTTTCTTATTCGACGTTGCCTAAAAATCTAGGTCACGTTGGTTTTTCTTTTTTTCTTTGAGGCCTTGTTGAGTTTTTTGTATGTTATCCTTTTTGTTGAGTGTGTGCACAGTGACATGTGTAGATTAGACAATTTTGGAAGGCAAATTCAAATTCGCAGGTTCTCTCTATGTTCACCAATTAGCGTTAGGAATGAATGCAGTGAAAGGCAGATTGTGACTCTTAGCTGAGATATTTTTGGTGCATGAAAGCCAAAATCCCAAAGAGTTCACAAGCATTGAGAACGACAAACGTCAGTCTTTCAATGAGTGGCATTGTCATTCTCATCATCAACAGGCCCTCAGTTTTACATACAAAATGTCTATCATTTTGAGTTGAAGTAGGAGCTAAAAGTTTATCTTTCCTAGAACCAGATTAAATTATGCCTAAGCGAATTTTCAGACTTATCGTATATTCATTTTATCGTATTTAAATTTTATTTTCAAATTTAATCCCACAAATTCTGCGAATGTTTTTATTGACTGACAAACATTTGGCCTTTTAATATTGAATGAAACGTTAACAAGATTTTAAATTCGCCCGCACTCATAAATAAGCCCTCGGGTATTATTGCCACTTTCGATTTAAACCGAACTCATAAAAGGTTATTTAAGATAATAATCACTGTTTTACCATATCCGAGAAATTAAGAAATTAATTTGTTTTGGCGATTTAATAAAAATAAAATACCATTTGAAATGAGTAAGTGAATTGGTAGTGTCCCTTATATCCCTGCACATCTGTGGCTTCATGTCAAGAAGAGATATTGTTTTTGTCAATTTCTTTCCATTATATGTAATGCCAACACTAAACGCAGTCGAGTAAGAGAAGCAAATATGCACCTACGGATTTGCCATGTTAGTAAATCTTTACCAATGCGGATATTCGACTTAAGGACAGAATTGAGTTCGAAAACACTTAAACGCGTATCAATTTCTATCGACATTTTAATTGTTTCAAGGTTGACGAGCTGTATATCCCAAACGCAATTGGATCTCCAACTCTTGTACAAAACACTTTTTAGTATCTTTTCCTTTCTTTTGTTTTTCTCCAAGCCAACCCAAGAAACCTGCAAAAAAAAACACCTAACTTTGAAAAAAAGAGCAAGAGAGCAGGTGCAACAAAAAATGTTCACAAGTCCCCCAAAAGTTCGATACAAATGTCGAATTGCGCTTTTACAAAACATAATTTTCCATTACTAATAGATTTGGACAAGTATTCAATGATTGGTTATACAACTTCCACCACGAATCTTCCCAAACATCCACCAACAAACGAGATTTTGCGAAATATAACTCCGTCCAAACTTTTCTTCATTTGTGACAAGAACAAAACTGTCACAAGACGATTGGTTGGGAGAAGTTGGGCATATATTGCTTACCAATTTGTGTCTTGTATTTTTATGCAACATCTTTAAAGCTTAAAATTGATTAATTAGCATTAATTAAAACTTAAGCTATATAGCTATATTTTTTTCATAAACAGTTTTTAAACACACTCCTGTATTAATTTAAAGAAATAAATTTCTTTCAGAATCATTTTTCTTTTCAGAACTCACTAACTCGATCCTTGACCATTTTCATTCTGGTATTTCTTGATTCATAGCTTACAAATAAACTAAATGACATAAAGAATAATTCATCTACTAAAGATATAAATACCAAACAAAAAAAAATCACGAAAACAAACGATAAATTTGCAAAAAAAAAATTCCACAGACCGTGGCAGTGATAATTTTTCTATTGATAAAAAACAACAGTGAATTATTCTCACAGCGTTTTTATTTTTCTATTACAAAAGACGACACTCTCGTAACACAATAATGTAAAATACAAATTTACAAAAAAAAATGTAACAAAACGTACAAATTTTATTAAAAAAAAACGAAAAAAATATTTCACCCAATTCACTTAGTAAACAACATGTTATACCAATTTATAAAAAAAAAATAAAAATATGAAAAAAAAGATAACACGAAAAACAAAAACCTACATATTATGCTCAATTTATTTGCCTGCTCTCGCATATTTCTCTTTTCTCGTGCGTTTTGGCAACAAAAAAAAAAAATCAAGAGGAAGGAAAGTAAATAAATTCACTCGCCTTGTTAAAAATACAATTTCTATTTGCGGATGCAATGTATCAAGAAATTTTTCTATGAAGTGGGATATTTTTAGTTCAGTTTGGTGGGAAAGATATATAAATATTTTATACTGTTGTTAATGTTGAAAGCGTCGCAGACAGACTGTGTACAGTGGGTCATTATACGCGGTTTGACTTCTAAGGAAGCACAGCAATAGCATGAGCCCAATCAAATTGATAAAAATGTAACTTTTGCGTTTGTTTTATTGGAGCAACTACGCGCAAATATATAGGGATTGATGGTATTCATGGGTACGTTCAAATCTCTAGTTTACTAAGTTTGAGTGACTGTGTTTTTAGGTTGATGTTTATAGAAGGGTAGTCAACAAATTTTCACTGACATTTTAATCGTAAGATTGATGTATTAAAAGTGACGTTAAAAAGCGGTTTACATTTTGCGTTCAGGAAAAAGCTAGTCTAGTTAAGTCTAGAGTTTTGAATGTACCCATTTCAAACAAAATTTTACAATTGACACCACCTGAAGAGTATTTTTAGTACAAGATCGTATTATGCAATGGGTGTGTGCATGTACTTGCTTAAATTTTCTACACTCATTGCGAAGAAATTAATTAAATTATTTAAGCAATTTATTAAAAAACAATTTAACACAGTTTCGGTATATAGCTCATTGAAACAAGGACAAGGGAAACAGCTTGATCAAAAAATTTAAGCAAGTTGAATGGGGGCTAAAAATCACAATGTGCTGTTCCAAGTGATAGCCTTGGAATATGAAGCGAGTAACAATCAAAGGATTCTCACAAAATAAAGTAACTTGCAGCATCGGAGTAAGAGGATGGGACGTCTAGAGAATGATGCGCCTGCAGACTATGTCTTATTGACCTTAAGAACGGCGGCGTATATTCAGTGGCATGTGCCAGTGATTTGTTATTGTATTAAAAAGTCTTGAAATGAACCAGATAAACCTTTAACAGATGCACGGAATCGAGGTATTTAGACAATATCGCCAACTATGAGGAGACACTTAGAGAGCCTACCTCTATTCTAATATAAAAAAAAAAAAAAAATATTTTGGCGCGACAGGTCTATGGGCCCCAAGGCCTAGCTTCTCGCAACCATTCGCTTTGTGTGGGTTTTCAATTTTTGGGACGAATGGAAGGGATCTACAATTTTACGCCGAGTCCAAACGGCTAATTGAGAAGCTCATTCATGACAGTTTTACTCTCGGATGTTTGTCAGACGTTCGCGAGAGGTGGCGCAGTGGAAAAAAAACCTTAAGATGTAATTTGGCCCTCTCGGGATTCGAACCTGAGCCCCTCGCTTAGTAGCCCAACACACTACCACTAAGCCACTGCGCCGACATCTATTCTAATATATGTGGTTTTTATTGACTTGATAATACATTTCGGTGGAATAGTGTGCCTTTTCTTGTTGGCCATAGTTCACACAAATCGAAGCAGTTCATTATTTATAATGGTGTTCGACCCAAGCCAGTGTATCCAGCGATTTATTGAAAAAAAAACAGGGTGGCGTATACGTAACATTTTTTTTAATATACAAAATGATAATACCAAAAATAGGGATCATTTGCAAGAAATCAATTCGGCACTTAGCGGCAAATAATATCCAAGTCATTGCGCTTTATTTCTCCGAAAGAATATACTCAACAGCAGCTCCCTAAAAATATATATTGTCTGGCACTGGCTCTATTTGTTGCTGCATACAAACTTTCATTTGTGTCCATCTCATTGCATCCATATTGCATGACTAATATCTGCGACGCAGCATCATACATATATATATTCCAAGCAGTTTCCCGCCAAATATTTCATCGAAAGTAGCGAGAAAACAAAACATTAAAATAAATCATTAAACCTTACAATGTCGCACAAACGGCTACACTGGTGGTGGTGTCCCATCAATGAGTTTGTACAATTCGAAAGATAAACACACACCAATATGGCCAGCAAACACCATTCATAAGAAACAGCGGCGGGATTAAGAGACGATAAACAACATCCTCCGCAAAAAAAAATAGTCCAGTTTATCTTTCTCAGTCACTCAGTTGCTCAGCCACGTCGTATCTATTCGTCGCCAAATGCGATCGCCATTGGAATGTCTTGTGGGGCACGGAGCGCACGTATTAATATCCAACGCAGATGATGTATCGTGCCTGCTGCTGTGGTGCGCCTCCGCAATTGCACGTCTAATATTATGCAATACTCCTTCTATTTCAATCATTGTCTCACTCGTTCCCCAGCTATATATAATTCTGTGCGCGATCATGACATTTATCTAGCACTCTAGTACTATATGTCGCGTCATTTCGTTATGTATAGTTAAAAATCTATGTACATTCTATGATTTATTTCGAATAAATTTGCGTGCGTACTTAAATTGAGTGCAATTTAAAAAGAAACAATAATTTCGTTGGAGAGAAATGTCAATGGCGCAAGCAAACACATAACCTACATTTGTTGGACACTGAAAAACACTGCCATGCGAGTATAGAGATGTCTATCAGAACTCCGAGTAATTAGTGCAGGCAAACGATTAGTGTTTTATTATCGTGACGATTCGCTGTCATCGTCAAAGAGATTGTTCACACTTTTGCCCATTAACTTGACACATGTGGACTTAATGCGACCGTGACGTGGTGCTTATCGCATAAATTAGACCAGCTATGAACTTAGATGTTAACGAGAGGCTACTTGTGCGAGGAAAATCCAACATTTGGCAGCAGTCATTTTTTATGGCTTAGCAACAAAAAAAAAACAAACATTGCTAAAATTGCGAGGCAATTAACTACGGTCATGATAGTTAACCGGATTAAAGTGGATGTGATGTTTGTTTAAGATTAGTTGCTTATGTGGATAGAATGGAAATACGTACTGTCTAGTATCACTGGTGATAAAATGGGTAACGACTACTTGAGGCTTGTTCCCACCTGAAGCGAGGGATATGACGTAGAATGAGGTCTTTGTTTAGGGATTTAATTATGATTCAGATAGACATACAATGTTGTTTAGGGTTTTTTAACATCCCATAGATAAGTGAGCTACTTGAAAGGTTTCCTTACCGGCGAGGTAAGAAAGCGGTTGGTAATTAACTTTAAAGTTTAGTTGAAACTCACGTGCGATTGTCAATGATTGTTTATCAAATGAATAAGCTGCTAATTGTTAGTAAACTTGTCATAGAGGAGTAGAGAGACACGTAGAAAGTTTCCTTAACGAAAAGCAATAAGAACGGTTGGTAATTTTTACTTTGAAGTTTCAACTTTCCATTACAGCTGTTTGACAGGTGGTAAGATTTTTTTTATAATCCTACATACAGCTGTTTGCGAAATGTGATTCCTATGCAATTGAAGCACAATATGAATTTTACAAAAACCGGGAACAGGGAAATAGACAAGCTTTACGTAGCAGCTTTATTGCTTGACAAATATGTCAAAAACGATAGCATTGTGAGCACTGCCGAAAACAATGGAGGAGAGTCACGAAAGATAATGAAGAAGCAGCATGTAGATATTGCTTCTTGCTTGCTGCTTCCCTAGCGACGAGGTTAGTGCGATGTATTCTAGGTTTCCTCAACAATGAGGTAAGTTTACTGTTGGGAATCTATTTTTTCGTATCGGATTGATATATGACTGGAAAGCTATAATTCTAGATGAAATATACCTACTTTGACCAACAAAACTACAAAATGTCTTTTCCTTTATACGCCAAAACTTAGTTTTGTCCAATTACTGAATAAGATACTTTTTAGCTTTGTTTCAGTCACAGAATGCGATTTATTCAAATAAAAGTCTATAAAAAACCACCCCTCAGATTAAACTTAAATCCCACCCTCTTACAGCGCCCTCAAGTTAAACAGTAGCACTACAGCGAACCTAGTTTCCTTTCCGCTTCTTGAATTTCTCTCATTTATTCAACACCATCTACAGTGTTGGCACTAAGGATGCAGCAGTAAATTTTGCACAAAATGTTACATAATCCACAAGGAGTACAACGAACGATGGATTTCCACAGGGACACCGTTGAGTAAAAATCCACAATAAAACCGGAGTACCAAAATCAGAACACCCAAATAAAAGTCAAGGATTAAAACAGAGGACTTTCCGGTTGCTTCAATTTATTTCCCATTCCCCTGTTCTGGTCATCAACGACTTTTATTGTCATCCTTAACACTCGTTCCCTTTTTACATTACTTGTTTCCTTTAAAAGGAACACAAAAAAGTGAACCGCTTTTTTTTCTGTGAGGCTCTAATTACCATCTGCATCGAACCACGGGGATTTATAAACACAACTCGCCTCCGAACACTGGTAATGAAGCATATGAATACAACGAAAAAAAAGAAGCAGGTCAATGAGTCATTGACCGAAAGATAGGTGGTGCGCTTCTGGTATGGTGGCAACGACGATATTCTCCTCACTCTATACGGCAGTACTCAAACCACGTCAACACTCACTACCACAATAGTTTCAGCACCATACGTCCCACCGTGTATAGTTTTGTATAAGGACGACGACGACGTCGAAGATGGGTATATTCTGGAGGATAGAAAAATAGCAATAGCACCACGAAGGATGATGCCATAGAGGACAACACAAAAAAAAGCGCTCGCTAACTGTGGACGGTTTTTCTTTTTTGCACATTTGTTTTCTAGTTTGGTTTTTATTTTTTTCCTGGTACTGTTTGTCCTGCGCGCAGCACAACACTATTCGCAGGATAGTGTTGTTCTTGTTGTAGGTAACTGAATGTTTTTTTTTTATTATTATTTTTCATACCCGTGTGACGGTGATGATATAAAATGTTGCTAGGGACGCTTCCCTGTTGTTTTCTCTGTTACACGCTCTCTATCCATCGCGCTGTTGGTAGCTTACTCAATCTATAAATCAGAAGGGAAAAAAAGGTTTCCTCCATTTTGTGGTAGGTACTCTACTCATGTCTGTGTCTATGTTTGTAAGTAAGTTGTATCTAGTTTCAAGGAACATAGCGTATGCCGAGAAGAATGGTACTTGTGTCGGCAGTTTTATATAATTATACCGCACATTCTGGGTGCTTTAAGTGGTATTAATGCTGAAAGTTCCTTTGAAGAATGCTAATATGCCGAAACAAAAATGAGACGGCGGAACAAAAAGAGAAAAACCACAATTATGGGGTCAATGGCTTTGAGGGTTGGTCGATATTATCTCTCGTCTCTCCTTCTCTGTGTGTCATTCGCGTTGCGGTTGAATAGGGAAATGGCATTTTCATTGCTATTACTGGTTGGATTGTCAGTGGGGTTAGTAAGTTTTATTGCAAAAAAATGGATTGACCTCGTTTTTGGTGCGCCATCTATTGAGCGGACAATGACATGACTTGACTAATTGACGTTTATTGCATTTCCTTTAGGTATTTGGTCCAAATATAAGGGAGGTTGTAATCCATTTATGTTTGTGATAAATTTTGTCTGCTCGAAGTCAAATTCGGGCGGATTTTGAATTTTCTTTATTTTCAGGAAAATTCGATTTCTGCTTTTGTTTGAAATGTGCTGTCTCTGAGTCTCAAGTCACAGTCGAATAGTGCGGAAGTGTTTCCATATACGAACACAATTTTTCTCCCATCATTTTTATTGTACTAAAACTTTTTATAAAACCACCAAAAAAATGCGTCTTCGTAAAGCTCAAACTTGCTCAAAAATAGCCTTTTGAAGAAATAACCTCCAAAAATTGGGCGTGGCCTTTTATTAAAAAAATGCAGTGTAGATATTTGTCAAATTGTTGTTGAACGTCAATGGCTATCTCTCTTGATTTTGTCTGGAAAATTTCACAGCTGTCAAATATTTTTAATTTTGAAATACACTTTTTAACTGTCATCGTATAAAACTGGAATAAAACGTGATTTGAAGAGTATCTTTTCCTCCATGAAGTAAAAAGCAGTCTCCATTTGAAATGACAAGTTTTTCTAAAACTTTAGCGGCTGTCAAAAAAATTGAGTAATTGCGGTTTTAAACTACATAAAGGAATGTTAATTGTTTTTGGATAAAGTTCAATTTCCGGAGTTTGTTTGGGAACACCAATAGCTTTGGACCACAAAATAAAAACACTGCTCCGCAAGAACTGTCAAAAAAATGGATAAATTAAACAAAAAGTTCTGATTTTCGTATGGCACACATAAAGGAATGAATTTATTCCTGATTGTTGTTCAAAATGTCAACTATTGTGTATTTTTGTCGTTTTTATAATGCTTTGTAAATGTAAGCTAAGCAAAAGTCCAAGTGGCTCATTATTGCACGCAAACAAATAGATAACATACACTCAATCGGATTTTTGCTAATAGGCGAGTTTTTTTGAGCAACACTTGACAAGTAGGGCGTAGTCGCTGTCGTTTAGTACAGGGAAGCACCGAATGCAGACAATTAAAACCGAATTGTTATGTGTCTCTGATGTAAATAATGTGTGCGTTGTTTTAAAAGCACCAGGCTGATTTTTTCCCATTATGGACGCTAAAATGATCCCACACGAAATTGCGACGATGCAACACTTAATTTTTCAACTCTTTTACAAGAAAATTCGATTGTAGCTATGCCAATTAATTCAGAAACAAATTTCGCAACAGGGTTAGCACAGCACACTTTGTCTGTAGACGCCATAATGAATGCGGTGAGCCTGGCGTTTGAAAGATAAGCTCAAGTGATTTTCCACTGAAATTTACTGGAATTTAATGAAAATTAAAAACCACATACACGTCAGTTAGAAAAGGCAGTCAGTAAGTAAGTGGAAACATACATTCCACTAAGAATAGAGCATTTCATACGTCAAATTTTAAACATACCACTTGCAATATTTCTACTGTCAAACTAAACATCAAATATGTGATCGTTTCAAGGCCTCTTTGGAGAAAGCATTTGCGTAGTTAGTCGAGAGACTTCTTCATTTCAATACTATCACGTGACCAATGCAAATCAAAATAACAAACCCCATTGATAGTGGGCATCTGTCAAAATGCAAATTCATCTTCCATTCATAGCAAAACTAATAGCAAAACCAAGGGAACAACTTTACATAACAAAATCCAAGAAATAGTATTTTATTTTCAATTCAGAAGAGTTTGCAAAACAAAAAAAAAACGAGACACCTCATGTCAGTCGACCATAAATTCAACACACCAAAGGCGCATACACAACACATTCACATATGAACTTTGTTTATGTGTATACAAAATTATAACAAAGCAAATTCCATCCACGCACCACTCATACACATGGTACTCGTATTTTGAATACAATGTCCGACTGAATATGACATTTGAATATACCATCCTCGTCTTGCTCTCTCCATATGTAGAAAAAAAACTGAATAAAAACTCCGCTGCCCCTCCCCAGCCCAAGGAGAGCGAGCGGCCCAGGTCAGGCATGCTTCTCGGGGTGCAGGTTATCTGCCTGTGAACTTTTTGCGGCTTCCATAATTATGTTGCTCGTTCCGTGCTGCCCATACAAAGTGGTTGCGCATTTCTTTAGCTTTTTCGTGTTCCAGCACACAACGCGCCGCAGCACCTTTTTCTGCTTCCTTTGTTTACCCGATATACATATATATATATAACTAACAGTATCTATGGATGTATCTATGGATCTATTATCTAGCGCTGTGAACTATTCTCCCCACATTCGTATAATTTGTGCACCCTAGGTCCTCCTCCACCTCGCTGATGTGTGTAGGTACAAGGAAATACACAAAACACACATCTTATATGGATGAAAAAGAAGACGAAGAAGAAGAAGTGAAGGAAAAACCTTACACGCTTACGCATGAGTTCAATGAACGGAAGTGATTTTGTGTGTGAATTTGAATTCGCATCGGGAATAGAAGCAGCTTGACGCGGTATGGCCACATAAGGCAGAACGCAGAAACCTCGCCACACCGCATCACACCCCTGGTGCTCTGCAGAAACGATGAGGAGAGATCTAGCGATAGGAACCAACGATAGAGGCGACCCCTTAAGCGTGAAGGCTTGTTTAGAATTGTTGTGTGTGCGTTTGTGAATGTTTTTTTTTATTTCTTTTTTTGTTGTTGCTTGCTTAGTGCTTAGAAGTTGGTAATGACTGTGATGACGTAGTTCTATTACATTATAATGGTATTCTATTGCGGATAGAATTGGGTCGAACACACATACACGCGAGACCAGAGAAAACAATTTGCGAATGGGTTTGCTGCTAGAATAAGTAATGCGGAAAATAGGCACCTTAATTACAGGGAGAATGGAGCGTTGTGTTGGTTTGAGGCTTATCTCATGGCTGGTATTTAAAAGTCGGCAGAATTTCGCATGACTAAAGGTGTTTGCGTTCGCGAATATTTCCGTATATATTTTTATGATGAAATCGGCATTCTCCGTGTTCCAGAGCCTTGAACTTTGACCCGAAAGCGGAATTTTCGAAAAAAAAATCGAGGTAGTAAACACGATTACGATATGTGTGATAATAATAGTTAGTTCGTGTGGGTTCTTGATAAAGCGATGGGTATCCCAAGCTGACACTCTGTCTAAATGTTAAATGATAAGACCAGTCAACGAGTACAAACAGCCTAGAACACAAATAATGTGAAGTCTTTTTTTGATTAAGTGGCTTTGGAGGACCTTCGTGGGCTCAACATTTTGTACAAAAATTATAAGGTAGGTTTTACAATTGGTGGGAAAGAATAAACGGATTTTTACTTGGAAACCAAATGATGTGTCCTTTTGAATGGAAAAAAACACTTTTGTTGGAACCAAAGAGTCCGGTTATTTATCATCAGACTTTGAATTTTGAAGGTGAAGGTTTATAATGTTGAACTGTGACAGTCGATTTTCAATTAAAAACCAGAGACTTAAAGAATGAAGCAAGGTAAACATTGAACAATTTATTGCAACAGCAAAATGTTGGGCGCAACTTACATCTATAAAATTTATAGAGCACAGGCTAGCCTAGCATTCCTTAATAAGCTTCCATTGCACTGAAGAAAATGATTGTCTTATTATTTTTATTAGTCAAAACAGTACAGAAGTTCCAAGCTGAGCCCTCGTGTTGGGCGCCATTTTATTTTCCCACTGCAAGCGAGGCCATTTTGTTTTATAAAATCGTCGTTGTCTATCGAATGCACTATTTTTAAGACACATCTTACTCACTGTTGCTGATCCATGTGAGAACCTGACTTAACTTATCCAAGCAGAACTCCTTTTGGGCGCCATTTTTAACGTTGACCTAAATTTCAGTTTTATTCAATATTTGTTTCCATCAGGCTTATTGCACAATTCACGTCGTAGTGCTTTTCAATGACCTTACCGACAATCTAAGGCTCTTCTTAAAAAAGCTTCAGTTTATTAAAGAGCTTGGGAAAAGTAGCCAATCCACTTTGAAGCGCCATACAATTTATGAATTGATATACTGGTTTTGCAAGTTTTTTTCTGTTTTTTTTTTCACGAACTAATAAATAAAATGAATCATCAATATATGTACCTATATCAACAACTTGAAAGAATAATCGAGTGATCATTAGATTACGACCAGTCAAACCGATCCTCTCTCAACTGATGTGATTCCATGAACTGATTATACAATCACAAACAAACCCCGAAAATCAATTGCTGATAATTTTCAACTTTGTTACGATCGATTAGTGATCTTATCGATCCTTCCTTGATCCTGAACGATCATCTGTTGCTGAAATACGATAAAATTCTAGTTCCAACACCACAAGAATCTAGCCAACATTGTGATCTTGATCGTCTGGCCTTTGTATTTTCTTTTTCGCTTGATTACCACAGTTGGGTAGAAATTCTTAGGGTATGATTACACTTCAACAAAAGAATCAATTTCAGTATATTTATATTGGTGCGCATGAGTCTATAGCCCCATCTGGTTAACGTTTGAGTTGTGATTCTTTGACGTTTTTATTGGAACGTATTTATCAGAATTTTCATAGAGATAGCCAAGTGTCCTTGACTAGACAAAGGTCATTTTTATTTGTCAACAAAACGCAGTATACGTACTTGAGTTGTTTTTGCGAGGATATTGTCATAAATAAACTGATTTCATACTCACATCCGTGACACCCCTCCCTCCATCTCGTTCTAACTGTCTATTCTTGATACATTTTTTTTGACAGTTCTGATTAGAGCATGTGACTACTGCAGAATACATTATATATGAAATGTGTGTTTACATTTAGACACCCACTTCTAACACAAAAGAATTAGGTGCATATAGCAAAAAACAAAAATGGAAAAAAATATTTGTTTAACAGTCGTTGAGCTGTTTTTTTGTTCAGTAAAAGTTCCAAGTCCAACACGATTAGTATCTGCGACCATAAATCTCCTGCCACCATTCCCGTCTGTTGCATATTGTTATGTGGTGTTATCACCACCGACTGGATTGTTGTTGGCTGTATATTTGCCAAGCTCTTATCACCAAGAACGTCCAAAAAAATGTATATATAAAGTGAGACAAACGACTACATATATATTTGGGCTTTGTTGGTGTCAATTTCAGTGCTACGGATCCGATAATAATTTTTTTTCCTCCCATATTTTTTCTTTCATTGTCGACAAGATTGTTTTTTTTTTCGTACACTTTGTCTAGCCTATGGCTTGGGTGTACATACTGTACAGTCATGATGAATAGCAATGCCGCCATTATGTACAAGTACATCAATGCCATTCGTATTAAAGCGCTAACCACACACATATGCGATTTTTTATCGCTTAAATATTCTTAAGCATTATATTGTACTCTTATCGCGTTAAGTTAATTAAAATGTGAATGAAAAACACCGTCTGGCCTGAATAATTTGAATTTGTTTATTGAGAAAAAAAGAGAAGAAAAGATTATTTCACATTAGAGATGGTAATTTGTTCATATTCCACTGACAAATTGACATGACTATAACTACATTTATGTCTGTTGTATAGGTACGAGTGTGTGTTTGTTGGGTGGGTGGATTGGTGCCGGGTAATTGCAATGCACCATGCTCCACTAGCGCAACGGCAACTGGCTAAAGGTAAATAATTAATTGTTAATTGCACTGGTGATTAGTATTAATGGTGTTGGGGTTTTGTTCTACAATTACCTTTGGTGCAATGTTTTTGACACGTGCAGAGCTGTCCGTCGTTTGTGGATTTGTACATAATTGTTTAAAAGTATATTTTGACAATTTACTTTGACTTCTAATAAGTATTGAGTAGTTTGCAAGGAGCTTCCTTTAAAAGTGACAGTTAGTGGCAAATTTCCAGATAACCAATCCCTCTGGTTTCTGACTCGCTACACTCGTAAGAACGCTTTGCAGCATGACGAATTGAAAGTTTCTGGTAAGTCATTGGCTTCGTTATCAGCTATAACTTATAGCCAATGTCATTTCGTACAATTTAACAAAATTTGTTGACTACAGTTTTCTTTTATAAAAAATCTACACTCTGAGCGTCTTATTAATTACAAATTTTAGTCTTGATAAAGTCTACAAGTGCGATTTTCGTAAGTGTCAAACATTTAGACATTTGTTTGCAATTACTCCGGTGTTGACAGTTGAAGTCTATTTTGCATGCCTGGACGTCTTGAAAAAAATAGATATTAATGTACTAATTGACATTTCTTTCCAAAGCACAATACTTCATTGACGGACAAGAACCATCAACCATCTGGTACAATTTTTTTACTTTTTTCGACCAGTGACAGATGTACGTACAATGTTTCTGTTTCTGAATTGTCCTTGTTTTAGAGCCGCTTTCATTAAATAAGTAAAGAAGCACTTGGATCAGCTGAATTGATGAGCTAATCTAGTACAATTAGCATTCACATTTGACAGTTGATGATGGTTTTGGTTTTAAAGGTGTAATCTGCTAATAGTAAATGAGAGGACTTGTTTCTTTTTTAATTTCTAAACCATATAAATGATACAAAAACATCACAAAAAACATTATTCTTGCTCTTTTGTACAGTAATTTAAATATTTTTTTGTGTTCCTATATTGAAGGTATTGTAGGTTAGCTGTCAAACGTTGTTTCCATATTATTGGGTTAATTTGAATTTTCGTTATTTTTTATCACTGTTGTCAAGTTTTGTGGGCTTGTGATTTGTTCAAAAATCCTATATTCAACATATTCTATGATATTACTAAATTACCGCTAAGTGATGAACTGGAACGCAGTCTATATATTAAAAGTCAAATTTATTGACACTTTCTGTGTGAGTGTTTGACCGATTACGAAAATCACGCTCACACTAGTTGGACTTGGTTGGATGGAGTTATGATGAAATTTAACTTTTTTTCTGGGTTAGTATTTAATGAAATTTAAAAAAGTTTTATTAGCACGACACGCATGAAAGTTTGAATGCAGACGTGATAATTTTAACTTTAAGGAATAGTATACAATTTTATATATCTAAAGTTGTCGCGTGGGGCTTTTTTTTATCATAGTGCTTGTAGTTCAACCAAGTCACAATCGCACACTTAAGTCAAGGAAAGTTTAACAAAAGGTAAGTGAGTTTTGCCTGCGATAAAAAGAAAACTGTCAAACAAGTGACAGCTACCTACAAGGTTGTGAATTTAATGAATATTTTTACATTGGCACCTAATTATAATAAATTTCCTCTAAGCCCTAAGGTCTTAGGACGTTAACGTCAATTAGATATAAAAGTTGGTTTCTCAAGCTGTCTAAAGCCATTCGTCTACCTATTGCCTAACCAACGTCAACAAATTTACGGCGTTTACATTTTGGGTCGACTTAAAACGCAAAGAGTTGGTAGAAAAAATGAAATGGTTTCTCCTTAACTGGCAAATTGGCATACATGTGCGATTGACCCAACTGTCAAGTCTACGTGCATTACGTGTTAATTTGGTTGCACGATCCGACTTCATACAAGAAAATATCAATTTCTTTGTGGTGATTTGTTGGGCAATCATAAAAAATTAAATGTTCTGTGACAAGTCAAAAAGTTCCTTTTTAACTAGAAAATACTAGTTATCAATTGCTCGAGATTTTTGACACATCTTCAAACTGGTAATAATTTGCGGCTATGTACCGATCTCATAACAAAACACGATTTAACTAACTACCTATCCACCTGATAAATCGAAACTATTTTTAGCGCTAAATTAGCACTGACTCAATTATTTGTGCGTTACTGAAATATTGTTTGTGTTCAGTGCACTTTTTGCATTTGACAGATCAAGTTGTAGGTACTAAAATTGCGGAATTATGATATGCGATCTGTAAATATATATATGAAAATACATAATTTTAAAATGTTTTCTCTCAAAACTTGGTTTTTAATGTATCCATTGCCGGTATAATTTAACAACGCACAAGTTAAACAAAATTGAGCCTTTATTTGAATATGTCGCCAACAGTAGTTTTAAAACGTCAGAGACATCACACATAATTCTGGCTTAGCCAATCCGATTTAAACCAGTTCAACTCTATTTGATCAGTGAACTCAATCCATTATAAAATGATCACGTTGGTAAACAATGTCACACACAATAGGTAAACACTTTCAAGTATACGAGTACTTAGTCCTAGGTCTGTAGCCAGCGAAATTCATCACCAAATTATTCTGCGCTAATGAATTGTGATGAATTCTCGTGATTTATCGAATTAAAAAAAAAAAATGCTAAATATCCGGTCGATATTAGAGAACAAAAAAATAAATAAAAACGCACGCACACCCACAGACAATAATTTTCTAACGACGCCGACGATACAATATGTCTCAGACCGAGACTCATCAAAAAAAGGTGTTAACTCAATCAAAGTAAATGTATTCACATTTTTTTAATAAATTTTGAATGATCTCTCCGTATCAGATGACAAATAGGTTTGCCCGATTGCTACATTATAAAATAGTATGATTATTAAACACTTACAGGGTGATACAGGACGAGTACTTCCGAAAGCAGTTGACTGGTTATGTGATGTTTTAGTATTTTTCTAGCTATTCCACCGTTCATATATTTTTAACGCTTAACATTCTCGCGTGAAACCAATTGATTTATAAATTAATCTAGCAATACATTTAGATTTATTGCATATTATATATATTTTTAAATGAAACAAAAAATTAAACTATTCACTAATTTATTTATTCGCTATGGTGATTTTTTTTTTCATAACCACTGTTTACACTTTACTTTTATAATTATTTAATTTATAATTATTTTCTCGTCGTCCTAGAAACACACACACGCACTTTTCATCTATTTTGAAGTTGACGTTTCCTTTTTTTTTTGTCAGCGCGTTACGATTATTGGTTTTTATTTTGTCTGAATACTTGAACTGCACTCTCAATGTAATCAGAGTGAAATGAAATGAATGTAATTTTTACCTGACGCGATACATTTTTTTGATCTATTGAGGGTGTGCTAACACTTTGTAAAAATAAGCAATACGATTATCTATTACATTTTTTTTAGATGGCTTCCTGTGCGTTGCTTCTTCTGATGACAGTTCATAATGACATTTACAAAATGGTGCTGCTTGGAGTTGTTTTTTCTTGGCGTTTAGGAATGATTATTTTTCAGAGGAACGTAAGCTAAAACGTCTTAACTTTTACGGTAGCACGTAAGTTTTTATTATTGTTGCTGGTGACAGTGACGGAAGGAGACAGAATGTAAACAAATTCTAAACAACGACGCTGCGACGATACCGACGAAAATCGAAAAAGGGGTAGCCGCGGTATTGACACTGACGCGGACGCCAAATTTTAGTTCTTTTTTACTTTTTTTTAAAGAACAAAGTAAGAACTGAAAATTAACTCAGCACAAGAGACAGAGTTCTATTTGCAATTGTTATTGCTGAACAATATTGTAGTAGTTTAACTTTGTTGACACTTCCAAATGAATTTGGGGTGCTTGTGCACTGATTCATATTATCGTACGCTGTTTGATGTGATGATAATGTTACTTTATGTTGAAATCAAAATATAAAAAAAAAATCGAAAACGAAACGGAAGGCGCAGTACATTCCGTTGTTAAAGTAAAAAAATGCGCTCGCTTGGATGTCTGGCAAGCAACTGAACCGACTGACGGCTAGAGTTGGTTGGATTTCAACTTCGTCGAAAAGTGCGGCAGAGGTAAAGCAACAACAAAACATTTATGTTTTGGCAGACACTGAGATAAAATTATGGCGGCTGATAGCGTCGTCGCACACCGTGGCTCTGCTGTCTGTGGTGTGGCTGTGGTTAAAAAAAAGAGCTTTGCAATGCGTCTTTGTCTCATTCACTCGTAGTCATTTAAGCTATGCCACATGACGAGACATAGTGGCAACGACGGTGACAACCAGACAACCACATGTTAATTGGGGAAGTGATCGCGCGTAGTGCTGTCTCTGTTATCCTACAGCGCTAATTAAAATCGATTGACACAAGTTCGCCGAGCACTCTGAGAAAGCGAGAAGGCAAATAAAAAATGAGCGCAAAAGCTCTTCTGCTGAGTAAGAGCAGAACCAGAGAGATGTGTGAATTGAGAAGTTAGGGTAGGGGAATGTTTTGTTTGGTTCTCTCTTTTTTTAAGTGGCTGTTGCAAAATGCGTTTGCGTTGCAATGCACTGTTGCGACATTTGATTTATCAGAACAAGTTCAGGCGCATGAGATGCACCAACCAAGTACATATTAAATAAGTAAAGAACAGTTTTACTCTCAATCACAATTGGGACTTGTTGTCAAATATTGTACGACACGAAATGTCAACTTAGTACTCTGTCACGAATTTCCTGACTAGATTTGTCGGCAACCCCACCATAAACGTCAACCAAAAAACCTGCTCATGTGACCAATTTAGGTCAATAAAAAATGAAACACTTCCAGTCAGCCAGCTGTCAGTCTTTGGTTGAGAAATCATCAAAAAAAGTCACTGAACCAGCTAAATGCTTTACATTTGAATACAAATTTGTACCTCTCGGACACATTATTGCACGGAGAGGAAATTACAGCAGAGATCACCCAAAGTGGCAACTCCTGTCAAAATAAAATGGGCACATGACTATAGGTTCTGTTTCATTACAAGAGCCCCAAAATCAAATATTAGGAGACTGGATATATTCAAAACAGCACTCAATATTGCGCCTTGTGTTGTGTCCAGTTGCTGAATAATGTTTCTTTCATTTTATCTGTCAAATAAAAATTTTAATATTTTTGGCATATTTTTACCTTGGAAATGTCAAAAATTTAATGCGACGGACAATAAAATTCAAGTGAAAAAGCTTAAGTAACGCCCCCTACAAATCACTTTTTGAGCCACTATTTTTCACTCGAACAGCGTACTGCCTAGTGAAATTTTCATGTGGAAAGTTCATTTTGACATTTCGCAGTGAAAAATTTGTATGAAAAATTTGATTTCACGAGAACTGCTTACCAGCCTTTAGATGTCAAAGTAATCTAAAATCTATGGGATACAAAGACATAATCTTGGACCTAAAGCAAGACGTAGGCATAGATTGGTCGAAATGGGACAAGGGGGGGTGGCACAAGAGCCTATTGTGATGTTCTCAATTCAGAGTTCATCCACGATGCCGAAGTTTATTAGAAAGACGGCTAACTACTTGGGTAAGCTGGCAGCTGTACCGGCTGCTTCGAGGTAAAATTTACCGAAGTAACGTTGACGTTTGGGTTAGGCAGTTGCAGTCACTTAGTATGCTGTTTTTATGTCCTTGTTGCACAATCTGCAGATGTTGTCTTGTGCTATTCGCATGGTCATCACGGTAGTGACCTGCGAGAAAGCCTGTCACCAGGCGAATCTAAGATTCTATACTTAGTTGCAGTATTAGGAATTGTTGATAGGTATGAAGTTTTTTGCTTCATCAAAGCACATCAAGGACCTACTTAATCAGATTTTTAATGTCGTTTTTTTATTCTATTTTGTGTTTTTGTTTATGCCATGCTGGCAACATCCAAGCAAATTGCAAACCACTTGTAAACTTTAGAATATTCTACCGTGAATCGGTACGACTCAGGCAGGGGGTCGAATAGCGAAGTAAAAAAATTCGCTTGTTTCTCCACCAAACCAATTTGATTTGATCAAAGAAATGAGCTTTCGCCGTAAAATGAGAACTTCGGCCTTGGCGATTGGGGTAGTCGTAGTCGTAGTTGTTTTTGTTTCTGTTAGCTCTCATTTCCACTACCCCTTCGGCACTTAGGTGGAGGGTGGGTGTCGGTACGTTTTTTCTATTCCTTCATCCATTTGCCATGCGTGTGCAGACTCACGGAAATGTTTCGTTTTTTTTTATTACTGTCATTCGTATCTATTCCTCTTCCTGTCTGTGCAGAAACTCAATTCTTGGTCTATTTTTGGTTTTATTTCCGTCGGCTGTGCTATCAGTAACAGTAAGTCTGTTATCTAGGGTGGGGGTGGTTGTTGTTCCAGTAGCTGGTTTTGTTATCAGTACAGAAGCTGTCGTCATCACGTGACGCGCTGTAATTTTCCACCTTGAGGTGGTGAGAAGTACTCCCAAACGACAGACAGAAGCTGAGTTAATATTTATTCAAGAGCTTCCGATAAGAGGCTCTTTTTTTGAAATGCCGAAACTTTTTGCTTTGAAAACGCCTTTAACACTTTAGCAAACCCCAAGTGTGTGTAATAGCGGTGTCCTATTGTCATGCTGTCGTTCTGCGTTCTGCCATTGTATTGACGTTTATCGTCTGTTGCCAAGCGTTCATTTATGCTTTATCATCCAAAAGAGTCAGAAGTCATTCGGCCGGTCTCAGAGTCGTACCCCTCTTTCAAAAGCAGTCATATAGACATACATTCATAGATGTACGACATGATGGTAGGTACGCTTCTTCTACTTGTGCTTCAACTAATTTTATACATAGGTATAACGTTCAAGCACACTGTACACCGTGTTGTGTCGAGTCTATGTTGTTTCTACTTTTCGCCTTTAAGATACACATTCTCTGGCATACAAGTGACTTGGGTACAGACTACAGAGCCATGTACGCTTCTTGTATTTGTAAATAGTCATCTTTTCGGGTCAGGGATGGCGAAGAATGTGCAAGGAATATTTGTGCTGGCTGTTGCAAATGAGCAGTAGAGTAAAAGAAGGCAGACAAATATCTGAAACATAATACAAGTGCGAAGTAACATTTCTTTAACTACCACTTATAAAATTCTCTTTTTCAACTTGCTCAGAACAAGTAGGGCCATCTGTTGGGTGTGTTGGAAACTAAATATTTTATCGACACTGAAAGGTTTCTTGGGTGTAAAAAAGTGACGAGACAGGGTGCACATTCATACCTTTAGTCGACTTAATTGGTCTGGACTAGAACGCAAAAACTAGATTGATAGGTAACGTCACTTTCCTACGTCAGCCACATATACGAACTCGTATTCAGTTATAAAATTCTTGACTAGATTTTTCAGTTATCCCTAAAGAAACATCAACTGAAAAAAAGTGTTCATGTGACCGTTCTAGGCCAATCAAACCTGAGACACATTGAGTCAGACAGCTGTCAGACGTACTAAACTAGATTCCTGAACGTTCCCAGTATCATATTCCTGGCGGACATGGATTACTCTACTTAAACAAAATTTCGAAATAATGCAAAAAAATTGTGAAACCAAATGCATCTATTGCCAAAGCTCGTTAACACTGCCTAATACCTAAAACAATAGCTACTATTAACTAAGTAGGTAAACTAAGTAAGTAAGTTGTATGGTGGAACAGGCTTTCGCGGAAACGTGTTACTGCCTCTTTTGCCAAACTTCAAAGAACGGTTTGTCTCGGCTGCACAGGGGCTTTCCCCAGTACTCCGGGCTCTGCTCTAGATGCTATGATGAACCTCCCCCCCCCCCCCCCTTGATATTTTTATCATGGGGTGTACGCTGAAATCCATCTCTCGGTTAAAAAGAGGCGGCTTTTGGTACCACGCGCATTGGAATTTTGATGAACTTGTGCGAGAATTATCCTTTGACCCCTGTCTTATGGATATGCCGTCTGACGCAATGACACCAGAAATCCTACTGCGACAAAACTATCACGTCTACTTTCCTCAGGCAACGGAATGGCTTCGGCCAGACTCTGAGCCAGGGAAAGAATGCCATCGTGTTTTCACGGATGGCTCCAGAACCGGACAGGGGTCAGGTTCGGGAGCCTTCGTGGAAAGTGAGAGCGTTAGACTACACTACCCCTTAGGGAACCATGCGTCTGTCTTCCAAGCGGAGATTTTCGCTATCCTTATGGCTATGCACTATATTGTGACAAACAGGTGGAGAGCTAGAAGCATTTGCGTTTGCAGTGATAGCCAAGCTGCACTAAAAGCGCTGCTCAACCCTCTTACCTCGTCCAAGTTAGTGCTTGAACTCAAGCTTTCTCTAAACTTGGTCGGTAGGCTAAACACAGTGAAACTTGTCTGGGTCCCAGGCCACACTGGTATCCAGGGAAACGAGATCGCTGATGAGCTTGCCAGGCTGGGTTCCGAAGAAGCTCTCTCAGGGCCTGAACCTGCGTTGGGTCTGCCAGCATCTGCGGTAAGATCATCCATTGATACTTGGGTTTCTCGTGAACACGGGTGTCGGTGGCGTGACTGTGCTGGATGCAGACAGACCAAACGACTGCGACCGGACATCTGCAAAAGGTCAGCATCTTTCCTTTTGTCTCTCAGGAGAATCGACTGTAGACTGCTTGTGGGTGTCCTTTCGGGCCACCAAGCTTTTGCCAAACACTTAAATGTGTTGGGCTTGAGCGACACCACCATCTGCCCTGCTTGTGGAGAGGATGACGATACAGCGGAACACTTTCTCTGTAGTTGTCCTGCCTTTGCTCGCATCAGGTGGCGGATCTTTGGGGCTGACGTGCTGAGTGCCGAACATCTAAGCTCTTCATCACTGAAGCTCCTTCTCATCTTTCTTCGAAAGACGGGCAAACTAAGTACAGCAATGTAAGGTGTCTGTTTTGGCAGTACAATGGACCAGTAGTTGTGTCTGGGTGCTCCATCGGATAGTAGCAACCTCCAAAAAAAAAGAAAACTAAGTAAACAATTCAAATTAGGCTTACAGTTGACAATTCGCCAATATTGTCTAGAAAAATGGTCCGAAGTGGAGGATTCTGCTTTGCGCTAAGGTAGGATAGTTATAGAAAGAGAAAAAAAAATTTGCCATGCTCCTCTTCATCCCCGCAGCTCCTACAAAAGTGGTTGTTAGAAAAGTTTAGGTGATCGTAAGAGGCTCAAGAGTTCTCTTTTTTTGACGAATACTCCCAAAGCACTTGCTAGTAAAGCCTACTGACGATGTATTTCTTTAAAGAGATCCTTTGGAACCTGTTTTTTTTGTTAAAGCCGGTCTTCCATCCCAATGCTGTTTTGAGGATAAAGCGACAGCCTTCACCGAATGCAAAGATCTAGTACACAAACTCGTATTGGGCATTTGAAGGGTGCAGCACGGACAGTTGGAGGTGGGTAGCTAAGGTTCTGATTCCCTCCGAACTGTAGTTCCACTTAAAAAAAATCAATTGACACACGACCTTAGGAGTTTCAATCCTCGCCTCCACTTGCTGCAGTTATAGACTTATCGCATGATAAAATACCGATTTTCCCTACCTTGCAATGACTCTTGGCCTTCGCACCTAACTATTCACATGCGACAAGCCCCAATTCTTCGCTGACTACACCTCACCTTTGGGGTATAGGCGTATCCCCCTCCCAAAATTATATAGAACCAAACAGTCATCCGATTGCATCAGGATAACAAAGAAATTGCGTGACCGTCTCCACATACAACGTTCAACGCTGTTTCGTTAATCTTGCAACCAAAAACCCACCACGTAGACCAAGAAATATATTGAAACCTTAAAGCGGCTAGACGCATTAAGCTAACAAAGCAAACAAACAAACAAACGAAAAAAAAGGACTCAAGGACAACATAATTGATGCGTCTACGTATAATAGGGATAATATCGATTTAATTAGGTGGCCCGGTCTGACATTGGGGCTGGTCGCTATCGTCTTTGTCGTCCGTGTTACAGTTGACGAGACGAATTGAAACTCAAAATATGTACCTATATGTATCCTTTTGGAGAAACTCCTGTCGATGTGATGTTAAAAAGTCGTTGTGATTTACGGTGGGAAATATGTATATACATGATATCTTCTGCGTATTTATTTATATTTTCTTCTGCAAGCTTCTGGTTTCCGCAAAAGTGTGTCCATAGATGGAGATAGTAGTGATGATTTGGATGACTTATTGGTTTTGGAAAGGCGACGAAAGATGGCACACCCATGCATCATTTATATGTATACCTTGTGCGCTTTGTTTTATTTTCTGAGAGACTTGATTTCGAATTGGCAACACATTTTGCAGCTACAACCAATTTGACAGCTGTCAACTGATTTGTGCCTATTATGATTGGCAATTTAGGTACCCACGAGGAATAGGAGACGTTCGGATACCTAGCTTATGTAAAAAGTCAACTAGATTTGTCTGGACTAAGTAAACGAACGCGTTGACTAGTCAACTTGACGTTCAAGTATCTAGTTAAGTCAGTCTGACAGCTTACTGACTTGATGTTGACGTTTATGGAGGGGTAGCAGACGAATATAGTCAAGAAATTCATTACTGAGTACTAAGTTGACAGTTCGTAGGTACTTGAGGTAGGAAAAGTGACGTTCCCCACCAATCTAGTTTTTGCGTTTAGGTTACATCTACTCCAGGCAAATCTAGCCGACTTAAGACAACTAAGTTTTTGAATGTGCCCATATTATCGCGATTTATTTTGAATTTTGACAATACGAAATGTCAACTGAGTATAGAGAATGAATTTTCTTAAAAAGATTTATCAGTTACCCCTCGATAAACTTCAACTGACAAAAACTATTCGTGTGACCAATCTGGGTCAATAAAAACTGAAATGCATCAAGTCATAGTCAGCTGTCAGACTTACTTAACTATAAATACGAACGTTTTTATTAGCAGGCTTTAAGATTTTTGCAGGGAAGACTTTTCGTGTTAATTAAAATACTTAAAATCTGACCACGAAGACTTCCTCACTTTCTAAAATACCTGTATACCAATAAACATGCTTGGTTGCCTGAATATCAATTGACCCTTTCAAAAGCCTTGTCTTGTGAACCGTCTGTACTAGATTTCCTCAGAACGCAAAACCAATATTTGTCACGTTTACTACGTCAGGCATATAATTGAGATGTCAACTAAATAAGTTCTAAGTTCTAAAGACTAGCTCTGCCGCCTCGATAAACTAAGAAAACTGTTCACCTGATCGATTCTGAAACTGAGACACGTCAAATAAGCCATAACTGTCAGGCTTCGTAAAGTAGAGTTATAAACGTGCCCATTGCAATTAGGCTGTCGAAATTGGTGGGATTTATGTGTGCTGCTCTTAAAAGTGTACTGCGACTTTCAAAGTTGCTGTTGATATCGATGCGATAATCTTTTTCGTTTATTTCGAAAGAAAAACCAGTATGGACTTCGTTGTGGTCCAAGGTACATACATAAATTTGTGTACTGTGGTAGTGGTCAACCTGCTGATGACGTGTTGAGTTATATAAGTCGAGCAGTAGGTTTCATCCCCATGCGGATGAAAGCAAAGCATTTTTTGAGAAGGTGTCTAAAGAAAATTGATTTAAACCAACATATTCTTAAACAGGAAGTTACTGCAGTTGATCGATGTGAGCAACTCAAACAGAAAACACTATAAAAACCATATTGATTTGACAAGTCGTAATGTAATTTTATGTGAGAAGTCGTATGACTTCTATTATCATGTAAAGTGGCATTAAGCTCGTACACGTTCGATGTAAGCCTGTGCTATTTACAGAACGAACTCTGAACATTTTCAATGTTTATGGCGGATAGTGAACCGGATTGGGAGTCTTTCAGTCGTTATAGGTAAACTGTTCCTTCTGAGCTAGACAATGCGTCATACCTCATACCAGATAAACCTACCTCCTAAGTATACGATTTCGTTTTTTTATTTAAACAAATAGATTATTCAAAGTCTGGAAATGTACTTGTATTTATTCAGTGACTGCGATATTAAATAAATGACACAGTTTATTTTGGCATGCGCCAGTGACAGAAACACGAGAATAAAAAATATTGACACAGCAAAAATGTTTAATGACTACGACTGGCTGTGCTCTGGCTTGCAAGTTTACTTTTCGACAGTAGGTAGGTGATGTTTTTGATTCATTTCAGACGAACTGACACTGAGTCTGCTATTTTCTTTAATTGGGCCGCATAACGACTTAATTAATAAGCGCGTGCCAGAAGTTGATCAGACTTAAATCCAACACTAAAATTGACTATCGTTGACCGCCAACTTAAATTAAAATGAACGATGACTATTCAGCACGGGTCAAAATGATATTTGGTCAAAAATGTCGATAGTAGCAAAGAGGGGACCAAAGTAAATTTGCCAAAAATGTTAAAATTATTTAATTCGACATAAAATGTTGCCAATCGTCTGTAGCAATTATTTGACATGCAATTTTAACAGATAAATATTTCTTAATACAACTGCTGACACTTTGACCTCTCCCGCCATAAACAATTTAAACAGTGACGTCTGACGTTATGCAAATGTTATCGTCTTGTCATCTTAGCATCATCTAGTTGCTGGCTCCAATTTTAAGCTGACGCCATATCAATGACAAGGACAATTACCGGCGCCGCTTTAACCGTCGCGGCTATAATAGCCAATTTAACATGAAAATGTAATGCATGGCGTCGCGACAGACATACCTAAGTAGGTATTAACATCAATTTCGTCGCCACTCGACCAAAACCAGACCAATCGATCTGATGATCCTTTGAACATTTTCCTATAGGTACCACTGATTGCTTGGACAGTAGGTCTGTTGCACGGAACACAGTAGCACGACACCCATAACGTATGTGATCGCAAGTTTTATGAGTTTACCCGAGATCTGGTTTAACGGCTGAAAGACGGACTATGGGCCTGGCCATTTCGTGGAACAAATATCGATTGGTGTACTTACATTTTATGATTATGGTGACATAGAGACTAATGAATATGCGGCTGGGCGGCTACAGTGATTTGTTTTGCGCAAAATATGGCCAGACACTGTGCAGAGTTGGCCAAACATTGTGACACTTGGGCGGTCCTGTTTTGAAAAGGAATGCGTTCGAAATGATGTCGCATATTTTATTTTTGATCAGTTTTGAGAGAGATCTTCAAACGCAATGTATGTTTATACACATTGTTTAAGAATATTTTTGTTTAAAATGAAGTTTAAGTATTTTCAGAGGGGTTCCACTAAATTGAACTTGTTGCGCAAACGATTTCACGCTGTGCGAAGGTTGCAACATGTTGCTAGGATAATAAAATCGGCACTTTTCAAGGACTTTCCGGCAATGCGAGTCTGCTTGCAAAGTATGAATATCGAATATCATCATAAATGATGCAATGTTGCTAGGATGTTGCTAGAGGGCAACCTCTGTTTGGTTTTGGTCCAAATGATGAGTCTTTTCTGGTCTATGAATTCGGGAATGTTTCTAAGAATTAGGTTCAAAATGTTGCTGTGAAATTGTTGCCTCAATATTGTACCATTTCTCACTAAATGTTGCTGGAATAGTGTCAGTATTGAAATGATGTTAAAATTTTTGCAATAGTATTGATGGTGTCAAGTGCTTACCGCACATGTTTTTATAACAGTACTTGCTCGCATTGTTGCTGAAATGTTGCTACAATGTTGCTAGGGTTTGAATTCCTATTAAATCATTATATTTAATTTTTCATATTTTCCATCGGATGTAGTGTTGCTGAAGTGAATCTCCTCAGTGCTAATTTGACGGTTTCCACAAAATGTTGCTTAGCTGTTTAAAGGACAGGAAAGCGAGTTCCCAGTGAACTTTCACACACAAGCATCCCATAACTACCTACCTGACTTAAGCAGATTATATTCCCGCCTCTGGTACATTTTATAGAACAATCGGAACTAGAATCAAACAACTAATTGCATCGCTTCCCAGGTTAACCCATATGGCAAAATGCACTACAAAGCCGAAAGCCCTTTATTCTGGTGCAACTACATCTGCTGCACAACGAAATATAGAGCAGGGACACATTCAAGGTCACCTCTACACAAAGCAGCTTTTCTACACTCGCTGCACCGGTAGCCATTGAAATCCACATTTCTATTCACTAGTTTCCTGGGAATTCACTTCCACCTCGAAAAGTAATCAGCAAAAAAAAAACGAGAAATGCATCCTGCACATATACTTTCCACACATAGGATCAAGGATACTTTGCACATTTCGTATGCATCACTTGCTGCTGCAATAACGTGCATTAAAAAGAGGATCAGAAAAATAAAACTACGGAAATAAGTGCGCACACACAAAGAGAACACAACGCTCAAGGGACACTTCAACGAAGGGTTGATCAGAAGGATTTTTCAATCGATTCCTTGTTGCTAACCGACTTTCAAATGCGTGTGCTATCTCCTCCCCTATTTTAAACGCGTGCTAACAATACAAAACTTCTGTATGTGATGGTGTATTCACATAAACAAAAGCAAAATGTCAGTTCATACAATATATCTAGTATTAATGTCACGTGGTTCTATATAAGCGTTAGTGGTTCTATAGGACTTCAGAGGTGTCGCTTAATGAGGTGTCGAAGAAGTACATCAGTGTTGACGATAGCACGATGATTATACACGATGCGTACAAGTAGTTAAAGGAACGAGGTTAAAAGTGCATATCCCCTGAAGCACTCTTCTCGCTGTCTCTCTTCTCTCTCTGTACATAAGAGTGGTGTCCTTCATCCAAGTGCGTATACTACTTCAGAGATCCTTCGACAGCATTTCACTCGTTGAACATGAGAATCGGAATTGGAAATTAAATTTCAATCGAATGCGAACTTTTTCATCCTTATCCGTCGACGGTCGGTTGGCAGAGACCATCAGCAAAAACCGACGCCCTCCTGCAGAGTTTTTATTTCTAATTTAAAATATGAAACACAACAAGAACAACAATTGTGCAACACAAAACCAACATCTGGACAACGTTGCCTGTCTGCTACCGCAAGCTAGTAGCAAAAGGCAGAAGTGGAAAATCGCCAATGACGGCAAGGCAACGTCGGCCTTGATAATTGAAAAGAGTATCTCGTTGGCGAGAGAAACTCATCAAGAAACTCATTAGAAGTTGAAGAGTGGAAAATTGAAAGGACTATATAAGAACATGCAGACGACTGCGGCGTTGAAAGGCGAAACTCTGACAAAAGGATCAGCAAATTCGAATATTAATTTCTTGATTCGGCAAAGGGAACCACTGAAATGGACCTGTGTTCTTATTAACTGTCTGCAGGGGAATATACATATGTACAAATTAAAATTAGAACTCGAGTAATTGATCAGTTTGGAGAAGGTATGCAGGTAGGGGCACGACTTGTGAAGGTGCCATAAAGGGGTACCTATGACAAGTACCTCACGACTTTTTGTGGTATTGACAGAAAACTACACGAAACTTAAAGCGAGTTATGGCGGCCAATGCTGACATTGAGTTACAAATTGCCACGTACAACTTTTTCTGTAGTTTCTGGTATTAGTTGGGAATGAAATTCAATTGCGAAAGATGTGCTGTCGGGAAAAGCTTACGACGATGGTACTTCTCAACATTTTGAAGTTTGCACGTAACTTGAATCCAAGGTGGTCAGGCTGCTAGGTACTATTTGCGAAAGCAAGGTTTGACCTTTTATCAAACAATCGAAACGGTCCTGTAAAAAACTACAAAATAGTGCAGCGGCTTCATATTCATATCACACAATTTTTAGGCCACGGAAAATATATAGGTACTGTACATATAGCTAAAACATATACCTTAAATTAATAGAAGTTGATTAAATTTCTTCGAACCCTTTAGACCCCACAGGAAAATTGCTCGTTACTCGTTGCTTTAATGAGGCCTTCAAGCCTAAAATTAGTTCAAACGGTAATGACATTAAATTCTGTGTAAACCTGTTACCACTATTTTAAATTGTTTTGTATAACTGTAAAGTTTCTAAAAAAAGCACCAACCATTAAAAGACAGTTTCCAACAACTGTCGATTCCTCATAAAATCTCCAAATGTCAGTTTGCAACATGGAAAAGTGGAATTTTCATTTTCCCACTTGGAGCCAAACCCATTAAAACTGTTAAATTAAAGTTTTAACTTTGTTCGGCTTTTAAAAACTACATGTTTTGAGAATATGTATGGTTGAAAACGTTTCCCCTGAGAGAATGTCCAACATTGGACCAAACAGTGTAGGAATAGATCAACATCGTTCTAAACATCTTAGTCCAAACCCTCATTTTATCTAGTGTTAGCGCGGTTAAAACTACATACAAGTAAATTATTGGAAACCAATTTCTGAACCAATTTACCTAGTTTCTAAGCAACGTCTGATTTGAGAAACAGACTGGGACCACACAAGACGTTGCCAAGAGTGGCCGGCCCCGAGCACATCGACCAGACGCCGTGCCTCGCAATTAGCCATCAGCCGGTCATCCCTAAGGCGAATTTTGTTCAAAGACTTGCGCATGTTCCCGTAAAAAGTCCAGTCCGTGCATCAGCTGCTGCCTTTCGACCGCCAAACGCGTGTAACCTATGCCCAACCCATCCTCAATCTCGAGGACGAAGTGGACGATTTTTCAACCAAAATCATAATGAGCGATGAGGCTCATTTCCACTTCAGCGGGTACGTGAACAAGCAAAACTATCGCTTCTGGGGCACCGAAAATCCACAAGTAATGCACGAGGAGCCATTACACGCGCTCAAAATTACTGCATGGTGCGCTGTTCACGCTGGGGGTCAAACGACAACAGTGGACGGTGCGCGCTATAGGGCCCTGTTAACCGAGTTTTTTGCCGCAATTGGACGAATTAGGACTGGACGACATGTGGTCCCAACAGAACGGAGCTACGACACACACTGCGCCTCATCTCTAGTTTAAGCGATTTGTAATGGCCCGATTTAACCGGTCCAGATCTTTTTTTGTGGTTTTTTTTTGAAGTCCCGTTTTTACGTGAACAAGCCCGAGACCCTAGAAGCCCTCAAGGACAACATTCGACACGAGTGCGAGAATCTGTCGCCCGAAGTTCTCGCCGAAGTGATGAAAAATGCCATCAAACGAGCCCGTATGGCAATCAATTGTGACGGCGCCCATTTGGCCGGTATCAACTTCTCGACATGACCAATAAAATTCTGAAAGTTCGAGGTTAAATTTTTCGAACTCGCAATGCGAAATTCTCTACAAAAATATGTCATATTGTAAGTTCTAATAATTTAACCTCGACATTAAAATTTAAGATTATTAGTAAGTGAAAATAGAAATAAAAGCAATCTTAACAGCTATTATGGAAAGTGGGAACCCTAATCGACTCCGTGGCAGCATTTGCTCAGAAACGCCTGCTGTTGTGTTAATATTTTACACGACGGTTCAAACCAGAGCTTGAACTAGGTACACTGGTCAATAAAAAATGTCTTCAAAATTACACAAATTCTTCAAATTCGCTGTCAAAGTTGTGAAAACCGCGAATAAGTGACATTCAGTTAGCAATTATTACCGGTTAGTCTTGCTGACATTTCAGCATCAAAGCCAAAAACATTTATTACCCACAAGTCCGTCCAAAGCCAAACATATGAGCATGAGTCTATGAATTCCGTCTTTAAATTGCGAAATTTCCAGTTACGCATATGTGGAAAGGTATATACTTATGTTTCTTCTAAAGTGCAACCCCCTCTTAAGGTGCATATCTTTTGCGGACTATCAGCTATATATTCATCAGCAGCAAGCAACCAACCAAGCAACAGCAAACAGCGTCAAACATAAGCCCGTATAAGTGCCAAATCGTTAAATATCCAGCTTTACTGTTGGACAAAGTGGGTAGTGTTACATTCGTAGTATTGCATCGATTTTATGCACCATCACCCTTGGAACCGAGCAGATATAAATACATATGAAGAGAACAACAATGCAGCGAAATGAATTCCACGATGACATGCGGGTCAGACGGCCTATCATAATTATATGCGCAGACAGCCAGACAGCATCAGAAAGGCATTTCAGAAAAAAAAAACTGTGAAGAAAAAACAACCAAAGAGCAACCAGACAGACAGACAACTGGAAATGAACAACCAGCCGGTAGATGATAGGCCCCAAGCGGGAGTCTGGTTGGTACCGCACAACACCAGCCGTGTTGATGAGGACCACGAGCACGACGACGAGCGACTGTACGACGGCAAATACCACTCGAATCCATATGCCCATGGACATGGACATCATGGATGACATGGTGATGAAATGAAAAAGTCTCGTATGCTGGCGCAATTTGCATTCCAAGGTGACGCTGACGATATTCGAAATTTGAAAGTGTGATTCAAATAGATGTTCTCGACTTGGTCGTATGTGTTAAACGTTTGCCGACCTCTTGTCATAAAGTCCTTAGAAGTTGAAACATGGGGGGCAAAAGTCAGCCAAATTTGAACGTTCACTCGAAAAATCTTACATGCTAACGTGTTTTGTAGAGACTTTTAGTATGCACCAGCCACTTAGCATGAGTAGCGCTTCTATGTTGCATCACGCACAAAACCACTTGGCATGGCTATCAGTGTTGCAACAAAGTTGCATGACTACAAACTGGTATCTCACGCTCACCGCCGGAAAGTAAAAACTTTATTTTTGCCATTTACCAACGCTTACCGCTGGCTGGTTGCATGTGATTATCGTATCTGCACAGAAAAACCAAGTCCAGTAGCCACTTCTTCCAGTCTGATTGTCCGATTGGCCATAGCACGCATGCGCAACCGGTACCAGTGAAGACTGAAGAGATGCAATATTTGCTGCTGATGATTATGCACTGCAGTGGAGCGATAATCGAATGTGGTATTTATGCAACGGTGGCTTGTAGTTTAAAGTGGCCCATACACAACGCGTCATTTAGTTTATAAGATAGTTGCAAACTTACTCGTTACTCGTTACTTTGTGTGAACTTTCTCTAAAGAAAGTGCTTAAAATATATCAAATTGCGAATGGAAAATTTGCAATAAATGTCAGTAAAAACTTGAAATTTACACCAAATATCCTATTGGAAAATACTCTACTACAAATTGCAGTTTCACTCGTTTGTGATTTTGATTTTTTTAGTTTGCGAGAAAATAATATTTTTGAATTGACAAATCTTAAAAAAAACACACCCCTTAGATTATCACAAGTTGGTAAAAGTTGTTCAAGCCCTTTAGACCCAACAGAAAAAATTTCTCGTCACTCGTTACTTTGTGCGTTCTCTTTTTTCCGACATTTTTGATTAGATTTACTTGCGATTTACTTACATTCGATTTAAAATGAGTAGTATCTCGTGTTAGTAAAAATTAGTTTAAGCACATAAATCAGAGACGGTGCAGACCACAAAAACTGAAACCTTTGTTTATAATCGCAACGTGTATGGACCTCCTAACAAACGCACAGTAGCATAATTTATGCCGTACTAAAAATGATTGCATGTGTCTCGGTTCTGGACTGCCATGCAAAACTCATAATCATCAAAATAACATCAACAGCGGCAATTCGTGCGGTCCTTACCATCACTCGTTTGGAACATTCTGGTGGTTATATCTTTAACGGCGTGCGCTTGCGCATATATGCATAAACATTTTGCACAGCAACGAACTTGTGACTATGACTAATGAATTTTTGACTTAATGCCAGAACATATCCATATTCTCGTGGCGATGACACCCTATGTACTATGTGGTAGAACGGATCGTAAGGACGCAGCAGATTGTACGAGGACCTGGACAAAAAACTTTGGATAAATTTGGGTCTTGCAGGAATTTATGTCAGATAAACTTGCCCTCAAAGCGAATGATAAGCGAATCGCCTCGTTTGCTGGGAAATAATTCTTACTAGTACCGCCCGTGGTAGAAATTCGACCAATTTTGTCTGTATGTAAAGTAACGAAAGCCAACTTGTTTTTTACAATATGTATTTATTATTTATTTAAGTTTATTTATATGCTAAATCTTAATTCATATACCTTTCCGCTAGCAAAAAAGAATGAAAAAGGGCAAAACAATGCCCGGAAATAAGATTTTATGATTGCTTACTTTTAGGGGTAATTAAATTGCATACCTTTATGGGTTAATGAGACTCTCCAACAGGCTCTAATCTAGGTTGACTAGGTTGTAACTATGGAAACAAGACGGCGACAATTGAATGGCAAATAATGCTTTCGATTAACTGCTAAGCATTTTGTATGGAAATTTCTTAACTTCATTTTACCAGTCTTAATGGCGACATATACCTACGATTTTGTTTGCACATTGTTTCTGCACATCTATGGCACAGTACCTTTCGAATGGTATAAGTTTCATTCTCCTCATTTCATGATAAATACTTAAAAAGTGCACGGAAACTTTTTATGTTTACGTATTAATATAATGATGAATTCTTACTAATACTTATGTATGGAAAAACTGCAAAATCAATAACTAAACAAAACTAAGCCGAACTTTAGCAATTTCAAATATTGTAGTAGTAGTCTTTTGGAATCACTTCCCCTTGTCTACTTTAAAAGATTGCACTTATGGGTTGTCCAAATGAAAATAGCATTAAAAACAAAAAAACGTACTTTCTGAAATGACACAATATCCTGTCAGTTGTCAAATAAAATTATGTTGTCAATTTAAAACTTACCCTCTAAAGACATTTTTATTTGTCTTGCCTGCTTAAACATGGACATTTTTTGCCGGTAAAGCTCATCACAAGAGAAGCCAGGCCTTGGGTCTATTACGGACTTGTTGCGCCAACTCTTCATTTATTCACCTATTTGATGTTTGCCTATGATATCTTTACTGCCCACATGTATACTATATGCTCCTTCTGGAATTTTTCGACCTATCGAAAATACCTCTTTTCATTAGCTTTAAAAGTAATTTTGTAATTTATTTCCGACAGTAAGATGTTTGACCAGGATAGACTTAAGAACTACTTCACGAATTTGATTCAGGTTTTCACAGATTCATTGCAAAATGTGTCGATTAAAACATAAGAAATGTTTAACCATTATTCACAAAGAGTATTCCACGAACACCTTCTAGATCCTAGCTGTGGAATGCCTTGGGATGATTGGAATAAATTTCTTTTACGTTGTCCTGAACAATAGATAAGCATTCAATTATAAATTGTATACAATTAAAAAGAAGTTTATCACTTTCGAACGTGTGATTCGTACGTCACAATTATTTTTAAACACGCCATGAAATAAAGGAATATGCAAGTGTACGACATTCACATGATTCACATCAAATCTGACAGGTCGGTCACATGAACATGTTTCAATTGACGTTTATGGACGGGTAGCAGACGAATCTAGTCAAGAGGTGAGTGAATGAGTACTTAGTTGACAGTTCGCATAAATGGCTGACGTAGTAAAAGTGACATTCCCAAACAATCTAGTTTCTGTGTTCAGGTTACATCTAGTCTAGGTTTTTGAATGTCCCCAGTATCTTATATTGCGCGTGTTGCGATTGTGACGTATCTGCGCAGAGCAAGAGGAAATGCAATGCAATTGTGGCGGAACCTTTAACACACGTGCACACATTTTTTTCCTTTTTTATTCAAAACCACATCAATAGCCAACCACTGCATGCCGACACTGTCATTCAGCATGGCTTCACTTGGCACTCGGTTTCAACATTTCTCCTACATATCCTCGCACAGCTGCTAATCGCTGGCGCGATCGATGTCATTTATTTTCTATATATACTTGACACAAACCCAAGCTAGGTGGGTTTTCTCTTCCCCTTTTCGAATCACATCTCCATTTTCAAACATAAATCCAACAGGATGCAACAAAAAAAAAATGCAAAACATTTCGTAATGTCAAGGTGAAGTTCGACTACAATGTTGCAACTGACAATCTAACGATTGACGGTGGTGCACATGGACGTGTTGTGCGTTCTTTGTGTATTCATCTGTCATTTTGCAAATTTATGCGACTGGGATAGGCCCAGGTGTGTAGTTCTTTTTTCTTTGCTTTCCTGTGTCAGTATTTTTTTATCTCTATGGTTGGCGTCTCTCTAACTTCAGCAGCAGCGGTCGCGTCATCGGTTGTGTGTTCTTTTCAAGGACGTTCAAGCCCATGGCGCAAAAAAAAAGAACTCTTAGACTTTGCGATGTGTGAGTCTTCCGTTCACTTCATATTTCCTGCGGCTTACAATTCCCGTCGTCATCATCAGCCCCAACAATTGCCAGCGAACATCAGAAGCATCTAGAACTCTAGATAGTGTAACATATAGGAGCGAGGCGTCATAGTCGTTCCTAAGGCGGTCTGGTGCGGTGGCCCATCCCATAAAAAAAGATTCCACGCTAGAAGACGACTTTCAACATTGTTTATATGCAAATATGTTGCAGCGCCGTTATATTATTATCTGTCATCGTCGCCGTTGACGTTGTTAAGAAAACGTTCATTGTTGTTCGTAGTTAATGAAAATTGCAATTTAATTGCTGCAGGATCAGAGTCAAAGAGTGAGACGCGCGTACCAGGGGGTACTTATTTCATAGACAAGCCATCTGCGGAAATTGACAGCAACGTGTTGTCATATTCTTTGCTGTGGCTGCATTAATTGAATTCACTGTAGACGCCATACCACCATTACCAGCACCACCATCGTCATTATTGGCAGCCAACTCGGTGCTTGATGATAATGTGATGGTGATGGTGATGGCAGAGCTACTTGTTCTGCTGCAGGGCATCAGCTTCCGCAGCAGCCACCAACATTTTGATGTGTTGCAGTCGCAGCCTCTTTCGTATCGTTTGGCTATTTCCATTCATTTGTTGTGTCTGCCAGTGCGCCATGCGACATGGGGACAGCCCACGCGGCGCGCCAATGGCAGGATGTGGTGGTTTGGTGCCGCTGCTGGAGGAGTTGTGTCGCCGTATACTATGGCGCTACACGGCTTGGTCGTGTTGTACCTTGATTGCCTGCAGGGATTTGGTGTGTTATGTCAAGGATGATCATCGTAATGATGGTAATGATAGGTTTTGTATCCGCAGTTGTTCTGCGCACATATGGTCTGAGGACACTCAAGTGCCTATTTTAATTGATAGACGACGATGATTAGAGACTAGACACGGTTGCGGGATGTTGTCGTTGTCGGTTGATAATGATACGGCAATTTGAATTTTGTTCTTGGTACCTACATGTGGTTTTGCAGGAGCTTTCAGGAAGCCGTATCTATAAAAAGACGAACTCAGTAAAGAGCGCAAGTTGGTTGGCGGGGCTATTGTGGTTAACCCTTTCTTAGATAGGCACCCTGTTTATGGAGAAAAAGCACAAAGGTTCCAAAGGGTTCATCTAACTCCTGAGAAGGCTAGTAGGAGTTTCGGCTTTTTTTGGAACACTGGTACCTTACGTAGATACGAATTTCAAATAGTATGCCTGATAAAAAGAACAGCTGGAAAAATGGGCCTAAACTTAGCGAAGAGCAGTATCCGTTTTAGAAGACAAATAGTCAGAGTCGCAAGAAGAGCTGCGATCAAGGCATACCTTGCTAAGAATTTTAGCGATGGCGAAAGCTCTCGATTTGGAAAGGTTTTTAACACCCTTAAAAAGGAGACGAATGGTGGATCGGGTGTAGCCCTTTATTCACACAAGTTTGCATAGAGGGTTCCTGTTCCTACCGAGGAACTGGATACCGGTAAAGACTTGTTCCAAGATTTAAAACTTTACAGAAAGTACTGCCTACCTAGTTGACGCAGGAGACTGCGAACACAAAATCTACTCGCGACACTCGACCCCAACGTTGAACTTATTTTTGTTAAGGGTCCTAAAACGCTGTACGCATCAAACACGAGCGCCAACAATTGCAATTTTTTAAGTGAGTAAAGGGTTATCCCTTATCCCTTTTCGTAGACAGTGAATTTGCCATGTATCTGTTGCCATGTATCTGTATGTAAAACTACACCAAGGAGCTACTAAATAGAGCTTGTGACGTTTCTCTTTGACATCACATAATCCATTCTATTCGAGCAATGTCGTCTATGTTATCCACTCGCTGATAAACCAAAGTTGTCTGGTGGCCTGCAGTTCATTTTGCTTTTGTAAATCTCCCCATCAAAAGGAGCAACCAGACGTCCGTTTGTTTTAATGAACTGTTGCTGCTGCTTTCTTTCGAAGCATCACAGTCACCATCACCAATGCAATGGTAGTCATCATCATTATCATCATCATCAACATTGGACTGACTAAAGCTGGACAGTGGACGACAACGATGGGATAAGCCAAAAAATTGTCGGGACAGACGATGATTGAGAAAGGGTCGAAAGGAGCAGGCGGTGGTTGGTGTATAGGTTCGAGCTGGGATGAGTTTCATCTGTCTGGAGGACGCACGGTTTGAAACTTTTCGTCATCGTCGTTGTGTCGATGTTGCTTCTTTTTCTTTGTGTTGTTCCTCCGTAATCCGTATGCGGGCGCGTCATCCTTTCCCGCTGGTTAACCATGCTCTCTGCGTCTCAAATGTTAGGAAATTATACCGAAGGTGTTGTATGTTTCTGTATTGTAGAGCGCGCATGAAAGTTATTTTCGTTGGTGCGCCCAGACAAGAGCCAGTCAGCCAAGAGATATGCATCACAATTTTTAGTGGGATGAGAGCGGGAGCAGTCTGGCAGAGGTTAGTTTTTATGGCAGCGGAATACTTTTCAAGGTCACACGTGAACGTTTATTTTGTGAATCGAAATTTAGCAAACGAGCACGGATTGCGGTTCGGATAACTAAGCAAATAACGGTGGATATAAATTGTTTGTTGTATCCTGTACACATGAATCCAGTCAGGGAATGAATAAAAAGAGTAAAATGAATCAAGAGAATCAAAAGAATGAATGGAACGAATGAAATGAATGAAATGAATGAAATGAATGAAATGAATGAAATGAATGAAATGAATGAAATGAATGAAATGAATGAAATGAATGAAATGAATGAAATGAATGAAATGAATGAAATGAATGAAATGAATGAAATGAATGAAATGAATGAAATGAATGAAATGAATGAAATGAATGAAATGAATGAAATGAATAAAGTGAATGAAATGAAATTAATAAAATGTAAAAAAAATAATGAAATTAATCAAGAGAATTAAAGAATGAATGAAATGATTAAAATGAACAAAATGAAAAAAATTTATGAAATTAAATAAAACGAAATAAATAAAATTAATAAAATGAATAAAATTAATGAAATTAATATTTACAGAAATTTATTAATTAAGTCAAAAGAATTAATGAAATGGATGTAATCAAGCTAATGAACGAAAAAGAAAGAAATTAAATTTGTGAAATGAACAAATGAAGTGAAGGAAATTAATACAAGGAATACAATAAAATGAATGAAACAAAATGAAAGAAATAAAATTAATGAAATTTTGAAAATTTTGCGTTTTAATAATTGTTGATTAGTTAATAAAGTTTGAAACACTGGTGGACCATCTCACGTTGAAATGCCTTCAAAATCTTCCATAGCTCGCACTCACCCTATTGCTTTGAATAACAAGTACCTATACTCGACAATATCATGTTGCAGCATTAGCAGTTAAATGCAGCCTCCGACCACGCCACGCCATTGAACACAACAATCTCTGTCATCCATTCCAAATCGTGCCTGCAACCATAATGAAAGGGTTTATCCTCATTCCATTTTTCGTCTATACAAGCCAATGATAGAAAACACTGTACACACATCATTTCTACATTTAAAGTCCTGAAAACCATTCCTAGCCGCTTTTCCGTCTGTCTGGCTCTCTATTCCTGCACCCCACTCATTTGTGTGTGTATAATATTCGTCTGGCCGTTTACAATAATCACCACCCGTCTGGTAGCAGCTACGCATCCACCTACTCCTTCCGCAACCAAATGCACTCTCACTTTCCGTTTGGAGGACGTTTGCTAAGGACGAAAATTTCCCTTTTATTATTATCATCAGCGTCTGTGTGTAGGTAGGTATGTATATCTACATATTTTTGGGGGAAATTTACTTTATTCACTCAAATACACACTCAAATGCACATACATATAAACTCAAAGTCACAGCATAAAACAGAAAACAGTGCCGCACAGGCTGCTCCATTCAGGAGAGCGGAGAGGCTCCTTACGAAGCACAAGACTATACAACTACACCCATTCTCAATTCGTCTGGATGGAATGGAACTCATTAAACGTAGACATAGCGAAACTGAATCCGAAACGAAGACGAAAAACACACCAAAATCGGCAGAAGGATCTCTGTGCTCTGTGCACCCAAAATCCTGCGAAGCACTGATTTTATTGCCATATTTTGTTTGGGGGGGAGTGGTTGCAATTCCATGCGAAGTGTTGACTTTGCCGTGGTGCTGGTGACTGGTAAGTAGGCAATGTGTGACTGTGTCTACCGCTTGCAACGTTGTCGTCATAAATAAATTTGCGCGACTGAAAGCGGATTCTTGGATGCCATTTTGTCCTTTTGGCAATGATTATCGTTAAGCTGTAACAATTGCGGCAAGGATTCGCTTTGTCGTCGTGTTGCAACTGTCTGGCGGCGCAAAGTGGAAATATCGATGAAAGGCTTGTATCGGTGGGTGGCATTAAGAGCAGCAATTCAAGCATAGGGAGACGGGTTATGGCTGTCGCTGTCAGCGTTCGAATGGTAATTGACTATTGATTATTTAAATAAATCGAACTCTAAGGACTGTTAAAAGTCTTTCAAACTGACAGGAACAAAATCTTCTCTTTTATTGATGTAGGTATTAAAAAAAGATCATGCGAATCCTAAGAGATGGCGCTTTCGGTGTGAAAAGATTCAGAAATTTGTCAAGCTTGTCAACTTATTTTAATATTAAACAGGCGTTGGGGCAGTAGGCACAGTGGCTTAGCGGTAAGTGTGTTGGACTTATAAGCAAGGTGTCCCAAATTACATCTAAAAGTTTTTTTCCACTGCACCACCTCTCGTTATTGTCATGAAAGAGCTTCTCAATAAGTCGTTTGGACTCGGCATAGAATTTTAGATCCCTTCCATTCGTCCTAAAAATTAAAATCATCCAAGAAGATTAAAGCTAGAAGCTTGAATCTAGAAGGTAAGGGTCCATTACGAACCTGTTGCCGTCAACTATTAACTTATTTACTTTATTTGTATCTATCAGCTTGACAGGTTGGTCTTAAGCTTCAGATATAGACTTAGTCGGCTCATAGTATAGGGCATACATTTTTTAATCTTCTCAAGATATAGTTTTCGTACAAAGTGTCGAAGATGTTAATAAATTCTGACATTATATGATGGGTAGGCGATCTCAGAAAATGATCTTCGTAATTTCGGCCGTTCTGTCAATTCCAACTTGTCATATACGGTTTTGTTGGTACAAATACTTATGCGTGCATGGGGCTAGACTTATTAACCTCTGTTAATTTAAGAGAGAGAGAGAGAGAAACGAGTGTTTAATGACCTTATCAAGTTCATTTACCATTACAATGAAGAGAAGGGGACCAAAATGGCTGCCTTGTGGGCCACCAGATATTGCTAAGAAGGAGGACAAAAGTACGGACCTAAAGCGAACGCTTTAATACCGGGTTTCAAGGTAGAAAGATATCCATTTTATCAATATAGGTTCAAAGCCAAAGGTAGTCGACTTCGTTGCCACTCTCTAAGGTTGACAGGGCGAAGGATGAAAATTCGACACGAGATTTATAGTAGTTGATCTACGTTTCAGGAAGCCATGTATGTTGGTAGGGGGCAATAAGGAACTTGCTCCGAAAGCTTAAGACTTGGTATAAAATACTTTCAAAAAGTTTAAGTATGTATCGTAGCTCAGGGAAAAGAAGAATTAAAACAAAATAAGAAACCGCCGGAACAAATAAAACACAATTGAGATATAGTGGAAAATATCAAAAAACCACTTTTATTCGACCTGATCATTTCGCTCCTGCTGAAGGACTAAAAAACTCGGTATACAATTACCAGATCCTTCTCGCTCTTTCGTTAAGTTTATATGTATACTCTTTCAATACGTCGACTGCAGAGTTGCAATACTCATACAGTTCGATACAGTCCCGGCGAAAACCTACGGTTTTCTACCCTTTCGATTTTTATTTAAACATATTTCTGGTAAATATAATTATAAGTTATAATAATTAAATGATTTATTCCAGATCTTCGATTGGCAGGATACAGATCTTCTGTACCGTCCTCGTAAGTTGATTGGTTGCTGTTTGAAGAACCACGCTCCGAACTAGTCCGTCCCGGCTTGGTTTCAATCTCAATATCCGCCCCATCGCCCATATCGATGGTGGATAATTCTCGCTCTTTATTATGCCCAATTGTCCTTCTCTCAAGCCATATTTTTCTTTTCGCCATTTCTTTCTCTCATACAGAGTAGATAAGTACTCCTCCTTCCACCTGCACCAAAAATGCGCAAGCATAGTCTTACGCTCCTTCCCCAATTTTATGCCCTTCGTATTTGGCATCTCATTGGTTACGAACGGTAACGGTAACACAAGTGGCTCACCAATCAGAAAATGTCCCGGCGTTAACGCCTGCAGATCATTTGGATCATCGCTCAATGGATGCAGCGGTCTTGAATACAAGATGGCTTCTATCCCAGTAAGTAATGTCAAAAACTGCTCATATGCTAAAACCTTCACTCCAACAATTCTCGTCAAATGATATTTCATTGACTTTACCTCTGCTTCATATATACCACCTTGATGTGGTGCTGCAGGAGCAATAAATCTCCATTCCGTCCCTTTCAAACTTAAATGTTCAAAAGTATCCTTCACCAGCCAACGCTCTTTTGCTTTTGCAATTCCTTCGCTGCACCGACAAATGCTGTACCATTGTCGCTATATAATCTTTCACACCTGCCCCTTCTCGCTATGAATCTTTCGAAACAAGCAATAAACGCCACTGACGTCAGATTTGATACCAAATCAATATGCACTGCTCTTGTTTTGATACAAACAAAGACGGAAACCCAACATTTCTCTTATTATTTGCTCACTTGCTCTGTCGATCATTTTGATCTCAAACGGACCTGCGTAATCTACCCCTGTGTGTAGAAAAGCTTTTCCTGCTGTTACTCTCTTTGCCGGCAAGTCAGCCTTCAAATGCATCTCAAAGCAATGATTATATCGTTTATCATTATATGATATATGATAATTCCTCAGCTCACTTCCGAGCTTTGGAATCCAGAATCTCTGATGAATGTACTACATCATGACCTGCACCCCTCCAGGTTTAGTTGCTGTATGTGCACTATCCATGATCAACCAGGCTAATCGAGAACCATTTGGCACGATTGCTGGATGCCTTCTCTCGTATTCCATCTCCGCTCTCTCTAACCTGCCTCCGACTCCTTTCACCATCCAGAATTGATTTCAAGGATTCTATCCTGCTCTTATCAGGTTAGCACCTGTCCTTCTCTGTAGGTACAAGTAATTTCCTTCGGAAAATACTTTTCCTGCTCTTTTCTTAGTAAGTGACCAATTGATTCCATCTTCTCTTCAGAAGACGGTTGATCAAGTACTCCTGCTACATTTGCTCTGTTACCTGCTCTATTTCCTGCTCATTCTCACCTGACGTACAGAACGTCTCCGTCTCTTACCATATCTCTTCTCATCATCCTTCCGTTGCTTTATCTTTGCTCTAGTTGCATTGATAAAGTGAAGTACGTAACTGATTATATTTATAGCCTTCTCTAACGTAGACGTGTATTCGATCAATGGAATACTCCTTCTCCAGCACCTCACATAAATAGATAAGGGGTCTGTGAATTTCATAATCACAAAAACCTTCATTTCATCCCTCCCCCCATCTGAAACATTTGGCACAAACTTTTCAGATGACCAGCTCGACCGGGGTTTTATCAGCCATTCCGGCCCGTGCAACCACAACTTGATAACAACCAATGCTGACGTTACGAGTGAATCTGACCAGAGATCATACTCGCTGCCTTCCCATTTCATTGTTTTGATGACGCTAACAATTAGTCGTCCCAATAGCTCCGCTGCTCCAAGCTCCAAGCGCGGTATTGTTACTGTTTTAAGTGGTGCAACCCGTGTTTTTGCTGTTAGGAGATTTGCTGAAATCCTGCCGTTTGCCCATACCGTTCTCACGTAAATCGCTGCACCATATGCTCTTTCGGAAGCATCCGAAAACCCATGTAATTCCTTCCGTACCTCATCCGAGGTACCTATCCATCTCTGAATTTTTACATTCTCTAATGATGTTATCTCCTGCCAAAAATCTCTCCATCTCTTATCTATCTCTCTTGGTAATATCTCATCCCAGTCGACATCTAAGCGCCATATGTCTTGGATAAGAATTTTCCCCACGATCGTAACGGGAGCTATGAACCCATTGGGATCCTAAAGTTTCGCAACACAGCTTACTACTTTTCGCTTCGTCATTGCCTTCTCCTTCTCCTGCAGCCACTTAAGGCCTAAAAATCGATGCCTTCTCGTCATCTTGAAGCAAGATTGACTCCTACTCTTCATATTTCATGTCCTTCACTAGAGCGTTTGAATTGTATTTCCATTTTCTAAGCTCAAACCCTGCGCCTTTTAAAACATAATCGATATCTTTTGATAATTCGATCGCCTTCTCTTCAGAATCAGTACGTGTGGTACAGTCATCCATATAAAAGTCTTCCATAATTGCCTTAGCAGCTTTTGGAAACTCCTGCTCCGCTTCTCTTGCACATTGTATTAACGCTCTTACAGCATTATAAGCTGATGAGGTCATACCATAGGTGACTACTGTAAGCCAACATTCTCTCAAATCATCCTGTGGATTTTCTCTCCAGAATATACGCTGCAAATCCCACTGCTCCTTCACAACTTTCACCATTCTAAACATCATTTTAATGTCAGCACAAATAGCAACTCGATGCCTGCGGAAGCGCATTAAAATATCATGCAGATCCTTTTGTAGCCTTTCTCCCAGCATTTGCACTGCATTTAATGAAATGCCTTTGTTTGTCCTGCAGCTTGCATCAAATACGACTTTAAACTTTTTAGTGACGCAATGATGTAATATGTGGTATATAGTTTTGCTATGCACTGTACCAGTTACTGGTGTCATGTGTCCTGCTCTTTCATACTCTCTCATGAACTCTACATACTTTTGTTCCAGCTTACAATCTCCAGCTAACATTCTCTCTAAAGCAAAGAACCTACGTCTCGCTGTAATTTCTGAGCTACCAAGCTCCTTCTCTGATTCCTTCAAAGGAATTGTCACAATAAACCTGCCAGAATCATCACGTGAAAACGTATTTATGAAATTCTGTTCCACCTGCTCCTGCTCTTTTGACCTGCTTGATGACGTTTCAACATCATCCAACTGTCATAAACGCTTAAGCGATTCATGAAGTTGATTATTGTCCATGTAAATGACATGTGACACCTGCTCAAGCTCATTGGCCATGCTATCCTTCTCACTTTCATACTCTCCGAGTATGATCCTGCCAAATATAGTTTCCATCTCTAGAACACCACCTGGCTGATGTCCTAAAACAGAAGTCAATGTTTTTGCTATAACCCTGCACCCAAGCAATAAATACAGGACCTGCTTTCCAATAATCTGGATCTGCAAGAGGCAACCCTGTAGAAATGTCCATCCGTGGTGATCCCAAATTGTGTGTAGGCACAATTGGCTGCCATTTTCCTTCTTTGGGTAGTACCCAGAAACCGTGCTCTACTGAAACCTGTGAATTAAACCATGGACTTCCAAGAAGCGTGGTTTTGTATTTGATGTTGAAAGGTTCGCCTTCCAGACCAATCATTCTCCTTGCAATTTGCACCTCTGGCAAGGCCAATCTCTGAGCAAGCTGATAGCTGACAAGATTAGGCTGTGCCCCTGAATCTAAAAGTGCCCTTACTGGGCCATACTTCCTGCTATCCATCTCAATTCGTGCCTGTGCCGTAGGCATCAAAATAAAATGTTCCTGCTCATGTTCATTGTAATTAAAAGATTTTAAGTAAGTTCTATTAATATCTTTAAGTTTCTTTCTTGAACACCTTGCTCTCTTAAAATCTCCCCAGGACATTTTATCCTCTGATTCGCTCTCTTCTTCCTTCACCCCTGCTCTACCTGCTCTTTCAGTTGTCCCGCTCTACCTGCTCATTCGGTTGTCCTGCTCTTGTCCAACCGAGTGCGTTTCTCGGGAGGGACAGTTAGTCAATCCCTCTTATGTTTGTTTATGCCTTCCTGCTGGTTCCTTTCCTTATTTTCCTTCTCCTGAGCATAAAACACGGTTGCTTCACTCTTCCTGATCTCCCTCATAGGACAGAGTACACTGTTGTCCTTCGGGGTTAGTCCAGTTTTGAGGCAATTTGGGCAGAGTGCCTTTTCCTTCACAAAGTCCTGCTTGGACTGCAAGCTCAAGATTGCAAACTGTGGTCAACGCCACATTGGATGGTTTAAAGATTTGCACATGTGACAAGGTAACGGTCTATTATCACCTGCTGCTTCCACTCTCCGGGCATTGCTGCCACCTGCTCTTAAATTTTCACTTCTGCTCAACGCTGACCGCGCTTGTTGTAGGGGCGGCGGCTGCTCAAATTTCTTGCTCACTGCTCCACCCAACATCTCGGCACGCTTGTCTAAGAAGACACAAATTCCTTTGAAGAGGGCTCTTCAGAGGTGCGCCCTTCTTCCCATTTGCACGCCGTCTCTGGATCCAACTTTTCAAGTAGAACATGAATGATAATCATATCCCAATGTATCGTTGGGATCCCCTGCGCTGCCAACTGCCGAAGCGATTCGTACGTGGTATTGGCCATTCTTCGTAAATCCACTGCTCTTGGTGAAATTTCTCAATAGCTCACTGCACGTTGCGTATTTTTTAGTGAATATCTCATTGATAGGCTTCCATGCCTCGCAATAATTTTTCTCGGTGAGTTGCCATTCACCGAGAGTCTTCGCTGCGATGCTTTTAAATAGGAGAATTTATAGGCGGGCGCTATTTTGTCTTTGTCTGCCACAAGCGATCTCGAAAACCCTGCCATTTGGTGATATCGCCGTCGAACGATATCAGGTGTTCTTCACATCGTGTTGTGCGAATGGAAGATTAACCTGGACTTCGATAGGCTATCCTGCTCTACCTGCTGTGCCTGCTGCTTGAGTGGTTTCAAGTATTTTCTCCTACAATGCTGCATAGGCGTTGAAATAGTTCGCCTCGGCTTCAGCTATCCTGCGCTGCATCTCCAGATTTAGTAACAAATCGTCGGCTGATGCGATCCTGGTCTCAGATTCCTTCACCTGCGCCCAAGCATCCTGCAAGACTTCAAGCCTGACCTGTGCTGCTGCCATCGTGCAAGTTCCAAAAGTTGGAGATTCCACGAAGGCCAGCATCCTGCTCACCGAAAATATTCCGGCGTCCAACGTATAACTATCGTTACGTTCCTGCTATCGTTACGTTCCTGCTCTTTTTCCATCTCTTGTTTTTTATTAATATAATATTAACAAAATATACCTGCTCGCTTTTATTTCCTGGAAAGGCATAAAGAGACCCGTATTGCATTAGAGGTTATATTGCAATAATGCTTTAACCTGCAAAAAAAAAAAGTAAAAAAATAATAATTCGCAGTAGGTACTTCGATGTGAAATTTCCCAGTATGCGATAATGTATGTGTTAAATATAGTAGGCAAACAATAAAAAATATTTCAAAAATATGGTAAAATATAGTGAGTTAAATAAATATAGATAAATGGGTTGGCAAATTGTTGCTGCTTTGAAGCTGTTGTCGTTGTTGTTGTGTTCGTTGTTATAATATACATATGTATATATTCCTGCTCTTTGTCTGTCGTATATCAGAACTCAAGTCAATTTGAGCATATTCCGAAATACGATTCCTGCTGCTTGCAAGCGTTCCTTCTCTTAAAAAACTAGCACCGTCGTGCTTTAAGTTTTTTCCTGCTCCTGCATAATTAACAATTATTATAATATGTATATGGTAACTGGTGCGTTTGCACTCAAGTTCCTCCTTCACTCCTGCCATTTTTATTTTTGGTAACTCGCACACATGTGCTCTGAGTTCCACCTGCTCTCCTTCCCATTCACATTCTTTGTCTTGACCTATAATTTCCACTCTGTACAATTGATGGCGACCGGCACATTTGTGCTCAAGTCCCTCCTTCACTCCTGCTCTTTATGTCTAGACAAAGATAATAACTTGGTCAGAAAAAAGGTGACCAAAAAAAAGCTTAACCCCAGTAACCTAGAAACAAAATAAAATAAATAACCCCTATCTTACAATACAGCTGCAACAACAACCGCCAATATTTTTTATTTTATAAAAATATAATTTTAATAACTTCCATCACAACAAGCACAAACACACCAGCACAAAGAATTTGGAATTATTATTATTCCTCCATCTCACAAGCACAAAACAGAAAAAATGGAATTCATTGTTATTCCCCATCCCCAGCACAAAAAGAATACGCACACTCGCTGCACTCATTCGCACATTTTTTCCTTCTCATTTCGCTGCTCATATACTCTGCACATAATTTGCCGACGCCGGCGCACATTCCCTATAAAAGGTAACAAATGGAAAACAACAACCTGCTCCTTCTCTAAGTATATAATGCAACCACCCGATTCACTAGGGAAATTCTATTGATAATAGAATTTCACTTTTCTTGCTACCTGCCATAGATGTGGACTGTAAAGATGTGGACTAAGAAAATTTATTGCAAAAATATTTCTCCTTCTCTAACTATTTATTAGTTTTGTATTTGAATAAATTCTGCCGCTTTCCAAAACACTGCTCTTTGCTTTTTTGAATGATGAAACCTTCTCTTTCTCGTAGCCTCTGCGAGTGCGTCGCAGGCTATTTCATGTATGTGTCCTTCGACTCTCGTTCGCTGCTCGTACTGAGTATGTATACCTACCCTCACTGTGGGCGAGTATACAACTCTCTTACCTGCTCCTGCTCTTAATTCTTAACGAAGAACTTGCATCGGTCGCTTCTCGCTTCTGCCTTGCAAAAGGAAAAACAACAAAACTACCTACATGATGGTAGGTATATATGTAGTGCCGTTTCTCGCACTGCCTGCTGGTGGTATGAAATTCCTGCCTGCACGTATCATGTCGTAACATGATTCCTGCGCACATTTTGATTTGTTTTGTGACAACGTGATTTTCATCGTTGCACATCTCACTCTCACAATTGTTGTTCGTAATAAAACGAAGCCCTGCTCACTCACAATGCACTCACATCACAATATATATTTTTTTTTTTTTTTTTTTTTTAAGGAAAACCTGCACTCGTCACTGGCACAATATCCGGCTCGACACGGACCAAAATGTATCGTAGCTCAGGGAAAAGAAGAATTAAAACAAAATAAGAAACCGCCGGAACAAATAAAACACAATTGAGATATAGTGGAAAATATCAAAAAACCACTTTTATTCGACCTGCTCATTTCGCTCCTGCTGAAGGACTAAAAAACTCGGTATACAATTACCAGATCCTTCTCGCTCTTTCGTTAAGTTTATATGTATACTCTTTCAATACGTCGACTGCAGAGTTGCAATACTCATGCAGTTCGATACAAAGTATATGTAAAAAGTTTGGCCATTGGGCTAGTAACTTAATTTTTGGTCCATTAGCGTCGCTGGTATAGCCTAGATCACTAAGATCATTAAGAAAGTAGTCTCCTTAGTAAAAGGAAGTCCTTCTTAAGTTGGATAGGTCAGGCAGTTGCAAAAAAGGTGATGAACTCTTTTAATCCTCGTTTCTTCAGAAGTTATTTTATGGCAGTCCAACTCTTTGGGCAATGCCCGAAAGTGACATTGCCGACTTTCGAAATACTGCATCTTTTGAGTCGCAGAAGATTCTTGGATCTTTTTCTGTACAGGTTTGGGAATATGAGTCTAGCAACGTGTCAGAAACCTAGATGAATGTTTTGCTTAGCATGTGGTGCATGCACATTGTGCGGACGAAGACTGTCCTAAATAGCCAAGTCTTTCCAGTTCTTAGAACCCTTAGAACTATGCACTGAAACCTACGTCCGAGACCAGTACTTCCATCTCGGTATGTCTAAATAGTAATATTTCAAGCTTATCTAAGTTTGAACGTAATTTTCAAATGAAAATCTTATATGATTCATTTCGTAGAAGGGAACCGTATTCCATTTGAGCAATTATGTCTCACAATCTTATCATCTCAAGTCTACACGCGAACGTATGTTCGGTTTGACCTCGAAGATACGGCTTTCAACAAACTGACGCGATAGCTTTGCTCTCTGCGTTGCGCATGCAGCTCATTCTGATTATAGACCAGCCTTAAACCTAGGTATATGGCCATATGACAATGCCGCTTAGTCGGAAGGCCTTAATCGACCCAATTTGTTTTTAATAAACAATGTCTTAAGACTAAGGTCTAGCGTGAGTTAGGTATATTTGCGATGACGACGCTGTCAGCACAATGCAGACAAAGAACAAGTGTAGTTTCTGGCGGACAATGCTGATAAGCGCTGTACTGGAATTGCAACCCTATCAACAGACAAAAGCTTTGTTGACGCTATCTCTGCCTCTAGACAGTATGAGACATGTCTCAAATAATTATCACTCGGTGAAAAAAAAAATGTTAAAAAATTACAAACAAACAACAAATCATGGAGGTTGCGCTAGGCATTAAGTGACTGATAACAAGCGGTTTCTATTCGTCGAACGCAGGACTCACTATCTGAGTGCAACACACAGAGAAGAAGAAACGTTTATTTGCGCACATGTCTGGAGGTCATTCCACAAGCTAGGGTCGATGCATTTGTAACGCCAATTTGACACTGTGACAGTTATAATAAAATTCTGACAGCCAATTCGCAATGACAGCGGAATGAGATGGCCCATTTCGATGGGATTGTTGTTTGAAATAGAGGAAAGGAGGATGTATATCAATTTGGTGACAGTTGCGGTTTGATGGATCATTTGCGAAATGACAGATGCAGTGAAGATTGTTTATTGATCGTGTGGTTGCACACAGTTCTACGAATTTTCTTTACATACACCTGGCTTTTGATGGATATATGAATGGACTACGATTACGATATCAATGAAAATCGTTGCGAAAATAAGCAGTTTCGAATGCGGATGGTTTGACAGTTGTTTTGATATGAATCTATGTGCTTTTGAGTTCTTTATCGCTCTGAGAACGAGTTGTAGAGTTTCTGATCTGGATTCAGTATATTTTTAAAGAACATTTTTAGTCATGCCGCACCATTTGTAAAAAAAATTAACTTTTTTAAGTTCGGATAGAATTAATAGAGTTTCGTCGAATTAAGAAACACGAAGTAATATTTTGCAGTCCAATATTGGAAAACTCAAGTGCAAGTCTTATGACAATCAGACCGAAATAAAGTGAATGACTGTGTTGCATGAAACTTTTTCGTTCATCACAAGTTTTTTTTTTTAATATTACTTACGTTAACGCCATCTTTTATGTCGGTATGTTAGTACTGAACAACTTAAAAAAATTATTTCCACATATAGAAGTCGGCGCAGTGGCTTAGTGGTAGTGTGTTGGGCTACTAAGCGAGGGGTCCCAGGTTCGAATCCCGAAAGAGCCAAATTACATCTTAAGGTTTTTTTCCACTGCGCCACCTCTCGCGAACGTCTGACAAACATCCGAGAGTAAAACTGTCATGAAAGAGCTTCTCAATTAGCCGTTTGGACTCGGCGTAAAATTGTAGATCCCTTCCATTCGTCCCAGAAATTGAAAACCCACACAAAACGAATGGTTGTGAGAAGCAAGGCCTTGTGTCCCACAGACCTGTCGCGCCAAAATATTTATTATTTTTTTATGAGGAGTTTTAATTTAATTTGGTCCTTTACAATTTATTTCCACTAGTTTTTGAATACTTTGAATGGACGCCTCTATTGACCAAAAGAAAAAGTGTTTCCTTTTTAATTTTCACAAAGGAAAAAAGTTCTTGAAATCCTAATATTAATATTTAGATTATAGCATTTTTGTAAAGTCTGACAGACTAAGCTTCTTCTAAAGCTTCACACACAAAATTAAGTTAAAAGTAAGAAAATGCACAAAATATCAAAAAATAACTTTATTTAAACCTCTAAAAATAATTTAAGCAATGCAATGCAATGGACTTCTTGTGTGGGATTTAACTTAAGACTGCATAGCTGGACTCAGTCATTTACGCCCAGGGTATAGTACTATTTGGTGCAACAAACTGAATTTTATATAAATCGAACTTAATTTTGTCTCTAAGATAACGAAAATGGCCTTTCTAAGATGCATAATGTTTTCCGGCTTTCCTCAATGATACTTTTGTGCATTGTTTCATGTTTCATGAATTAATCTGACTAGCGATGGTGTTCAAAATTGGAGTTTGCATTTTAAAAAGATTGCTAGTTTAAGTCCGGTTTTGACCATGCCCATATTTCGCAAAGTGCTTTATTAGGACAATGCAACTAATTTAAACATTACAACATTTGGCTCCCAAAAGTGTCGAGAAACAGCATTTGAATGTTTTACTGCCCAAACTTTTCTCAGGAATATTTCCGATCCGAGCCAAACCGAAGAGTGCTTGCAAATTTCAGCTCAATCGGTTTTGTGGGTTCAGAGTTTATAGCTTAAGTAAAAGCAAATTTTGATATAATGCAATTGTTGCTGCAGATTTGACAACTTGTTTTGAGCATTGGTTGGCTTTAGGACTAGGTACACAGAGAGTTTATGAATCAGAGATAAAATAAGTACAACCCTTTTTTGCTCTTAATTCCGATTTAGAGCAATGCATTTAGCTTGAAATGAGGTAACCTTTGATTCAGATTTGGACCTCTAAAACTCAGCTCCATTGATAGAGCAAGTGATGGAACAATTTTTAATACGCGTAAACCTTCCTTAATAATATGATCATATTTATTTTGTCTATGATAGTAGCAAGTAGTGCAAGTTTCCTCTAGGATTTATCTGGTGGTTTTTGTACTACAATCCTTTGGATCTATTGTATGTCTTAGGGAGGTATATATTCCCTCATAGAGTTGAACTCACTTTACCTATTACAATTCCTTTCGGAATCTTTCTTGGTGGAAGAAATCTGTCCTATAGACCTCTCTCTGGTCCAGCGGCATAGAAAGCTACCTTGTTACCACAGTCATTGCAAAGATCTCCTCCCATCAGATTCGTACATGTTTCTCATTTACTGCAGCAGAGTATTAGAAAATAATTAAACGGAAATGGAAAGGGCAATATAAGTTCCAATAGACGGGTCCCTTAGTTGCACAGATGAAGCTGTCCAAATAGTCGCTGCCATCATCTTTATCTTCTTTAAAGAGGCCAGCCTTTTTTTCATTATTTAGGTATAATGCCATAAGAAGTTTGTCTATTTGAATGTGGATTTTATTACGTATCCTGTTGAAACTTCCCGCCCCTCAACATGGTGCAGAATTTATTTACCTCATCGCAATCGGTCAACTCATTCTGATTCACTCATCCTTTATACAGCTTTAGATGTATTTTTTTAAAAACAAAGCCAAATAGCATATCAAAAATAGCTAAAAGCGAAAAATAATGTCAGACAAGTTGAAACTAAGACACCAGGGTTTTTAATGTCCTTTTTGGCATTGTAAAGACTGTCCCCATTCGGAAAGCAATTACACCCACCGTATACCTCTGTAGCAAAACTCCACATATACAATAACTACCCAAAATCCAAATTATGTCCTAAGACTGCTTTTTGCAGGTACACTTCACAGTATCTATATCTACCAATACCAAGCAGACTGTCGGTCGTCCCGTTCGCGGCAATAAGACCAATAACACAACAAAACTATCAAGTAGGTCTGTGAAAAAAAAAGCAATCAAACAGAAAAACTGTCCCGCCCCATCACCCACGACTGGCTGTGCACTAGTAAAGTAATAGTAGTAACTCCATCCCGCTGAATCATCTAGCCAAGCCAGTGGTTGTCGCTCGTCGGCTGTCCGGGGGCCCCCGCCTTGTAATCCTACATAATTGGCGTTGGCATTTGTGCGCAGACAGACGGAGAATAAAATAAAATAAAATGCGAAATCGATTTTTATCCACTTCCAAATGACAGTTTGTCTGCGTCTCTCCGTATTGTCGTTGTCGTCGTGGTCGTGGTCGTCCCTTTGTGTCCCATTCCCATGCCCATCTCTATGGCCAGCACTATCACACGTTCGGCTGCACTCTTTCACTCAATCCACCATAAACTTGTCGACCACCCGGTGTGCTGGCTGCTGGTCAAAGTAAGTTCTGTCTGACCCAAAATATTTTAGCACGTTGCAACCTATGCGTGTGTCTGTATGGCGAAAAACTGCATGCAGACAGACGGACAAAAAATCAACCGATTGTCCACTATATATATTGCCGCTGGTGGTAGTAAACGAACAAAACCAACCCCAGCTCAAGTCCCTTTCGGCTGCTGGCGAACAGGAGGAGAGATTGCAACATGGAATTTATGTGCATATCCAATCGTGCACTCAGGACACACTCACAGGATACACACGGCGCGCACTAAAAACCAAACCGAACCACCAACAACGGATGGCCATTACCATTTTCAAAATCGCTCCTAAAAAAAAACACACAGGACAGAGAAACCAACACGAATACGAGGAACTTTAGGGTGCACACTGCACATACGAGACACGACACACTCGCCGCTGCTGGTCCCAGACCCAGACATGCTTTCGCTTTGCTGTCTCGGACGCTCATTCAAATGACATTTAATGCTCTGCCAGTGTCCAGTGACCAAATGTCTGATGATGGTCCTGTGCCCAGAGCCAGACCAACAGCGAGCACTTTCCGAAAGTAATAAAGTAGCTGCAACCGACATACACCCTCTGTTCAGTAAGTCCACGCTCCACCCTTAGTATGACCACCGCAAGGGGTGCTAGGGTTGTATTCAAATTGGAGTGTAGTTCGCACGGCAGTGCGAGTGGGTGTGGAGTCTTAAAATGTCATATCCTTTGGTTTTATGACGGAATTGAATTGAAAATAAGTTCTCCCTGGACGACGACGCCGGCCGACGCTATACGGTACGGGAGACGGGACTAGAACTGAAAGGGTGTTGGAACGAATGAAATCAATTTATTACGGCATCGGGGGCATTATCGGGCTTATTGGACTTTGACGTGGTCACACACAGGCGGTGAGATAAGCGACTGCTTTATCCCTTCCTGAATGGAATGCGCGACCGGGCGTGAGTGTATGTCTGGTGCGGCTTCGATGTGAAAATAAATCGACGGCCGGGAATATATTATTTGGCCATTAGTCGGGATCACATTCTATGGATATGGATACCTTATGCTAATTGGCAATTCGATACTGCCATACAAGGTGATAATGACGACGGAGTGGACTGGCTAATAGGCGTAGAGGTAGGAGAATTTTAAATTGACGTCTACCAGTTCGAAGGTCTAAATAATCAAGTAGCCCTAGACATCGTCTTAGGGCTTGAACGGCGCTGCCCAACTATAAAAGAGATATAAAATGACTTCGAAAATTCAAAAGTTTATCAGAATTTTATGAGCTCCATCTTCCATTCGACCTTCGGCTGTTTATACAGCGTTTTGCATTTCTACAACTGAGATACTATCTTCTTACAGAAACGGTGCAATCCGTCGTCGGGTAAAAAGGTGACAAGTTAGGTTAGGTAAGTGGGTTGGCGTGGCAGGAAAAACCTTTAGAGTCGTTTGTGCTCAAAGTCTAAGAATGTTACAAGAGAAACAAACAAAAATTGTCTATTACTTGATAACCCTGTAAACTAGGAACCAAATAATATAAAAATTGAATATATTATACAAGGGGACCCCCGACAATTTTTCTATGCCTTATTTTGTTATAAACATTTTTTCTATGTTTCTTCTATTTTATTTTATTTTTGCATGCATGCACTAATTTAATAAAACAAACTATGCAGCATTTTGAAAATAAAAGTAGCCTTAGTCCCGCAGACACTTTTTTTGCACTAGCTGTAGCTGAACCCTGTTCGCCTTGCTTCACCCGCCTGTCACTTTTAAGACAAAAAGTATTTTCATCGAACTACATCGAACAGTTTTTTTATAAATATGTTCTTACCTTTCTGAAAGCAATATAAAGCAAACAACAAAGACAGTAAAAACATAATGTGAATTCCTACTAAAAAGTCTACTCAAAAAAGATTTACGAAAAGTTCTGTTATTTCTGGGATAAAAAATGTCCTAAGTCCCGACCCAGAACATAAGCAGTCACTATGTCAAGTTTAATCAATATCGGTCCAGTAGTTTCCGCGTGATGCGCGGTCCAGCATTTTTTATTCTTCAGTTTTATTATATGTAGTGAAGAGAAGAGATAGATAGTTTAATAAGAGAAATTTGTAAACTGCTGCAATAGTTCGTAAGATTTTTGTGGACATACAACTTTTCCACTCTGTTTTATTTATAGAGGTAGCTATAACCACCCGGCTTCGCCCGTGGCTTTCGTATCAAGTCCCGCATACATTTCGCAAAGTGTTTTATTTTTAAGAGAGCAACATTGTAAAATTCCTTTTACAAAATTTCAAGGCTTTAAAAATGTCCAGAGTTATAGTATTTTAATAATTTTGTTATATGATATGTGTCATTTCCCTGTTTTTCTATTCGGCATGTTTTTTGCAAAGTCCACTTTTAGTTCAAAGTTTTAAAATTTACAACATTAGCTTCCATATGCCCTTTGATTTTGAGCTTAAAAAATACATTTTTAAAATACAATATATAAAAATATGTAGAGAAGTGTATTATTATTAATTTCTAGTTAGTTCACCGCTTCTTTACCGCAATCCAATCCAAGGTTTTCTATTTTTGTAGCTTTTGTTATAATTTTATCGGAAACAGTGCCACCTACCGGGTCCGAAACCATTTTATTTTTAGAGTTGAATGTTAGGAACCAACCATATCTATCCAAAAAAATTTCAATGAAATCGGTTAAGCTTCAGAGATTGCCAACAGCGCCACCTATTTTTTAAAATTTTCTAATTTTCCGAACAACTTTCTTAATTTGTTTCTTTTATATCAAAAAAACTGCTTCGTTTTACGTTTGCCTATAAGTGCGGGCAAGTGTTGGTTTATTGCCGATTTTTCAGCTACATTAAATGGTAGTGTTTGAAGAAATTATTTAGAGGTCAAAATTTTGATAGCCATTGAAAGAAGAAGGATTCTGCATTTTCCATTGTAATTTTATGTGGAAAAAACATTTAATGTCGACTATTTGCAAATTGCAATTGGTTAGGTGAAGCCAGCTGTAAGATGCTACAATAGAGAAAGCGTCAGTAAGGTATTGAATTTATTATTTTCACGTTTAAGAATGCATATTTAACTATTCAGTATTTTTTTTTAACAAAGCTAAGCTACATACCAGTCAGAGATAAGTTGCGAGATTTTGACTAATACGGTAAGTAATATAAAAAAAAGATACATAGTTCTATATACCTGAGATAAATTTTAATTTTATTTAAAAAAAACACCCTATTCTTGTTTACATAGCCCCCGGTCCTTTTAAAAATTCTGTACAATGATTTTTGATGTCCTTTAATAAAAAGGAGCACTGCCGATAAGTTGTAGGTTAAAAAAATCAAAGATTAAAGTAAAAATGTAATTTATTTTTTATTTCAAAATATTAATTACATATTTTTTTTTTAAACATAATACATTCAAAAGGAAAAAATATTTCTTAAAAATACACAAAAATCTTAAAAGAACAGCGCACTGCGAGCACTTAGCCGCAGAACGACTCTTTCCCTGAGCAAAAATTCTGAAAACCAGTAGTTTAAACCCCTTTTATCCTACATCATACTGTTAAGTGTTAAGTCTTCTGTAAACTTTTTAATGGAAGTTTTGTTTTTGATTTTTCTTCATACTGGTAGCTAGAATACATCCCCGGCCTTTACGTTATCTTAATCAAGTGCGCTATCACCCCCGGTGGAAATCGAAGGGTACTTGGAATGGGGTATTGGTGACCATTTGGCATTTCTTGTCCATCTAAGGCGGCTAATTAGCGCTTTTCTAACCTGTGGCCAGCTCGTATTTGGTCTTCTTGTATTTTCTCTAATATTTAAGGTATTGGGAATATGTTGTATATTGTGGACTTACCGGGCCTAGTTCATCAGACATACTTTCTTCCGACCAACTCTTGGAGAGAAGTTCGTATACGTATGCTCCCCAACCTAATGGTCCAATATCCTTTTTGGGCTTGAGTTTATATGCTGCTATTATTGTCAGGTGGTTTTTTGGCAAAATGGTCGAAAATCTTAGCTTGAATGGTTCTTTCCGCCTGACTGTAGAGTTTCTTTCATTTTCGCCGTTTAACAATACGCAAGAGATTTTTGCATATTCTTGATCCCGACTTTGAAATTTTTCGAAAAACTGCAGACCCCCACCCTGTCAGTTTTTGTGATTTTTGAAACTAAACTTGAATAGGTACAATTTGATCTTAAGGGATTGCAATTGCGATTTTTGTCAAAATTGCATGTCAAATGATTGCTACAAGTCGTTTGACAACACTTTATGTCGAAATAAACTTTTCGAAAAGGATCCTATTTTACCGTGCTCATTTCTAAAGTGTCTGTTTGAGTCCTGTTGCCCGTATCCTTGATAAGCTTTAACTAGGCGGTAAACTCACCTATTTGGTCCGATTTGATTCTGTTCTCGTCAAGGACAGCAGGTAGACTCTTCATTTTTAACTTCACCTCCTCCCAGCCTACTATTACGTCCATCCACATGGGTAGAACAATCTCCAAAACGTCCATTCATCCGTTACAGGCGAAAAAAAATCGGTTCTTCAAAACGAAGTCTGCTGTGAATCAATCTTCCACGCAACAGACAGGCTTGCGTCTACGTCTAGCTATAGAGCAATTCCCAAAGCGAAAAATAAAATAAAAGCGAAGAGGAATTCGGCGCTGTAAATCCACTGTTCCGACAAGGACGTATAGCAACAACAAAACGTACACAGGAACCCAGTAAAATAAAACAACAAATAAAAAAACTAAAACGCAGGATCAACCTACAACCGAAACCGACCAAGGTGTACCAGAGTAATATGACCGAGTCGGAGCACCAGCACCATACCAGATAACTGGCGATGGCGTAGACTTCATAATGCGAGACAATTTCCTTGAAAAGTTAATTCAATTCAGTTTCGCTTGCAATGTGTGGCAAAACAAGAACAAAAATGTGTCCTTCACAAAAATTTATCAGCCAGACAAAAACGCGTTCGTTCTTTTGTCGTGCACAAATCCACACGTACAGTCGCACAGAGGACAGAGTGCACGCAAGCAAAGTGATACACACTCGTTTTTTGGGAAAGGACGTTCGTTGGTGAATGAATGGCAACCGGGCGGGGGTTGGACGTTGGAGACGGTCTGCCACAGACGGCGCGGAATAGATGCGACTGCGACTGGACGAAAAAAGGGCAAAGAAAAAGGTGATTAGATATGGAAGAAACTTATTGATGTGCATGGCAGGGAACGACGCGACCGACACGGGAGCATTGGGGATCCATCCAGATGAAAAGGAACCATCAGAGGCAAAAATTATCGGTCTCCTCTATACTGCATACCCAACCCCTTTAGGTGGATGAATGGTTGGTTTGGTTTTTCGTTATTTATTTGACAGGCAGGCGGGTGAGTTTCAATTCGTTTGGCTTCTAGACTTACACACGATTATGATGATGATGACGGTGACTGGTTGGTGATACATCAGCAAAGCAAAATCGAGACAGTTGTTCTTGTTCGTTGTTGTTTGGGAGCACGGATATGGGTGTGCAGAAGGTAGCACTTTTTAAGTAGAGCACTTATAAGCTCGAACATTGGTTGGTGATGGAGGGCCCCCACCAAAAAGAGAACATAATCCTGTTGAACAAAAAAAGTTTTAAGAGAGTGCGGACAAAGGGGAGGTTATGTGCGTTTTTTATTTACATAAATGCTGTTACTCCTTCTGGGTCCTAGTGATTTTTGTTAACTCCAACTTATAATAATGGGCACATTCAAAAACTTAGTAAACTAGATTGGTCTGGAATGGATGTAACCTGAGCGCAAAAACTAGATTGGTCGGGAACGTCACTTTTCCTACGTCAGCCACATATGCGAACTGCCAACTTAGTACTCAGTCACGAATTTCTTGACTAGATTCGTCGGCTACCCCCCATAAACGTCAACTGACACAGCTGCCCATGTGACCGATCTAGGCCAATCAAAACTGAGATACAAACATCAAGTCAGTCAGCAGTCAGACTTACTAAACTAGGTACTTGAACGTCCCCAATATGTCAGAAAAGCGGCGCCACTGACATTTTACTCAGATCGGTAAATGAAAAAAAGTGTCAAACAAATCAATTTATATGAAAAATTCCAAGTCTTTTTCTAAATAATTTGAACGCACATTTTTAACATCAAATGTGAATTTTCGATGTTTTATTTAGTTTAATTTTCTTTGTATACGGGAAAACCAACTTAATGTGGATGGGATAAGTTGACATAGCGTTAGTAAAAAATCAGCAATTGCTTCATTTCATGTCGTTTTCGGCAGATATTTTTTATATCGATGACATTTTTGTCGAAGGACTGGCTAGTTTGACCTGTCTTAAACCTGTGGTTAATTTGTTTCAGTTCATGAAAACCGACATGTCATTCCATTTTAGAACCAGACCGCTTTAAAAAATTCAGGCTTTTTTGGTAGGCTATTGCTGACCTATACATCTTGGGGATCTTGAACTTCAAATGGATGTGTTCACAGAGAATCTTTTCAAAAATATTTAGGAAAGTATTTTTTAAGGTTTGTGATTGATTATTTATTAAAAGGGGAAAGTTTTTTGTATAAGGTATGCAAAAGTAGGACGTATGGACGACTGGATACAGATTGTAAGCTCCGAAAATCCAGTGACACTGAAATGTTGTCATAAAATTGAAATGTGCTTTCAAAATTCACTAATCCATTTCGAAATTTACAAATAAAACCGAACCGAAGGCAGCCCTTTTATCCACAAAGCTTATTTGGTCATTTTACACTAAAGATACAAAATCCATCTGACTATGGAACATATCCTCAAAGCAAGTGGATGCCCTTAAACCCACCCAGCCAAATACACCTATACTTACGCCCCTGTTCATCCGAGTCTGCCTATTTAGCTAAAAGTGGTTGCCTCTCCAATGGGATAGACTTGTAAATTTTCCCAAGTTACTCTTTCGTGTCAATTTTGTTTTATTTCTTTTGTCCACCTCTGTTACAAGTTACAACTTATCTACTACATCGACTTCAACCCTTGAAAGTTTGGTTCATTTTCCTAGCGAGCAGTTAGACACACTGAAAAGTTTACCCATTAATGGATGTTACAGAGAATGCCTTGCAACAGTCCAGACAAGAGTAGAGTCCTTTTTTACTGCTGTTGTTTTTTTTTCGTTTAGGTGTGCGTGTCTGTCTGTGCGACGATGAAGGACGTTTGAACGATTGAACAAATAATTTGTCTTCACTTGGATTTTCGTTGGCTTCAAGAATTTCAATGTCAAACCTTTCATGGATAACTACCCTCAGAGGAGGCGTGGTGGAGGGTAATTTAATTGTTTTTTTCTTTTTGCTTGCTTTTTTTCTCAAAAATGTTTCGATCATCAGACTAAGAATAATGCACTTGAATTTTTGGGGTGGGAGTTCATTAATTGCGTTAAGCTAACAGTAGTGGAACTAAAAGATGGACATCATAAAAGAATAGCACTTTTGACTTGCGATAGAAAATTGTACCTTTATCTTTTAATCTTTAAGTACCTACCATTAAATTTGACTAATATATATGCTTAATTAAGATTAGTGCCAATTGGTCAATGAAAAATACTTGCATTACTTCCATTCATCACAATCCGCTAAAGTGTTCGAATTGTAAGAAGAACGAAGCCAAGTCCTGTGAGCCCAAAGAAGATGCGACAGTCTCCCTGGATCTCTCGAAGACCTTGTTAATTTTTTAACTTTCTGTCAAGAACAGACTTCCATTCCGCAAAAGAAACGTGAGTGTAAATTCGTCCTCTACGAAATGCCAGTGCTGCCAACTCGAATGAAAGTTTTTATGCCAAAACCCAATAAATATTATGCTTTTCCAAAAAAGATAAGATAAATAATGAAGTTATAATGCGCGATTGTTTTAGTATGATTAATTGTAGCAGAAGTGGCCGCTTTGCCTTTACTCAGTTGGCATCACTGCCTAGGGTCTTTAAGTGCTTTTTGGTCTTCATGGGAAGCCACACATTTGCTGTTCGTTTTCTCTTAAACTTTGTTTTGTTATTCCTGGTGAACTATTTGGATGTGGAATTACCTTCAGAATTTTTAAGTAGTAACCCCTCTAATAGATACGCACGGTGTTTTTTTTATTAAGCTTCCTTTTCACCCACGGTTGCTTTAATTTTAACGTATTCGACGGACGAGCAGAGCAGTCGCATAGAATCCGTCGCATACGGTGACATGCGGTGTTATTAGCTCTTTCTCAGTGCCTCTTTTGATTGTTCCCACGAAACGGACTAATTTTTGCTTTCTTTCCTTTTCATGGAACTCAAATTCCCTTCAAATTACATACCTCGATACTTTGTATGAAAAAATCAAACTTCTAAATATAAAATTTGTATTTTATGAAAAGAAAATCACCATTAATTGAACTTTATTAAAATAATCGCAGTTTGTTAGCATTAATAAATAATTATTCCTTTTTGGTACTAGAAAGTTTTGCTAAAAGGTCATTTACATGAGCTCCTTTTTAATGAACATTTTGTGTATTGATAGTGCTCATGAATCATGATATATTTTGATGAACTTTAATCAACAATCTATAGAATAAACGTTTTTTGGTCAAATTCCTGAAATTTACACAATTTTGCTGCTTTTTCTATCTTTCCAACGGAAGGCTTTTTGAACATCGACATTCCGACAGAAAAGGAGAAATCCCACGAACCAAAACACTGGCCTAACAGCCGACGACATTTTCTCTTATTCTCTCAAATTTTCCATCAATGAAAGTGTTTCGTCTAACACTGTACCAGCTATCAACAGGTGCAACTGACTGAAATGTAAAAAGTTGACGTAAAGCTACTCTATTCGTCGCATCCAGTACGTGCGCTGTTTATGGGTCACCTTCCTTAAGCTGCTGCGTATTTTATCAACCTGTCAGTTGAATACGTTGTCGCAACGGACGTGACAGATTCTTTGAATTGGGCCCTTAACATCTAGTTCCTCCACAATACTAGGTGTGTTTTTTTTTAACTTTTACCACAGCTAATCAAACACACAGCATTTGTAAACACATTTGTGTTTGAATGGTATTAACTGCCATTAAATGTGTTTGTGTATCGACTTTTGCAGTTTACTTGAAATTTCCACCCACATCACCAGAAAGGCTGTTGCTGTCATGTCACTTATACTACTACTTTAATTTGCTATCCTGGAATCCTGAGATAAAATCTCAATAAAATTCCCCTCCTCCGTCAACATCGATCCATCTTATGCTAGCGGGCTTCAAAATCGCAGAGGTCCTAACTGAAATTTTCGTCACTTTGGCAAACGAGAGTAACTTTTGCGGCGCACTACTGTAGCCGTCAGAAATTCCATACCATACCTACCTACCTAGCCAAAAAAAAAGAGCGTATCCACAACTTCATCAAAACAATGTCACACACTACACACAAACAACGAGTTCCCCTGATATACGGTCGCTTGCCGTCGTACCATATTTGTGCGCGCCCTTTTTCTGGCTTTCGTTGCGTTCGTTGGTTCATTCTGTTGGGCTAACTTTGATCCCTTTCATCCACCTCGTTCGTCCTTTCCTTTCATTTGATTTCATTGACTGTACAGAACGGAGCGTCGTCGCGTCGTCATCATCGTCATCGTCATCCCCCATGCACATGAAGAATTTTTCGTCTAAAAATACCGTCTGGACTATTTTCAAGGTTAACCCATTTAAATTTTGCGCCACGCCAGCATACCTCAAAACTGCTAACCGAAGGGTGTCTGCGCGCACACACTACCAGAGCAGAGCAACACCAACAACAACAATACTGTTACGTTATAACAAATGCGTAGCCCTACATTATTGATGCATTAAGTCAGACGCTAGTGGGGTGGGGTTCCATCGTAGTCGTAGCCGCCGTCGTCGTCGTCATCGGCATCCTGAACAAGGCAGACTTTTACATGCAGGTTGGTCTGATATTGCTAGTGGTGGTTGGTTTGGTTGTGGAAAAGTTTTTGGCAGGAGAGAGTCATAATACCAGACGGGAGGACCTCACAGAGTACCTTCTTTTTTTTGTGTGTTGTGTTATTCCTGTTTTTGTTGCCATGTACCTTTGTGCAATTTTTTATTTTGGTCTTTCAGTCTGCCGGTCTACTCAAGTCAGGGGAGAATTTAAATAAAGTGCGGGCGACGGAAGCCCATTGTCATTTTATGAGGATTTTCTTATATTAGTCATTCTTGAAAAGGATCATTTCGAGTCGAGTGAGTAGGAGTAGGCCTGTTCAGATGCCAAAGGTGTTTGCTGCTTCATTGATGAGTTCGACAGGCGACTGAAGACATGATTAGCATTTTCATCTTATTATAGATCAAGGATACAGGAGCAATGCGGCTGCACTGACAACTGACAAGTCATAAATAAATCCAACTTTGTGTGCGGCAGGGGTAGCAAGAAAAAATCACAACACGAACGATGATGAATGTGACTGTGGCGAACGATGTGACAGTGAGTTAGTTGTGCGCGCTTGCTGCTCCTCCGTGGCGGCGCATTCTGTTGGGTGGCGGCGGATGAAACTGCAATATACCTATACGTTGGCCGTTGGCAGGCGATGGATATATGGCTGAAGGAGAACGAGATTGTTGTAACACGATAGGCAACAATGTTGCCGCGAAATTTATTCGATTCGCGAAGGTGGATCAAATCTTCATGACTACGACCACGATGATGATGATGATGATGGTAACAAAATGAGCAGATGCTGGTGCGCATTCGGAGACTGATTTAGTGCAAGAGAATTTTTATTTGAGTGACGTTCATAAATGGCGATGGCGGGCCACTAAGGATGCGAACATCTGGTGATTACTTCGTAAACCTAGCAGAATAGGTAGACCAACATAGGGTGGAGGACGTTTCACGTAGGTACTTGGGCATTCTGACAAAAAGGTGAGAACAAATTTTTGGAAACGCCTGTACCTAGGTACAGGAAGCATTTTCTTCAATTAGTAGAGGAATGGTAGAACGGCTGATCGGCAAGTGGATGATGGAAGAGCACCGTGGAACATTACATTAGTCTACCATAGAAACAGAACTGAGTCTTTTGGACTTCCATTGGCCATCATTTCATCAGGTAGGTATACGATTGGGTCGCACGAAACTGTCTCATCTATGTTGCCATTACTTGGTTTTTAAAATTTTATCCATTTCGGAAATGAGGTTTTTGAGATATGAATTTTTTTTTAAAGTTACGTTTTCGGTGATTCGAATGAAAAATTAATTTTTGGAAAACATTTAACTTACTCCAAGTACCTATGCATCTTGGTCAAAATCGTTGTGCCCGATGTAGGTAAAATATAGAATGTCAAATTTTCAAAATATGCCTTTTTTCAAAAATCCATTGTACGATAATTAAGAGAAAAACTGATTTTTTAACAAGTAAGATACCTATTACCATATTAACTCAAAAGAAATTGTTTACACGTTTTCGATAGAAGTACCGCTGTTCGATTTTTTAGCAAAAAAATAAGTATGCACGGACATTAGTCCCACCTGCCTAAGCTCAAACATCAATTTTGGTTGAAATCTCTAACAATACGCCTTACGTGCAAAAATAAATTGGCCCAAACCCGAACTGTAAGCCAAAAAAAATCCAAATCCGAAGTTTGAAACAAATTCCTCAAGCCTTTTAGGCTGTAGAGCTCAGGAGCAGAGGGACAGACGGGCAGAATTGCAAGTCCTATTTTTATGAGTTCCTCTATCATCGTAATGCCAGAACTGCTAAAAATCTCGAGTTTAAAATTTGGTACGAATGCAATAAATTTCTCTAAATACGAGGAAGTTTACATTTTTTTGAAACTGCTATTGACCCTTCAAACGAATCTCGGGTCTCGGGATCTCCGATAGGGTGGTTGAGCCAGAAAAATACTGAAAAACTTGTCTAACTTTTTTTGATAATTTTAACTAATATTCTTTGTTTTTTAACTAAGCGTTCAGCGTTGCGTTGACGGGTTTTGGAGGAGGAGATTTAACAGCGAACTCTACGGGCTGTACAGCGACATCGCCCTAGTCAAAAAGTACGCATCAGTCGTCTAAGATAGCTGGGACATGTAGAGCGAATGGACACCAACGCTCCGGTGAAGCAAAAATTGTCACCCGATGTTCTTTACGAATAAAAAACTTTGGTTCTGATTTTGAAATATGTTTATTTGATGTCTTAAATTTGTTTCCATTAAGTCGATAAAGTTATATCGGCTAATTGACCTACGTGAAGTTGGCCCGCACTTTTTCTAGAATGAAAAACGTGAAATGCAGTTCGATAGACATTCGTTTGTAGTTGTTTGTAGTGAATTTTTTTTCGTTTGTAGTTTTACCGTTAAAAAGTTAGGACCATTAGAAAAAAATTTCCGCCCGCACTTCTGAGCTTTTGAAATAAAATCTAGCCAGTTGCAATCGAAATCGTTTGTAGTTGTTTGTAGTGAAATTCTTTTTTCCCAAAAATGTCTCATTTCGGAGATATTATGACATTTGTGTTTGCACCTATAACTATGAAATTCCAACAGTGAGAAATTATTTAAGACCATTAATGCATAAAGCATATCCCAACTTAAGTAACTGCATTCAAAATATCAAAATCTACCCAACCGTAACTTAATAAAACGCAATCAAAGTCAAAAAGTGCATATTTTTAAAGTTGCACCCATATATCAATTTTCCAACAACTACAAACAACGGTAAACACATTTTCGCAAACCAGTCAACCATGTCCATCCATATGAGTCACTATTTGTCAATTAGCGACAACAACCAATGAATAAAGCCCGATTTTATCCAACAAATTTTTCTATTCCTTTAAAGAACATTAAAAAACAACCCCTTTCGAACAAATTATAGCAACAAAAACATAATGTTTGCTAAGTCTGTACATCTGGCTATCTAATACAATTCAAATTTTATGATTTTATCACAAAGAAAAGGATTTAGATGCAACTTAAGCAAACAGTAGCTCGTCATATAAACTCACATGAATATTTCAATTACTAAGCAACTTAAAATAGCGAAATCTATTTTTTTCTAATGCTTTCTAATAGATCTTTCTTATGCAATAGAAAAAAGTGAGATTTTATCAATAGATAATGATTTATACGAAATTTAAGAAAACGGTTGAAATCGTCCGCGCAACCCGATTTAAGGGGACGGATATTTCAAATGCTAGACAACTACAAACGATAAAAACCAGTTATTTGTTAGAAGGCATGTATGCTCTATCTAATGAAACCAAAAATATTAAATTTGTATCAATAGAAAAGAATTTATATGCAATTTAAGCAGACGAAATTAAACTGCGTTATCTCCGAAACCTGTCCAAGTCAAGGGATGAAATCTTCTATTTTTGATAGTAATCCACTCCATCAATCTAATAAATCACAAATTGTATCCATCAGCCTAACGGTTTATGATTTATATGAAATTTAAGCAAACTTGAAACTTAATTTTTTTTGTGAAGTTGGCCCGCACTTTTTCTAGAATGAAAAACGTGGAATGCAGTTCGATAGACATTCGTTCGTAGAGGTTTGTAGTGAAATTTTTTTCGTTTGTAGTTAAACCGTTATAAAGTTAGAACCATTTAAAAAAAATGTCCACAATTCCTTAAAACCGCGTTATCTCTGAAACCGTACCAAGTAAAGCGATAAACTGTTTTATTTTCAAAAGTGTTCCACTTCACTGATCTAATAACACACAAACTGTATCTATTGACCTAACGGTTTATGATTTATAAGAGATTTAAGCGAAATTTTACCTTCCAACTTTCAGTGTCCATAACTCAAAAACCGTTTAACTACAAACGATGAAATTTTGAATTTATATTTTATGCACCTTTTCTTATCTGCTGCATAAAATAGAAGACTGCGAACACTACAGGTCATATTTTATTTCAAATTTAAGGGAATCCTAAAATGACCTTGACTGACCATTTTTTAAGCGGTTCCATATTTCCATTGCTAACAAACTCTGGAAGTTGAAATATGTTTTTTTCCAATGAAACTACCCATCTCTTTCTATTAAAGTCAACAAAAATCATTTTCCACTAACGGTTTAAGTTTTTTACACGATTTAATTTTCGTTAAATTCGGTTTGGAAGCCTATTTAAGCACCCCGATAACTCAAAAACTGTTTAACTACAAACGATGAAATTACACATTTCTAATCTATGCCTTATCTTTAATCGATGCTATCAAATTAAAGAAAATCCGCTCTACTGGACACTTTTTATTTGCAATTTAAGGGAAGCTGTTCGACTGACCATACTATTGGGACTTAAAGGTCGAAAGCACTTTTCTAATACAAAGCGAAAAATCCTTAATCGTTAGTGGAAAATTATTTTTGTTGCTTTTGTTCGAAAGGGGTGGCTAGTTTCATTGCAAAAAAATTACTTCAACCTTCAGAACTTCCTAACAATGGAAATATCGGACCGCTTAAATATGGGCAATTCAGAACATTTCGGGCTTCCTTAAATTGCAAATAAAAAGTGTCCATTAGAGCGGATTTTCTTTTAATTGATAGTATCGATTAGAGATAAAGCATAGATTAGAAATGTGTAATTTCATCGTTTGTAGTTAAACAGTTTTTGAGTTATCGGGGTGCTTAAATAGGCTTCCAAACCGAATTTAACGAAAATTAAATCGTGTAAAAAACTTAAACCGTTAGTGGAAAATGATTTTTGTTGACTTTAATAGAAAGAGATGGGTAGTTTCATTGGAAAAAAACATATTTCAACTTCCAGAGTTTGTTAGCAATGGAAATATGGAACCGCTTAAAAAATGGTCAGTCAAGGTCATTTTAGGATTCCCTTAAATTTGAAATAAAATATGACCTGTAGTGTTCGCAGTCTTCTATTTTATGCAGCAGATAAGAAAAGGTGCATAAAATATAAATTCAAAATTTCATCGTTTGTAGTTAAACGGTTTTTGAGTTATGGACACTGAAAGTTGGAAGGTAAAATTTCGCTTAAATCTCTTATAAATCATAAACCGTTAGGTCAATAGATACAGTTTGTGTGTTATTAGATCAGTGAAGTGGAACACTTTTGAAAATAAAACAGTTTATCGCTTTACTTGGTACGGTTTCAGAGATAACGCGGTTTTAAGGAATTGTGGACATTTTTTTTAAATGGTTCTAACTTTATAACGGTTTAACTACAAACGAAAAAAATTTCACTACAAACCTCTACGAACGAATGTCTATCGAACTGCATTCCACGTTTTTCATTCTAGAAAAAGTGCGGGCCAACTTCACAAAAAAAATTAAGTTTCAAGTTTGCTTAAATTTCATATAAATCATAAACCGTTAGGCTGATGGATACAATTTGTGATTTATTAGATTGATGGAGTGGATTACTATCAAAAATAGAAGATTTCATCCCTTGACTTGGACAGGTTTCGGAGATAACGCAGTTTAATTTCGTCTGCTTAAATTGCATATAAATTCTTTTCTATTGATACAAATTTAATATTTTTGGTTTCATTAGATAGAGCATACATGCCTTCTAACAAATAACTGGTTTTTATCGTTTGTAGTTGTCTAGCATTTGAAATATCCGTCCCCTTAAATCGGGTTGCGCGGACGATTTCAACCGTTTTCTTAAATTTCGTATAAATCATTATCTATTGATAAAATCTCACTTTTTTCTATTGCATAAGAAAGATCTATTAGAAAGCATTAGAAAAAAATAGATTTCGCTATTTTAAGTTGCTTAGTAATTGAAATATTCATGTGAGTTTATATGACGAGCTACTGTTTGCTTAAGTTGCATCTAAATCCTTTTCTTTGTGATAAAATCATAAAATTTGAATTGTATTAGATAGCCAGATGTACAGACTTAGCAAACATTATGTTTTTGTTGCTATAATTTGTTCGAAAGGGGTTGTTTTTTAATGTTCTTTAAAGGAATAGAAAAATTTGTTGGATAAAATCGGGCTTTATTCATTGGTTGTTGTCGCTAATTGACAAATAGTGACTCATATGGATGGACATGGTTGACTGGTTTGCGAAAATGTGTTTACCGTTGTTTGTAGTTGTTGGAAAATTGATATATGGGTGCAACTTTAAAAATATGCACTTTTTGACTTTGATTGCGTTTTATTAAGTTACGGTTGGGTAGATTTTGATATTTTGAATGCAGTTACTTAAGTTGGGATATGCTTTATGCATTAATGGTCTTAAATAATTTCTCACTGTTGGAATTTCATAGTTATAGGTGCAAACACAAATGTCATAATATCTCCGAAATGAGACATTTTTGGGAAAAAAGAATTTCACTACAAACAACTACAAACGATTTCGATTGCAACTGGCTAGATTTTATTTCAAAAGCTCAGAAGTGCGGGCGGAAATTTTTTTCTAATGGTCCTAACTTTTTAACGGTAAAACTACAAACGAAAAAAAATTCACTACAAACAACTACAAACGAATGTCTATCGAACTGCATTTCACGTTTTTCATTCTAGAAAAAGTGCGGGCCAACTTCACGTAGGTGGCTAATTGGCCGACGACAGAATTGATGATGATCACTCTTGCCAAATATTCCCACACCCAAGGCCTAGCTTCTCACAACCATTCGTTTTGTGTGGGTTTTAAATTTTTGGGACGAATGGAAGGGATCTACAATTTTACGCCAAGTCCAAACGGCTAATTGAGAAGCTCATTCATGACAGTTTTACTCTCGGATGTTTGTCAGACATTCGCGAGAGGTGGCGCAGTGGAAAAAAAACCTTAAGATGTAATTTGGTTCTTTCGGGATTCGAACCGGGGACCCTTCGCTTAGTAGCCCAACACACTACCACTAAGACACTGCGCCCACATTCCTGACGTATATTATCTTTCAGAGCTTCAAGGGTCTGAGGCTGGTTGACATAAACTCGTAACTTCAAAAAAAAACCCATAAAACGAAGTCTGGAATGGTGAAATCAGGCAATTTTGCCGATCAGTTCAAATCGCTAGAACGAGAGTTTAAGACCCGGATACTTATACAGTCCTCAAAGATTTGGGACGTCGCCCTTGCAGTATGCACCAATGCAACATCCTTTTGGAACCACATGTTCTGAAGTCCCAATTCATCCAATTGAGGCAGGAGAAAGTCGTCGAGCATGGTTCTGTAGAACTTGACGTCCACAGTAGTCGTCTGGCCGATACTCTGGGGTCCTCTGCGACGTATTCAGCCACAGCTGAGATATTCTCAACAGAACGCCTTATGCGGTCAACCTTGACAGCATCTCGTACTGTTCCATACTCTCCTAGGGAAGCGGCTAAACGTCGTAATGTTTTCTCAATTCGTGTCGGATGTCCAGAAAATCGGCGCCGAAATTCACGCTGCACCAACAAAATCTAAACAATTATTACGTGTTCGTAATGAGTAAAGCGATTCATGTCTTGTTGCCGTTTGTTTTACATCTGTTTACTTCTTAACAAATGTCAAAACAGAATTGACATTTGCCGCCATTTGTAAAAATTATAGCATCTTCCGATAGGGTGATGATTTCAACGCCACCTTGTATAATGATATCTCACAATCGCTGACAGCTACAGCCACCTGACACCTGCCACTGAATCGAATCTTTATCCCTGGTAAACCAAACCCCCAACCTATTAATCCGCTCAATTATTTATATGAAAAATATGGGTAGTTAAGCTTTACAAGTTTCCCATCGAATAAGATATTCGGTCAGAAATTCATCACCAGACCAGAGACCACTTAGAGCCGACCAGCTAAGCAGCGCGCGTGCACGTTTCAACTTTATTACCCTCATCAGTTTGTGCCAAAAATAGCACCATACAAATGACGCGACGCGACGACTCGACCGTCAAACAATTTCGCGCCATTCAGCTGATGCTGATGCGTTCCTTGCGCTTTGCTTTCGCTACCGAATTGAATTAAAAATTGCAACCGAATTCGAACAAAAAGCGTAAAAGCGAAAAAATGAAGGAAAAAAAAACTAAAAGAAGAAGAAGAAGAAAATAAACTCGCAACCGAAATAATAATGAAATGTTTATGGCTTTTGTCTGGCTGCCAACATAAGTTAGCTGCCGGTTATTGCTGCCGCTGCTGCTGTCGATGGGTGCGCGCGGTCTTCAGAGATCCGTCCCGCCTGACACAGACACTTAACTTTTACGCTGACGATGACACATTTAAAATGTGTGTCGTAAAAATTTTTAATTTGTCGCCGAATTTGGGGTTCCTTTCAAAAATCGTTGATGATTGTATCTGGTGCTCGTTCTTTGAACCGCGTCAAGAGGAGCAGAGGCCAAGTTGTTTGTCGATGTCGTCGTCGTCGTCCTAGTCACCACAAAAGCTAATCCAGCTTTAGGCTTGTTTTCGCTACAAAAAACCACGTACGATTTGCAAAGAGTTCGTGACTAAATGCTCACGCTCGCTGGATTTTTGTGTTTTCTGTTGTTCGCTGAATGCGATTGGGATCTGTCATATAATAAGTCGTTGTCATCGGCATCGAAGTGGGGGTGTGACATGATGTGACTAACAGTGAGAGTGTCTGTCTTTCTGTCTGCCTGGGCCTGCCTGGATTTGGAACACAAACAGTGTTCAGTGTGGCCTTGTTGTCCAAATTCGAATTCGCTGTCTCTTTTCATATGAATTGGCTGTTAGTTGTTGGTTATTAGTGTCAAATAAAGTGTGAACTCATTCGGGTTGCATCGTTATTAGTTTGGTGTGTCTGGCTGGCTGGCTCGTGTGTGCCTAAGATGAGTATGAAATCGAATATTGTTGCCATAAATTTAGTGAAGTCGTGGGCTGTTGGTTAGAAGCTTCAATTTTATTTGGCGCCACAACTGCAAGGCGACTAAAACAGTAGTATACGACAGAAAGTACTTACTTGGATGTGGCGCCGTTCTTTTTTTGCGATAAACAATTTCAAGTGGCACTGGATTTTTTTAAGGGAACTTTCAAAAAGTGGCGTGACAAATGACAGTAATTCTAAAATGGACCAGTTGGGATGGGAGTGCGCAATTGGGCATATTCTAGGTAGGTACCAGCGCATTGTTGGCAACGTGTGGCCATGATATTTCAGAATTTGGATATCTCAAGAGGTTTATACCTAGGTAGACCCTGCTCTTTTTTTGCTCGTTACGGTAGGTGAATTCTTAGGTAGCAGATTCCCTCAAAATAACGACATGCTACTTGTAAGTCAAGACACAATTACGGCGGTGCTGAACTGGACTGATAAATCTGAATAAGCTGTGGTAATTACGATTAGGGATGCGGCAAAAGGTAACAGCGAGAATAGTTTAACAGCCTTGTATGTAAAAGTCTTACGGACGCGGGAATCAAATTTGTCCATCACTAGAGTGCTTTAAAAACCGTCTTTCGAGTTCGAAAACATACTCCTTAAACGCGAAAATGCAACCTTCTTAACAGTAGGAAACTGTGAGACAAGTGTTTTTTCATTGCTAGGTAGAAAGCGTCGCAATCAACAGGACGCCGTGGGTAGTTCTTCAGCAAAACTTATGTCTAAAAAATAAAAAATATAAATAAATAAAAAAAACTTATGTCTACACAAAGGTTAAATGAGTTGATAAACCTCTTTGCCCTTGGGCTGCACTTAGAAGGCCATCTCACAGCAACAACAACAAAAAACTAGAGATCTAGGCCCGATTGAGTAGATACTAGATCTTACGGATCACCCAGAATTTGTCCCAAATCTGTCGTTAGTGAGTGGTTGGAGGGTGCAACCTTTTATGAATGTCCAAGTCTGATATTGGGCTCAGATAAAAATTCGTCCACGCCGCTTATTGAGATATCGATAATCGACCAACCTTGCATTCACTTCCAGGATAGTGCGAGAGCTGTCAAAAAGTTGAGCTCGTGGATCCTACATGAGCCGGTCGCGCCAAATATTTATTGATTTTTGTTATTTATCTTCATCGCAACTGCAACTTTTCCGTGGACTCCAAGTAGAGCCAAAATCTTTCGACCGATTTATTTGTCAAAAGCATTGACACAATATGGCAAATCACACGCATTTTTCTTCTGTAAATGAAGCGATGACACTTGAAGTGATTTTCAAAGTGAAAAATAATTGGGCAAGTTATTTTATGATATTTTATGCCAAATGGAAAGGTTGTAAACATGTACAAAATATTTACTGACCCCATAGGTTGTAACGATGCATTCTTACATATTTATTTTCTTACTCCGCAGCGATGTGCTATGCCCACTGTGCCACCTGCCATATAATTTTCGCAATGCCCCACTGTGCCACCAACCGTATCACTTTTTTTTTGCTTAGCACTAAAAGCCAAGCACCGACTACTTCAGAGTTGACCAGTACACCAATCTTGTGTACCGCTGAGTTTGATCCTCAGGCAGTTGTCCAAACCGCTTGAGTCCGCCGAGTCCGCCGTATGTAAGACTTGAAGACCGCCGGGACTGTCGCAAGACGGACCTGAAGATCGCCGGGACAGTCGCAAGACGGACCTGAAGATTGCCGGGCCGGGAATGTCACAAGACGGATCTGAAGACTGCCGGGACTGTCGCAAGACGGACCTGAAGATCGCCGGGACAGTCGGAAGACGGATCTGAAGATTGAAGGCCGGGACTGTCACAAGACGGATCTGAAGACTGCCGGGACTGTCGAAAGACGAACGAATTAGAAATAAGACAAAAAGGGTAATAAAGAAAACTCCTATAGACCTGAAGTTCGTGTTTCTTTAGGAAGAACCTTGGCGATCCGAAGAGCTAAACCTCAGCCCTTGACAAAAAGCACTTCACAAGGTTTGAAAATTAAATTAAATCCGCTCTTTTCTTGGTCGATGTCTAGATGTCCCACGAAAGGCTCTACTCTACTCGCATGCGAAGTACCCCTGATTATTTTTTAAAGTGCTTGGCGGATGATCGGTCTACTTGTGCATTTTACAGTCACGAACTCACGAACGATGATTATGACTCAACTCAAACTTTTTCAGCTTTATGTTGATGGCGATAAGATTTCTTATCCAGCCATCCCGATGTAAAGATTATATAGTGAGACATCAGAGAGTTCATGTATATCATGGAAGTAGTAACTTTTAAGCGTTGCATTCCTCAAGTGACAGAGACTAGGGCATAGAAAGAGGATGTGAGGTGTGTCCTTATGAGCATCCTCGTCCCCGCATCCCCTGCATCGTCTATCGTATGGTTTATTAAGAAGTTATGGACAACTGCCAGCTTGTATCACGACGCTCTATCAAACCGCATAAGATTGTTTGATATTATATTCTGGCCATAGTTTTCGTGATATTTCACAGATAGTTAATTCTTTCCACCTGTTGTTGGCTTTTATACGAATCTTATTTTCCACTCCTTGTCGGAGATTGCAGAAGGGTGGTTTGATCGAACCAGCGCCCGCTCTTGATCCATTTCGGATCTATTTCTGGCCAGTTCATCAGCCATCTCGTTGCCGGTTTATTTCCTGTGTCCAGAGACCCAGCCGAGATGCATGGTTTCGAACAGAGTCGAACTAGCAGTATCGAACTAGCTTTGACTTTATTTCAAAGCAAAACCTGCTTTTATAGCCGCCTGACTGTCAATGAATATGGCAATATCGTCCTGTCATGTAGTATGGCCAACATTGACACCATATGGGAAGCTTCGGAGATTGCCAGAACCTCCACTTAGAAGACACTGCTATGATCCAGCAATTTGATTAATCGACGTATGTTCAATTCCTCGGAGAAAATTCCGGCACCGTTTCCACACTCCATCTTTGATCCATCCGTGTAGATGGAAATTGATTTCCTTTTTGTGGGTTCAATAGTGTTCCATTCGCCTCTGCTGGGGAAATAGAAAAATTAAAGTCCATATGGGGAGCCATGTAGTCAGAGGTGACAGCAATCGTCATGCAAATATCCAGAGTCTACGCGTGTCCCGGTCTCTAAGGTTTCCAGCTCTTGGTTTGGCTAATCCTTGGGGAACTTTTGGCTACAGATTCTTGCGTAAATAGGTCTAATGGTAACAAATTGAGGATTACCTCTAGTCCAGCAGTAGGTGTCGTCTTTATTGCGCTTTAGTCATAAGCTTAAGATTTTATGACTTGTTCGTGGCTTGCCACCAAACTAAGATGCCATATGTGAGTATATGTCGCACATCCACAGAATAATTTTAGGTTTTGGGTCCCGATCTTTTCCCCAAGACTCGGTTGCATGCGTAAAAAGCATTTGCTGCTTTCTTTACTCTTACATTAACGTTTAGTTACTTAAACAGCTTACAACTTGTGTTGCTGCAAGATATGGCGAAAAACATTCATTGTTAGGATCGCAGTCTTTCCCACAGTCAAAGTGGCATTCAATTTTGGCACAACAGCCCGCCAAAGTTAAACAGTCTGCTTGTTTTTTGTTTGTCTAACTTTAGACAGACATCCGCCATGTTGCGGTGGCTCTTGTCTGCGCGCATGTGCAATGTGTGCATGCGTGAGTTGTGATTTTAATTTTCCGTCGATTTGACATGCATCTTCAGCTTCTCCAGATTTGTAATTTGCAATCTGTTTTTCTGCTGTTGTTGCAAAACGCGAGCAGAGGCAATTGTTTTAATTTCCTTTTTTTTTTGTTTGGCTTCTCCGTGCTTCGCCGCTGTCTTTTGGGTCTTCATCTTCATCACTATCTGTCTGGGCTGGCGGCTGGTTGATTATATATCCGTAGTCCCACTGGTGTACATCTGTGTGTCTGGATGATGCTCTCTGGCCATGCAGACAAAAATCTGTGCTGCCGCAGTCATCATCATCCGCATCATTCGCATCATTCGCAGCGTCATCATCATGGTCGTCGTCGTCAGTATAGCATCATCGCGTGGAGCGAATAAAAACAAAACACCAGCAGAGGGAGGAAGAGTAAGACATCTTTGACTTGTTGCTCATCCGTGTAGTGCGTGTTGTAGTGGTATGTGCGCGGACAGACGGACAAAAAGAAAATTGCTGTCCGGCCACGGAATGCACACAAAGGGGCAGTTAAAGATGCATCGAATGAGATTAACTGGAGGGCCCTCCTCGGATGCATTTCTCTATGTGGCACGCCAAAGTCTCAACAGTCTCCAACGAGTATAGGTAGACCTTCTGCAGGCTGGTAGGCATCTATCTTCCTTTGTTTTCAAAGATGCGCACATGCATTCTAATTTTTCCCAAGAGCCAACAGACACCGGCCTTTTTTTGCGAATGCACTTACACACACCGCTTCCCTATAGGCGACTACAATCTGAAGGGCACACAGCATCTAGATACGTGTTGTTCCTGCATTCGTTGCGCCCCTTTTCCAGTTCCTTCGGTGGCATTAATAAATACTTCGTCTTGTTCTTTTGGATGCAGCAGGAGGACACATGCACCGCACCAAACTCAGAACGATGCCACCGCAACTAGCAATCGACGACGACGACAACCAAGAGATATCTGGGGCCAGTCCGGCTCCGGGGAGAAAGGGAGCGTTGTTTGTGTCCAGTCCATGCAGGCGGAAAAAAGTTTAGAAAAACAAAAACCTGAGACAAGACCCCGAAAACAGCAAAAACCTTGATGATCCTTGGTTGTTATTTTGTTTTTGCTGCTGTTGTTGTTTCCCAATCAGACGGACAGAGAGAGAGAGAGGGAGAGAGAGCCCTTTGGAATCTTATTTTCCTGTTTTTTTTTTTGCAGCCTGCCATCAGCCAGTTTGATGATGCGGATGATTGTGGCAGAAGATATTTTATGCATTTTTGAAATGCACCACACCACACAATACACATGACTGCGACTGAGTGTCCTTGGGTCCCAGATTGCGGATGCGGACTATCTATGTGTGTGTGTATTTTTTCGTTGCTTTTGCCAATATTCCTTGAGTCGAGGCGAAGGCCAAAAATAAATATGTTACAGTGAAGTCGGCCAGTGAAAAGGGCAAGGAGTTCCTCTCTGCTCACAGTCCAGTCCAGGGCAGGTGTAATAAATTAAAAAGGATTTAGGTGGATTTGGGAAAAAAAGGATTAAACGTTGAAACAGACAAAAAGGATACATTATGATGAGCCGGCGCTGGTGGATGGTGTTGTCGTTGTTGGTGGTGGCAAACGTGTCTCGATCTCCCGCTCTGGACTTCAGGGCCAAGTCGGTTGTTTTGCTTTTATGTATAGGTAGATGTGTGTCTAGGCGGGTTTTTTTTTTATCCAACAGACAGTTTGCAGCTGCCGCTGGTTATTTCATGAGAATTCATGAGATTTGCCAACAGGTTTGGGTTTCATTTTCCCAAGGACGACTATGGGACGCAAGTCGTTACTTATTAATTATTGTAATGAGAAAAGTTTGTTTTGTTTCTTCTTTTTTTTAATTTAAATGGAATAGAAGGAACCGGTTGGGGTGCCTAGTTTGATTATACAGTCAGACAGATTGTGCAGGATAATTTTGTGTTGGCTGAGTACCTACCTAGGTGTGTTTATGTGATGTTTGCTGTGGATTAAGTTGCACATTTGAATTGTAATGGGACTTCTAAAGCGACTCACTAGTCACAGGAAAATCTCTAAGGAGGGCATAGCCTACAGGACACCACATTTGGAAAGAGAGTTATACCCCTAACAGCTTGCACACGGTTTTTTTTATAGAGGAACTCGGCTGTCGCTAGATCGTCCAACTTGGAATGCTGCGATCGACGTAAGGACTTTACGACTCAAACGCAAAATTGTTGCCCTACTTTTAAATTAACAGGCTAATTTTCTTTTTATACTTAAATTTACTAAATGTCAAAATTTGATTGAAGGTTTTTCAAGAAAATAATTAACGAAAATCGGCGCCAAATTGCTGCAGCAAGAACTTTCAAATAGAGACAACTATTTAAAAAGTGATTTGGATCAACACTTGCAATGGAGAAGGAGATTCAACGACGAACTGTACGGGCTGGACATGTAAAGCGAATGGACACGAATGCTCCGGCCTGGGAGATCTTTGAATCCTCGAATCCACACCCGATGGTAGGCGCAGTAGAGGAAGACCGCGACTCAGGTGGCGCACCCAAGTGGATGGGGACCTTAACCAACTTAGTGTGCGAAACTGGAGACAGATCGCGCTGGCTGGGTCGCTTGTTGGTTAAAGGCCAGGTCCACCCCGGACTGTATCGCCACCTTAAGTAAGAAGGTAAGTAAACCGAACAGAAAATGTAAGAAAAATACACTTTTAGATAAAACTAGCGGACCCGGCGAACTTCGTCTCGCCCCAATTTTACGCCTTCAGATAAACTCCAGAGGGATAATAAGCACAGATAGGTACCTAGTTAAAATTTCAATGTAATTTATTTGAATTGAATCGAAATCAGTAAAGAGCGATATGATAAACAATGTTTTTCGATTTGTTTTCCGGAGCAAAAACAAACAACGAAGATGGTAACGTACAGCTGACCATCCGAAAGCAAAGATTGGCCTTGCGACTTATTGATTGTTAATGCAAAAGCCAATAGAACGGGAAACTGAATCCGCTTAAACTGGAATGGAAGATCAGTTGGAATAATCGGAATTATTGGGATTAGGACTTCCTCTCCTTTGAATTTGTCCTTGATGATCATCACTTGAATCACATTCATCAGTTTCTTGCTGGACAACCGCGTACCGTTGCACAATTTCGGATGATTTCAGCTGTAAATTATGCGGCGGAGTTCCTGATGGTACATCAAGCGAGTTAAAAAATTCCGTCGGATAGTTGGTCGCTCCATCCTCGTCTGTCACGCGGTCAACGGATTTGTACGAATACAATTCTCCATCGATTTCACTTTGAATAATCAAATTCAAGCTACCGACGACGTCCCTATTCTTCGCTGATAGTATTGCCCGTTCACTAATCCAATCGAGATTTTTATAATTATGTGAAATACCGGGGATGAGTTTGGTGATGAGTTCCTCCTTCGATAATGTGAACTCGCAAAAATTTGCAGGAAACGATATCAATCCAGTCGAAACATCAACAGCAATTTGGCCATTGCCAAGTGCCAGTAGTTGTCTCGAGAATTTAGAAGCAGATTGGTCGTTCTGCAATGCGAATCTCATGTTCGTGGTCAATTTCAACTTCTTGATATGCCTCCACTAAAAAGACGATTTCAGGCATGCATTGAGTTCATCGGCGACGGGAAGCGTTTGACGATAATCTCCGGAGAGCAATATCATAACCAACTGCCTCCAAAGCTCGTTTTTGCGCCATCGTGCATTCATCCCAAATGATGATTTTGCATTCTCGCATGTCGCTGAATTCTTGGTCAGTGTGCATGTTGGCTTGTCAACCGTGAGACGATTCATCGGCCGCTTCGAAGCGGAATGTGCAGTTCGACCGCCTTCCAACAGTGTGGCAATAATGCCAGAGGATGCAACAGTCAACGTAATTTGAGATCTTGACGGAATTGTTGCCAGAATTAACGAAATTACGAATGTCTTGCCTGTCCCACCGGGAGCATCGAGAAAGTAAATACCTCCCGTTTTATTGTCAACAACCCCCATCAGCGAATCGTACACTTTCTTCTGCTCGGCATTCAACAGCGGGACATCTGTTTGGACTCTTTCGGACAGCTCATCTCGATAGTAGTCTTCCCCGTTGCAATTCGCGATTCAATGCATCGTGCATCGAACAATTTTGCGTTGGCATTCCCAATTTCGACAACAGCCTACCTCACATAACTTCGATCAGAACTAACTCTTCGTTGCGCATCTCGTCGTTAATTTCAAGATCGAAATTCGAAGTTGTCTGTGCAAAATGTCGTCAGCCACCTCGCGGTCGGATTCGAGGAATGAAATGTCGCTATGATGGTCGAACACAATGTACAAATTTGATTCACTGGCGTAGAAAAAGTTGCATCGGCGAGCGTTGAGTTCCTATGTGTATCGTTTTTGGACAAATTTAAACATTGGTAAACCTCCTGAAAAGTGGCGCACAGCACACCATCTCCAGTACGCAGGGAATTGAAGATTGTAGGTCCTATAATGTTCACATAAAGCTATAATGCATCAAATCATGCAATAAAATTCAAAAAATCTTTGAAAAAAATAATTCAAATTTTTTGTGTTTTTCCGGAATTTTTAAAATTTTCCACTAAGAATTTTTTATTTTTCTATTCAAAAAGCCATTCCGGAATAATTGCACAAAAAATTCCATACAAAAAATCAAATTTCGATTTTTCCAATTTTCCGACTTTTCTGGAGGGTTTTCCCAAAATTTTCTTATGTAACAATATGCTCCTGGTAATTACGAAGAACTGAAAAGAAATTTGAGCCAAATCGGCCCTGCCGTTCTCAATTGATGATTCACTAATCACTATACATTTTTCACACCATTTTTATATATATAGATAAATTCATCTGGTAATAAAAATAAATTAAATTAAATTGTGCGTGTCTTTCAATAGGGACTTTCGAACTTTGACAGTTGATAGCGGCCATGTTGTTGAAGCAACATCTGTCAAATTGGGTGTCATTTCTTCATGAAAATCATCATAGACGGGTATAGCCTTCGACAACGACTGCAAATGATAATTTTTTTTATCAAAAGCAGGAAACTGACCCTACAGGGTTGAGACCAATTTTTCGATGGATAAATTAATAAAGGCCTAGCTTTTCACAACCATTCGTTTTGTGTGAGTTTTCAATTTATGGGACGAATGAAAGGGATCTACAATTTTACGCCGAGTCCAAACGGCTAATTGAGAAGCTCATTCATGACAGTTTTACTCTCGGATATTTGTCAGACGTTCGCGAGAGTTGGCGCAGTGGAAAAAAACCTTAAGATGTAATTTGGCCTTTTCGGGATTCGAACCTGGGACCCCTCGCTTAGTAGCCCAACACACTAAAGTCAATAAAAAGAATTGTCAAGTTTGGGATGATACCAATACTTGATTTCCAATAGTGTACAGTGCGAAAAAGTTACTGTTTGGACTGGATTTTAGGCTGGCGGCCGGTCCATATTTCTTTAATAATGACGTTGGTCCGGCCATCAACCTCTATAGGTCGATGATATAGGCATCTCACGTGGAGTTGATGTGAACTGGCCACCAAAATCGTGCGATTTGACCTCGTTAGACTTTTCCTTTCAAGGCACGAACCACAGCGGCCTTAAAGCCAACGTTACCCATGCCATCGTTCAAAAATCAAATTTATGCGCCAGAGATTTGAAAAATTGGACATTTCGGATGCGCACCACCCAGGGAAGTCGCCGCGGACATTTGAACGATGTTATATTTCATACATGGCATCGATGGACCTTTCAAGCAAAAAAAAAAATTATATCTCACACACACTTTGTTTAATTTAAATGTAAAAACGGGAAGCGCTTAATGAAGGACCCTTTTTATTGTGATGTTGAACTTAAGAAGAGAGTGACCACCGTTTGACGATTCGGTGCCAGAGAGCGGCTCCCAATATCAAAATACTGAAACTGAATGTGAGTCACAACTGTAGCCATCAAAACTTTCCACAGAGAACAACATCTACTACCCCATGCACATGTGAGACTTTCCCAGTTCCAAATACTTCGTTTGCATGACTCGCGGTCGTTAGGCCAGACTGTTGGCTGCCCTTGTTAGTATATGCTACGCAGCCAATTTATCAGGTGTCGACGCAAAGTGATTTCTTAAATACTTAACATTCTCCGACGATAATATTCCCTCTGTAGCGGAGCCATCATTAGATAACCCACAGTAGCTTTCAAAGTGATGTCAGGCAACGATTCCCACCGCAAGTCACCCAATTCACACCCTCGCGAGAATTGCGCGCATTATGATGCCTATACCTATATCCGTTGCATTCGACTAACCGCAATCGATAGCCGATAATTGTATTGGCATCGGTTGTGTCGATGACAGGTGTTAGCTTTGGAAGTTTGTCGACGGCAACGGCTCACTTAATCACCGGCACCAGCGGCACCCTCTCGGTTAAGTTTTGTCACCCAGGTACGTGCATGTGTGCACCGAGCCAGACATCAGCCTATCGCTAGACCGTAGACAGACAGCAAATAATAATTAACACGCCCGCGGCAAGGAAACGGGTGGTGGTCCCCCCAATCCACCTATAGAGCATTGTTTGCATGAGGCTACAGAAAAAAAAATACATAACCAAAGTGTGTCTCCCCTCAATTAGCGTTGTGCTTTGCCATACCCGGCATGGTTATCGGCTGACAACAGCGATAAGCACGAACCATGCCGTTAAATACCGACTATACAATGTTGCGGCGGCATGCGGTCACTATCTTGAGTGCGTTTTCAATTATCAATCTCAATCCGCCCATAATTACCCAGGACCCGGTTATGGTGCCGAAGGCGTTGGGAAATCTAGGCTAGGGCCAGAGCGACCGACAACACGCTGTGTGACGGACACAGGCCTAACAATGTCTTCCACGTCGGTCGGGCCGGTGCAAGGCAAAATTGACGGCCTTCCCAACGCATGCATAAGCATTCCCAGACAGATTGCCAACACAGCAGTAGCACCGTATCGGTCGCAGTAAAGCCTTTTGAATGCAAAGCAACAAGTTGCGGCACTAGGTACACATATTGCGATTTTGTTGGGCACCGCACGTACTCTGGCACTATGTGGAAAAACACCCAAACACACGTATAGGCGGGTTTGTAGGGGCCAGCGCAGTCCGAGTCCCCATACCCGCAATATAATTGTCGGCGGCTATACTGCGACTGCGAGTACTTTAATTGAGCAACAATTGGAGCTATTGCACACACGTTCTGTTTCTGAGTGTGTGTACTCGCCTGGAATTATCATAAAACCAATTTGCGCTCGGGGTGCAATTATTTTAATTGAAAAACGAAAAGAAAAAACACCAGGGACGACGGCAAAAAAATGCAAACACATGTTTACAAAAAAAAATGAAATTAACCCGCGGGTACTCACAATTAGACAGACGGCCAACGGCCGAGCCGGATGATTAGAATTTCTGTTTAATAATGACGGCCGGCGCGGCGATGGCAGCGAGCATTCGACTTGTGTAATTGCGGCTGATGAAACTTTACTCAAAGGGAGGTTTCATAATTCAGCGAGCAAGTTTCTTCTTTTAACTTTTTCGTATACGTAATAAGAGTAAAAAAAATCCAACTTGAGATTTTAGTGAATTTTGAAATTTAGATGATAGAGGTACTCGAAAAAGTGCGTCTCGCCATTCTGTCCGTCTATCTGTCTGTCCTCCTGTCCATCTGAGATTTCTAACTTCGGATTTAGACTTTCTGGGCTTACAGTTCGGGACCACTTTCCTTTTTTTTGGCACGATAGCCCTATTTTTAACGGCATCTCCCATAAAAAGTTTTTAAACAAGTTTGATTTTCTCAAAAACTTCTCTAACGATTTCAACCAAAATTATTGATATGAGAAATGAAGTAGGCGGGGTTAACGTCGCTGCTGACCCATTTTTCGCTCAGATAGCAAATAACGGTACTTTCGAAAGTTGGCTTTATTTCGAAAACGGTCAATACGATTGTTAGAAAAATTAATTCTAAGGTAAAATTGTCAATTCGAACTTGAAAACAAACTTATTTTTGCTCTAAATTATCGTAAAAAAAAATTTTGAAAAATTGTAATTTTTAAAAATTAATTTTTTTTATTTAATTTTTATGAACTGCCCCAACGATTTTGATTAAAATGCCTACGTGGAGAAAATTGAAGTTTTCAAAATAATTGCGCCCTTTATTTTCCACTTGAATCACCGAAAACGCTGTTTTTTAAAACTGTTAATATCTAGAAAACGCCATTTTCGATTTAGATAAAACCTGAAAGACCCAGTAATACTAACATCCTAACAAATCTTATACTCAGTTTTTAGCTAAATAGTTGAGCAGAAGCATTTTTCGAACGAAACCTCAAACAAGGTATCAGCAATCTGTGCCAGTCAAAAACAAGACTTTATAGATCAGAAACTCCAGCTTGCACTTGTCAAAAATCTTGCAAGGTGTTACAGCCTATAAACATTGCATTTGGCGTTTGAAACTTAACTCACATTGTTATTTGATATGTACTGTCATCTGAAATCTTATCTTGTTTTGTGTACGGTTTTTTATCTAGTATCGTTTCTATCTTCTAACTACATATAATAAAACTGTAGAATAAAAAAATGACTGACCGCGCATCACGCACAAACTACTGGACGGATGTTTATGAAACTTGGCATAGTTTCGGGACTTAGAATAGTTTTTATCCCGGAATATAACGTGGTTCTTACAAAATAGTCAAATAACTGTATATCTGTAAGGAAAACATCCAATTATACAGACCTAGCTCAGGCTTATCGGATTGAAAAATAAAAAATCTATGAATTTAGTAAATTTTCCCCTGATTCATTTAAGATATAAGACATCCTCCAGCGTTGTCCTGAACCTGAGCAATTTTCAAAACAATTATTCAAAACACCGCCCACAATTTTCTTTCAGTGGATACCTCTGTCAGTAGTCATGCAGCAGTGAGTATCGTTGCAGTAGTGTGTGTGTGATTATTATGTGAGCGCTCTAACGTGATCATATGTTTTGCACTTCAATGGGGAGTCGCCTCTTTTCAGCGCACACATTCAAGTTAAACAAATTTTCAGGTGTTGTTCATTGGGAAAAGTTTGGAAATGGGCTGGTGGGACTCGTGTGTCAAGTTGCTTCATTCGTGTTGCTTTCTTTTCGTCGGCATTTGAGATGAGTAAGAGGGAAATAACAAAACTTTGAGTAAATCTTTTTTGTTGACTTTTTAGTAGGAATTAAAATTATGTTTTTATTGTCTTTGTTTTTATATTAGTTTCAGGAAGGTCCAATGGTAGGGACATATTTATGAAAAAAAACTGTTCGATGTAGTTCGATGAAAATACTTTTTGTCTAAAAAGTGGCAGGCGGGTTCAAAATATGGGGTATAACTGGAAGTATATGTGGCAAAATTGTTTTTCCAAACAGAGGATGTCCCACTCAATGTTCGGCAATTGAATATGTTTCGAGTCCTTGGCTGAAGAAGCAAAAAGACCCAACGCAGGTTTGACTTCTGAGAAAATATCCTCTCAGCCTTGCTGAGCAATCTCATCGGAGATTTCATTTTCCCCAATCCGAGTATGGCCTGGAACACAGCTGTCATACTTACTAAACTACAAAGATGTTTTTTTTTTTTACATTTTATACATAGGAGAAGTGACGTTTATTTGTATGCATTCAGCTACATCTGCTTCAGACCAATTTAGTCGACTTGTGTTCATATTGGGCACATTCAAAAACTTAGTTGTCTTAAGTTGACTAGATTGGTCCGGACCAGATGTAACCAGAACGCAAAAACTAGAATGGTCGGGAACGTCACTTTTCCTACGTCAGCCACATATGCGAACTGTCAACTTAGTACTCAGTCACGAATTTCTTGACTAGATTCGTCGGCTACCCCGCCATAAACGTCAACTGACACAGCTGCCCATGTGACCGATCTAGGCCAATCAAAACTGAGATACATCAAGTCAGACTTACTACACTAGATACTTGAACGTCCCCATTGATTTGACTTAAGTGTCACGCTTTTAATGATTGCGTTTCTCGACCATAGCGCTTAATATATCAGACGGAGGAACGTCCCGCTGAGACTCTAGTGGAGGGGGAATAAATATAGTTTTCTTTACCTTCACCCTTCACTCCGAAGCGCTTTTCATCCGTCTATGTCGTTTCTTCTCAGTTTGAAACCCAAGCTCTAGTCGTCTCAAATTTATATGCATACCTACTCTGTAATATGATATGCAACTCCTGTCATTGGTTGGTTTGCAATTTTAATACTTGGTATTAACAAGCGCATATCCTTCAAAAGTGCATAAGAATGCACACCACTGGATTGCATTCATCTGCTCTTCTATAACCCAAAGCCAATGACGAACCAAACAGGACAGCGGAGCCATCCAGTCCAGTTGATAAAATCCTCGATTTCACTGAAAGGCCATCAGAGACAAAAAAAACGAGTCCCTCTGAGATGCAGTTCGAAATGCATATTGCCCTCTGTCGACAACCAACAATGCATGTACATTGATTTTGTTTTTTCCATGGGAAAGGACTTGAATCCATGTGCATCATGATGCATTTTTACAGCCGTCGTTGTTAATCGCCTCAGAGTGCATCCATCGACGACAACACACACTGATGTCCTGCCAATGCACTTACGAGCAGAAATTCTTCGCCGCCATCCTGCTGGCTCCCTCGGTATGATGCGGGGGAAACAGAACCCTACAAAGGCATCACAGCGAGCCAGGCGTTGCATGCAGTCTGCTCAGTGCAGCATAAAAGTGCATTTTCGACCGTCACCATCATCATCATCATCGTCGTCCACCAATGTCGCCAGAATTAAAAAAAAAACCTTGTTGCATGATTCGCTTTAAAGCCCGCCGTTGTCGCCAGAACGTCAGCGTCATCCTTGTCGTCGATAATTTGAGAGTTTAGTGCATGCAAAAAATACCAACAACAAAAAAAAATGGGGTAATTTGATACCAATTGCATGCAGGATGTCATCAGCGTCGTTGTTGTTTTCGCTTTCGTATCCTGGCTATGCAATGCAATCCTGCCTGGGCTTTGTTTCTCTCTTCTTCATTTTTTTTCTTGAATAAATTTTGGCAATGGCCGCCGTTGTTGTTGTCGTTGACAAAAAATGCATAACAGGATATTTTTTTCTCCCTTTCAAGCCGTTTGGCTTGGCCGGAATGCACTTGAGGGTTTCTTATTGACAGATCAAATTTAAACGCACGATGGAGGGGTGTACAAAACAGAACTGATTCAAAACAAAAGAGATGAAAATCGTAAAAAGTTATCCCAGCTTGTTTACCAATTGGATATGACAGCACAAGGCCGTGCCACAACCGCCGCACAGTCGGAGACTCGCTCGAAGAGCAGCATCATCATTCGTCATGACGTTAATTAAAGGCAGACAGCAATGGCAGCAAAGCGCAGCATGCATGCAACGTCGCCAAAGTCGTCCTCTCCACCCTGTGCGCCGGCCCACAAATGCGACAGCGGCAGGGTCGTGTGCATCTCTCTCACAGTTGGATCAGTCTGTGTGTGCTCGGGCTGTGTCATTTGTGGCAATATCCAAACGCAATAGGTGCCTCCTCAACGGTATACAATCATGCGGGGGGATGATATATGCGAGATCGCGTTCTTTTGTCAGAGGAAAACTGATCCCGCTGCGTTTTACATGTGCAGTGCTTTGTTTTTCCTTGCGTGTCCGTGTGACGACGGTTGGTTGACTGAATTACAGACTTAGACTGGGCGCAGACAGTTGCCCGCGAACGCGCGCGCTCAAATAAGCGTTACAACAACAAGGTCACCGAAACTATCTGACAATTATCGCTGACGTCAGGAGATACGGGTGTACCCCAGACAGAAAGCCGGATGTTGGTTTTCAGATCTTTGTGTGTGTTTGTATAGACGAAGTCTCGCTGAAGTGACGAATTTTGTGAACGACGGTGGCTCATGGAAGTGCGCCAATGAGTGACGACGTCGATTTGGGAATAGAGCAAAAATGCGCCGCTCTCAGCGACTCCGAAGATAGTCTCTCAGTGTTAGGAAATAATTTGGCAGGACCATTGGTAAATGCAATCGTATTTTTACTACGTAGGACAATCAGGCTAAGGATGCAGACTGACGACCATCTACACATACCTGGTTCGGAATGAAGGAATCGACTGTACTTATGTTGGGAAATATTTTACCGGGCCCAAAAGTGGTTAAAATTTAGACAAACCAAAATGGCGTCAAAAATAACACTATGTGTTTAAGTTCATAATAGTTGGACTATCAAAAAAGCAGGGACAACCCTTAAACAGGAACTGAGGTACATACGTGAAGAGTTGATAAGAAATCCAGTGTTGCGCGGATAAATGAAAGGACATCTCTCAAGTTGGCGAAGTCCGCAAAACTGGAGCAGTTGGCGCTTACTAAAGAGGGATTTGGTATTCATATACCAAAAAATAAGTTCCGGTTGTATCTCCTCTAATTAACCTCTTACGGGCTATCCTTACTTCAAATTCGACAACAAGCCAGAAATATTTTTCGTCGTTCAACAAACTTTTGCTACGAAAGAGATGATCCCACTGATCAAGGCCTAAGAGCTTTTTGAGTGGCCACAATATCCATAGCCGTGTATATTAAGATTATGATTTTGGAAGTTGATCCCCAGGCAAAGATGGGATGTAAGCCGAGAGTCAGGGTATGTCACAAACACAATTGTGTATAGCACGGATCCCTAGGATGCTGGCAGACTAAACGTATGCTCCTGAACGTTTGCAAGAAATCAGCTGTATTCTTGCTGTCCCTCAGCAATAAAGCCTTTGGACAACTTTTTGGCGTTCTTAAGGGACACTCTCTTTTGCCAAGCATCTTAATGTACAGATTACCAAAAGAACAACCTTAGAAAATTTAGTAGCAAATCGATTTCTTCCGGTTATCAAAAAAAAACCATTATCCTTAAGGAAATGTAAAAAAAATATAATGACACATGGCAACAGTAAACGAAAGCCACAGCAATAAATCGATTGACACAAAAACGCAGACATTAGGGTTGAAAATGTCCTCAGAGTCCTTTTTAGCAGCATAAAAAGAACCACCACACACGCAATCAAATGCAACGAACATCACAATCATTGCGAAATGCATTTCGTCCCTTTTGTTCAAATCGTCCTTCCTGATTTTTTTTCCCTTACGCTTTTTCCCTTCCTTTTCTCAGTTTTATTTATAAATTACTTATAGGAAGACTTGTAGCGAGAAAAATTCTAAATTTATTCCACAAAAAGGCTTAGGAAACGACAGACTTATTAATTGTGTGCAAAAACGGGAAGCAGGAAGTCGACTAGACCGTATGCTGCCTGTCCGAGGGTAGTTCAGCTGTCAGCTCTCATTTAATTTGCAACAGAAAATGTCCATACCAAGGTACGAGGGCACATGATAATCACCGTAAGGGTTGTTTTCGCCCCTTGGTAGACATTATCGGTTCGTTTTTTAAACTTAAAAGGGATGCCCTTGTTGAACATTTTAATTAATTAGTATTTCGGTTTTCAGGTCACCCAGGATTAGGTGTAAATAGATAAACAAATTATTGGCAACCGAGAAAAGCCTTAAAAAGAAAATGCAACTCCCCATGGGATGGATTTTTGTTTTTTAAATTGCTTAAAATCAAAACTACAGCTATTTGAATCATTTAACGCAAGTTTTGCTAGTCAGAAATTCAATCTCGAGAAATATTATTAAATCTATATATATAAAAATGGATCTTGGTTTGTTCGGATGCTTAAAACTCGAGAACGGCTCAACCGATTTGAATGATCTTTGTTTTGTTTTGTTTGTCTTACATCAGCGATGGTTTAGAAGAAAAGAAAAGTTGGAAAATTCTCAACAGGTGGCGTTGTAGGCACACATTAAATTTTTCATGGGGAAACGTACTTTGAAAAAAAAAAAAAAATAAACTGGATAGAAATCGAGTAGTGACACTTCAAATATAGAAAAAAAATATTTTCAAAATCACAGTTTGTTGATCTTTTGTGATAGAAACACTTTACTGCTAAGTGCGAGAGAATCAACAGGTGGCGCTGTGGTCGATCTTCAGAGCCGCTCAACCGATTTCAATGAAACTTTGTGAATGCGCATGGTTGATTCCAACTTGAAAGATAGTATAGTTTTGGGCCCTAATGGAAACAAAGTGCAATCAAAAACAATGCAAATAGAAAACCTTGGATTAAAAATAAATAAATAAATATTTTGGCGCGACAGGTCTGTGGGACCCAATGCCTAGCTTCTAACAACCATTCGTTTTGTGTGGGTTTTCAATTTTTGGGACGAATGGAAGGGATCTAGAGCTTTACACCGAGTCCAAACGGCTCTTTCATGACAGTTTTACTCTCGGATGTTTGTCAGACGTTCGCGAGAGGTGGCGCAGTGGAAAAAACCTTAAGATGTAATTTGGTTCTTTCGTTAACAAAGCCATTTGCAAAAAATAATCGAGATAGAAATCGGGATATGGCACTTGCCATATAGGTAACAAAATAATTAAATTACTATAGGTATCTGGACATTTATGAAGCCTTGAATTTTTGTAAATGGTGTTCAACACAATGGGGCAGTAATCAAAAAGTGCGCCGTTGCACCTCCCTTAAAAAACGACTCTGCGAATTGTGGCGGGACTTAATACAAAAGGCACGGGCAGCGCCGTGGGAGTACAGCTAGTTAAATATAAAAACCTTAAAATATTTTGCTAAAGCAAACGAAACCCTTTTCAAATCGACTTGTGAATCTACTTAGACTAGGAAGATCGGCATCAATTTAATTCATCTTTATTGAGTCTTAATCTGTTTACCATTTTTTATTTTTTTATTGTAATAATAATAAATTAATAATAATAATATAAAAATAATAATAATAATTGTAATAATATATAATTAATAATTAAATTCATCAAAGTAAGAAAAATGGCTGACTGTTATTAAATGTGCCTTGTCGCTGGTTTTTCCATTTAAATAATAATAACAATAAGGTATTTCAACAATGGAAAAATTAAGATTCCAATTAACAACTTGAAATAAGAGGAAACTGCTTGATTCAAGCAGGAAGATACAGCAGCGCCCAAAGGCGGATTAATAGAAATATATAGTTATAAAAAATAAAAACTTTAAACTAAGAATACAATCAGTTACATAAATAATAACAGATGTGGAATTAATTTAAGATTATTTTTTTAAGATTATCTAAACTGAATTTTGAATTTTAACTTTAATTTCAATATTAAAATAAAGCACTTTGTCAATATGATATTTTAGTGGTAATAATAATGCGCTTATAATTATGTAGTAAACTCTTTTTCAATACGACCGATGTAAATGCACACTTAAATAACAAAGCCCCCTTGTGAGGAACACCAAAGAAATCAAGGAAAGGAGACCGTGTTAAATATTGGGCTTCTCTTTCTGGTCACTTTTGAACGGGAGTAGAAGACGCCGTCGCGTCGGTCGGCCGTCGCATTTTAGTGTAAACAAATAAAATCCGTAGAAATCCATTTAAATTGTAAAGAGAACATTAAAATAAAAAACGAATTACCAATTATAAAGCTAGGGTAAGGAAACATGTTAGTTCAGGGAAGACCGGCGTCACCCCACACAGAACGAAAACATTTCTGAATTGGTATCCGCGGATTGTTGCGTCGTGGAAAATGTACAATTTTCAACGCATTTATCCGAGGAACTCAATAACGAGAATCCGGCTTAACTGTATTGCCGACGGAATAAGGAAAACCCCGCTTTATTGCATTGCAATTTTATTTAACCGGGAGATTTTTTATGACGTTTAATGAGAAGATTTACTTTTTGTAGTGCATTTAACCGGGTAACGCATTTAAACTGGAAAAGTTATGCACATTTCTTATGAAATGTTTTGTTTGCTCAGTTTTCGTATGAATTAAACTATCAACGCGTTAGTTGGACGTACCATTAAGCAATATGGCCAACCACAGGCAAGAAATAGACTTACTATGATGTTCAGGCTTTGGACAATTCTGCCACTAAAAGTGATAATCCTATAGAATGGTTTTACGAACGAGCATTTTTGACCCCAAACAATGAACAATTCGTGTTCATTAATGACATCTTACTTAAGTCCTTTGACGGGGAAGAAGTGGTCTACAAATCGAAAGACACTAAACCAAAAAAAAAAAAAATATTTTCTATAAAAAAATCCTTGAAAAAAAACTATTTTTCTAAAAAAGTACATTTTAATAGAGTGCCACGCGGATGAAGTCGCGGTTGACTGCTAGTTTTTCAATATAAATCGTATCCAAGAGTACATTATTCTCTAAAATCCGAGAGGGGGCGGAGAAAAACGGCGAAGACACCCTTTTACTGAACAGAGGGACCCATCTTTTGGCCGATTACAAAGGGGTAAGAGTGTTAAGAACTAAGGTACATAACAAGCACATCTCACGTGCAAGTAAAATCCATAGAAAATTGATTTCTCCCCCAAAAATGCGATGCACTAAACGTTTAAACGTTCGATTGTTCAAAAAGGACTACAGACAAATTTCCCAGATCCAGCCCACTTCGTGTCATAGTATGAGGGCGTGCTAACGTATCCATAAGACTCATGTTGCTTGGCTAAACGTTTGGACCTTAACCCCCAATAAGTCAGGGACGCACACTCGCATACACAACTGTATTCACAGAAATAAAAATGTCTCTCCCTCCCGCATCACATTCGGTAACAGATACAACTGATTCACTGCGCTAATTGCTAAAAATGTTCAATGTTCGTAGAAATCTAAATGTATACGCAATTATCGCCGTCTAGACGTATAGAGACAGAATAATGCCTGATAAGCGAATGAGTGTATCGAACTTACCCCACAACGATAGTTCCACTTAATGATTCACCTGTGCCAGCATGCACGAGTCTGGGCCGGAACGGCTGACTTGCGAGCGCGAGGTGAGCGATATAAAATTGGAACACACATTTGTTTATAGCGATAAGTCATATCATATCGCACACAATACTGTATAACGCGAGATTAAATCATGAGGTGTTGAACGGAAATGGAAGCGTACTCGTATCACATATTTCAAAGCAATAGATTTCGATTGGCATATGCTTTGACTACTAGAAAAATTATTGGAAACTTAGCCCAGCTTGAGCTGTGTCCACAATACGCACTTTTTTTTTGTCAGCAATGCAAACAAGAGTAGAATCTTCAGCAAGCACTTACAAGAAGTTATACGCTCTACCTCACTCTAGGTGTGTATACGAATACCAAGAACGGAAGCGACTTGACACCAGCAACTTATGTTGGAACCTTTCTGGAGAAGGGTGTGGAAATTGTCAGCAAACTCAAAACTAAAAGTCATGACACAAAAGGGGTGTTCGTTTACTTTTGTAGCAAAAAATGGAAAAGACTGTCAAAATGACAGTGGAGGGGATGAATTCTCTCTCAGAGAGGGAAACTTATGCAAAACTTAAGGAACGCTTTTGTATCAACCTATAAAAAATGACAGATAGTTGCATAGTTCATAAATTGGTGTGAACAAATAAAACAACAAATTCAAATCAGCTGTTAATTTTCAGGCGACTGACAGTTGTTTCAATTCTTACGCAAAGAAATTTGTTGAGTAAAAACTAGGGGAAATATCTTGCTCTCTCGAAGCCGCTCTCTTTTACGAATTTTTCGATTTGAGGAAAGACAATTGAGTAAAAAGATTTAAAAGTAAAGGGACAGACCTACAAGGGTCGTTGATTAAGCGCTTCTTATTTTTAAATTTAAATAAAACAAATCGAAATTTTTTTGTTGGTTTGACATGTATGGAGTGTAAAATCGTTAAAATGTCCGCCGCGGCTTTCCTTGGTGGAATCTAGCGCATAATTTAGGCTCGATTGGGCCGATGGCATGGAGAATGTTGGCTTTGAGGGCCGTTGTTGTTCGTGGATTATTCCCATAGACCTGCGACTTCAGAAACCCCCACATGAAAAAGTTTAATGGGCAGCGATTTGCACTATCCCGGTGGCGAGTTCACATCAACTCCATGTGAGATGACCAAGAACTGGAATCGCTGGTGCAGAATTTCTCATGTGTCACGTAACGCCGTCCTGTTAAACCACATGTCGTTGGTGTCCATATCACCCAATTCAGGCCAAAACAAGTTGGTAATCATCGAACTATAGACAGGGATGATCTCGCCAACGTCGGGATGCATTTAACGCTCCTTGATTTCATGAGGGTTGGTATCATCCAAAAAATGGTCTAATCACTGAAATTAGTATGAGTTTCCAACTGCTTTTGATGAAACAATTTGAGCTATGTCCGTCTGTGATGGGGATTTGCAAAACAGACTGAATAAATGACAGCCAATTTGACATAACTTTAACTATATGGCTGCTATAAACTGTCAAAATTCGGAAGGCTCCGCACTGTCTTGAATATTTTTTTTATTTTTAGTAAAAGGTCAAATTCAATTTTGATTTTAGATATATTATCCATAATATATCCAAGGAATCCCCTTAGGCTGAATGCTCTGTAGGAGTTATTCAAAGTAGCCATACTTCCAAACAAAGTACGTAACCGATAAGTGTTGGTTTCTTCAACAATAGCTCGAAACAAAATTTGACAATTAGTTGTAAAAAGAAGGATTTCTTACGAACTAGCGCAAGTTGGAGCCAAAATTCAAGACCATCCCTCAAATTATTTGTACCGAAGCTGTAAAATAATGAACTCAATTTTTTTCTATATGCAACTAACCTGTTTCAAGTCTCCAGCCTTTCGTTTTTGGTTATTTAGCTACAGATTCCAAATGCGTCTCTAATTTTAAGCTACCGATCGAACCTTTTTGGCATTTCTTTAATGTGTTGTCAGAAAATCCCACATTCTGTTCTTCCCCCAGCCAAACTGGACTTCATACAATTATATTGTTGACAAGAACTAACCCCAATGGTCTTTCTTTAAAAGATGCTAAAGGGACCGCAATAAAGTTGACAGTGAAGCTTTTAATACCTATTTCCTCCTAACTACTTTACGATGGCGCCATAATCACCAATCCAGCTAACACCGATTCCATCACAGCATATAGCCACATGTCGCCAACAAAACGATTGAAACCAGGGGTCGAATTACCGCACCCGTGAGCGAGCAATACGTCACTGAAATTTGTTGATTTTACATGCAAAACTGTAACAAATTCAGTCACGTAGTACCCGATCAGGGATGCGGTAATTCAACCCCAGTAATCTAGAGATAGAGAGAACCTTCATATCCGCCCAAAATTTCGGTCTATACAAGTACCTACCTATACAAGTGCCACCTGTCAGTTGGGTGGCTTCCCCTATTTCACTTTCATTTCTTATCTGATTTTCTGCTCTACCTGCCACCAACATTTCCCAGCCTTATCTCGCCTCAGATATTTGGTTCACGTCTGCCGACTTATTATGGCGAAATTTTTGGCTCCTTATCTGTATGGAGAACCACTTAAGGTCGTAGTCGTAGTGGGACCAGAAGTCTAGAACAATGAGGCTCCATAAAAACCGTTTCGTAATGCAGGTAATTAAATGTTAACCTTCAACATAAAAGCGCGAATTAAAACACTTGTTTCTTACTTTTAAAATTAAACAATATTTATTTGGAACTATGTCCTTTATTATTGAAATACTTTTTACTAATTCTAAAAGGAGCTTAAGGCTACTATGTAGTTACAATAAGACTGTTGATAAATTCATCATACAGTCGTATTTATATACTTTTCTTATCTATCTACAAGGAGACCCAAGCGTACAATCGTCTTGCTTGATAATGAAGAAGAGATAATATTCCAACATTGTATACAAACGATATTATCTCTTTTACATATGTTATCATTGTAGCGTTGTGTGCAAGACTGTACTAGAGACTAAAGATATCATTGAATACAAATAATGTTATCTTTTTTCTCAATATGTTTTGCTATGGATACTTAACTCCCCCCCTTGTTAAACGAAATCGTCCCGATTTTTCGACGCTATTTTTAACATTTCTCTTTCATAAGTTTTGTTATATGCGTCAATCTTTTTTTGTTTTTGACGATCTGTTATACATTGTATAGTTTTTATCATTACGTACGTAAATGTTAGAATAACAATCAGTGTTACAATTGTGTATATAGTTGATAATATCGGTTTTTCTTCAAAAGGAATAATTAGTTTTTTTAAAGTATCTATGTTATCGAATTTGTACATTGTATCTTCTTTAATTATTTGGTCGATGTAAGACTCTGAATTATGATTTCTTAATATAACTTCTTTAATTTGCTTATGCATGTTTTTGTATATTTTATCGTCTAGATTTATAGTATTTTCATAAGTAACTAAGTTTATACCATTAATTGTTTGATTATTTAACTTATGCTTACCGCTTAATAACATAACACCGGATTCAATTTCTAAGTCGTAATCGTATTCTTGTTTAATGTTGCATTTTGAAGTTATATTCTTTAAAAGTGGAATAAGACAATTTTCTTCTTCAAAGTTAATTTCACAAATGTTTTTTCTTAGATGATTTTGACAATTTCTTGTTCTTAAATAAGTTTGGTTACATAAGGCAATTGTTTTATCTGTAATGATTTTTCCATGTTTTGAATTTAAAGGTGTTACTTTATACAATTTACATGATTTAATTAGAACTGGATATTTATATATTGTGATGAAGAATTCATCAGTTCTAGCTAATAATATTTTAGAGTACTCAAGTATATTTATTATGGGTACTTGAATTATTTCATGTTGAATAATATTTTTAATGTCATCTAAGTCTAGGCTTTCTGATAAATATTCATTATTTTTTGCTGCATTAATTGTTCTGGTCAATAATAATAATTGTTCGTACACTTGTTCTATTACTAAATGTTCTTTAAGGCTCTGACCTTCGAATTGTTGCAAAATTTGTTCAAATCTAGAATTTATAGTTTTTTGTTTATTATTGTTTTCTATGAGATTATTTATACTCGTTTCTATGTTAACTAAGTCATAATGGTCAGGATTACCAAACACATATTTGAAAGCTGTTCCTAAAAAGTTAATTGATCTAGTATGCCTAGTATGTTCTTGTAATTGGTCTGCTAAATTCTTAATTTTACTTAACCAAATTTTTTCTTCTTGTGTAGGTTGATATTTACTAGTTACGATATTTACGTAAGGTTGAAATATCGAAGTCAGGTTGGTGGCATGTAACAAATAAGTTTGTTCTTTGAATAAATACACGTCATCTGTTTGCGTAAGTATAAACTTCTTGTTTAGTAACTCAGTTATTTGAACGTTTCCTTGCCCTTCTTGACTCTGTACAATTCCTAGTAATGTTAGGAATATTAATATTTTCGTCATCTGAAAAATGATAATTCTTTATGTTATCCTTGTGAATTTTTATTCCTTCTTTAGAGATTACAGTGTCTCCTTTATCTTCTTCTACTATTCTTGTTATGTATCTGGCGTTAGATTTCTTTCTAAGACCTGTGATTCTTACCATTATCTTATCTCCTTTTTTATACTCTCTGTGTCGAGTTCCTTTATTTAGACGTTCGATCACTTTTTTGGATGCTGAGTTTAGTTTATTTATTATAATTTCACTATTGCTATATTTATTTTGATTAAAGAAAATGTCTCTAGGTTTCAAACCGGTAACTGAGTGTATAGAATTATTTAATTCACGCACTGTTCTAAATATTTCTTCGATAAGTCTTGTTTTATTCTGAATTGTGAATATTCTAGACAGTTCAGTTATTGTACCGTTTACACGTTCTACCTGACCGTTCGCTGTCGATCTGTATACTGGAGTTTCTACTTTAGTTATGTTGTATTTCAAACACATTTGGTTCACCATTTCTGTTTTGAATCCCTTCTCGTTATCTGTCATGAGTCGTTCACATTTTGGGAAATAATTAGATAAGACCTCTTCCATAACGTCGTACAGTCTGTTTCGAGTTTCGATTTCCCGAAGGATTGTATATTTAGAATACTTATCTACTGTTACAAGGAAAGTATACTTGTCGTTGAAGTATATGTCCATATGAATGTGTGTTCCCACATGTGTTGGTATTTCTGAATTATTCAGAGGTTCTCTGATAGGTTTTCTTTCATATTTTCCAAATAGACATGCTATGCATTTTCTGTTGAAACTCTTTGCTTGTTTATTTAGATCGGGCCAGTAATATTTCTCTGAGATTTCTTGTATATTGTTACGTAACCCTCGGTGTGCTCTTTCGTGAGTTACCCTTACAAGTTTTAGTTGTTCCTCCAAATTTGTCACGTCTTGAAGTTTTCTTGGTGTGAATATAAATCTTACTAGTGGGAATTCTTTTTTTATGTTTTCACCATATTTGTATATGTTTTCAAATTTCGTATGCAAAGCTACAATCTTTTGGGGTTGTATAACTTCTTTCATCTGCCTTAGTAAAGAGTCTTTGTCCTTAAACTTTATTATGAGTCTTATTTTGTTACTAAAATAGATTTGTGTTTCGATATTATTTGTTATATCTTCAATAAGTTCGAACTGTGCAGTGTATGCATTAAAAGGCTGATTCACAGTTTTTATTATATCATTAGAAGAACTTTCAGCTGAATGTGCTGTTTCTATGGTAGAAGTATTTATGCGTTGACGTGATAATGCGTCAGCTACAAGATTTAGGTTTCCTGGTTTATAAACTAATTTTGCTCCAAAGTCTTCAATGATTCCCTTCCAACGTTTCAGCTTTGTGTTGGGATTTTTTTCTGATACAGAATATATAAGGCTCTGGTGATCGGTATATATGGTTAAGTCTGCTATACCATATATGTAGTTTCTGAGTTTTTGTAAGGACCATATGATCGCTAATAGCTCTTTCTCGTTTGTGCTATAGTTCTCTTCTGTCTTACTCAGTGTTCTTGACAAGAAGTGTATAGGTTGCTTATTCTGACTTAGTACGGCTCCAATAGCTATGTTGGATGCATCAGTAGTAAGCTCGAATGGTTTACTATAATCCGGTTGAAAAAGTTCGACTTGTTCTTTCAAATAATTTTTTAAAATTCTAATCGCTTCTAATGCTGAATCATTCAGATTTAACTTAATATTTTTACTTTGTTTTTTGTTTACTTTACCGTTATCTCCTCGTAAATATAATGTCAGGGGCTTGGCTATGCTTGCGTATCCTTTTATAAACTTACGATAGTAACCTGTAAGACCTAAAAATCCTCTCAAATCCTTTACCGTTTGTGGGACTGGAAAATTTTCTATAGCTGCTATTTTCTCAGGGTTCGTAGTGATTCTACCATGTCTGATTATGTGACCTAAGTATTCTACTTCTTCTTGAAAAAACTTACTTTTCTCATCAGATATTTTTAATGTGGCTTTATTGAGTACGTCGAATACTTGACTTATGTGCTGTATATGTTCTTCCTCAGATGAAGAATATATCAATACGTCATCAATGTAAACGTGTACGAATTTACCTACAAAGTCTCTCAAAATGTCGTCCACGCATCTCTGAAATATGCTTGGTGCATTTTTGAGCCCGAAAGGCATTCGTTTAAAATGATATTTTGCGCCATTTATAGCAAAAGCTGTTTTTTCTTTATCATCTGTTTTGATTTTAATTTGGTGGAAACCTGACTCCAAATCTAATGTTGTAAAGTACTTGGCTTTACCTAAATTTTGAATTGTCATGTTGACATCCGGAATGGGGTATCTGTCTGTTACAGTGTGAGCGTTAAGTTTTTGGAAATCAACAACCATGCGCCGTTTTGGTTTTCCTTTTTCGTCCAAACCTTTTTTAGGTACTGTCCATATGGGACTGTTATAAGGACTATGGCTTTTTTCTATTATATCGTCATGTAAGAGTTTCTGTATTTCTTTGTTTACGAATTCGTTATCTGCTATGGGATATGGATATTGTTTAACATAAACCGGATTATCATTGGTCGTCCTAATGCTTGCTTCTATAGTATCTGTAAAGGGTAACGGTCCTATGCTGTTATTAATCTTCATCAGTCTATCTATATCTGCTTTATAAATATTATTTTCCCCAATTATGTAATTAATTTTCTGAATAGATTCGACACTGCTTATGGTAGTTAGAGTCATATTACTGAAATTTATTTCCGCGTTTAGAACTTTAAGTCCTTCATATCCTAATATCATATCAAAAGACTGAATATCCTCTAATTCAAAAAATGTTATATTTTTCTTTAATATCCTAACTACTTTCTTTGTATCTACCATAGAATAACCATGCATTGTTTTTATTTTTATAGGTTTAATTTTAATTTTTTCGCTAGAATCGCATTTTCTATTAATGTAATTATGGGTTGCACCAGTATCAATAAGAATTTTATAAATTTCCTTAGAAATAGTACTAGTTAAATTTAAGCAGGGCAACCCGTCTACTAGTTTAAATGATCTATTCTTATGTTATTATTTACCATACATTCCGTTTCATCTGCTTCTGCATATGTACTGCTGACATCGTCTCTGCGTTGTTGTCGGGAGTTATTTACTCTCTGCTGCTTGAAGTTCTGCTGATAAGATCGTTGCGGTCTGTTGTGTGTGTTGAAACTCCCGCTGTGTTCACGTTTCGCTGGTGGATTATATACATCGGGTTTGTATTGATTCCAATTTTGTCGCTGTGCATGTACAATTTGTCTCGAGTTTATCTCCATCGGCTGTGGTCCTTGATTGTGTTGCTGCATATTATCGTATTGCTTCTGGGGTTGATAATTCGTTGTTTGGCTCGAATAATTTGGTCTTCTTTCGTTTCTGCGTTCATGTGGCATATTTTTGTGGTGCTTATCTTGAGTGAGATGTAAATGCCTGTGCACATTATCATGTTCTATTCTGCGAGCAATTGCGAATGCGTGTTCTAGATCATTTATTGTAGCTGAATATAATGATCCTCTTGTAAAGTTGTCACTCATACCATCAATGAATATACGAACTGCGTCGTCGTTAGCATTTTTAATTAGTCTGTCGATTATATTCGGCGGATCACCTGACATAGTGATTTTTGATATTATTAAATTGAGATTTTTATTTATCTCGTCGTGGTATTCAGACAGTGTGCTTCTTTTTTGCGTGATGGCTTTCATCATGTCTTGTAGCACGTATAGAGGTTCTTGATTAGAGTACGTATAATCTAATCTGTTACGTATCGCCTCAAAATTAAAAATTGTGTTATAATTAGTTAACACATTCGCGGCTGCACCCTGTATTTTACTTTTCACTATAGTCAATGCTGCTGCGTACTTACTGTGTGTTTTGAAGTTTTTAATGCTGTCCATTAATCTGGATGCTTCTTCGCGCCACGACCGATAATTTGATTGATCGCCGTTGAAAATAGGTAGGCTTTTAAATGCGTCTAACTGTATTTCACTACCATCTGTATATGTGGTTCTTATTTCCTCTAGCACAGGTATGTTTGGTACTATGCCTAATCCAGATTTTACTTCATTTAGTTTTGTTTCTAAATTTTGGTTAGTTATTATTGCTGCTAACCTTGCATTCTCTGTGCGTGTGTGCTCTAGGGTTTGTGTTACTGTGTTGCTCCTGGTTTCTAAAGCTTCTAATCTTGCCATTAATACTGCGAGTTGTTCCATTTTGAACTCGTGTCTGTTGTCGTCGAATTTGTGTGTTTTTTTCCTCCACATATACACTTTCACTGAATTGCTTTGCTGCTTCGTACGAAGAAGCTATATTTGTACCTGCTATGCTAGGTAATTCTTGTAACCGGTAACGCGAGTGTTCTGTTTATACTAGATTTCACTACTTGTTCCCGAGGTCCGCTCGATTGAAGTTAAAAAGTATATTTAACCTCCTGGCAGGATCGCCAATTAAAACACTTGTTTCTTACTTTTAAAATTAAACAATATTTATTTGGAACTATGTCCTTTATTATTGAAATACTTTTTACTAATTCTAAAAGGAGCTTAAGGCTACTATGTAGTTACAATAAGACTGTTGATAAATTCATCATACAGTCGTATTTATATACTTTTCTTATCTATCTACAAGGAGACCCAAGCGTACAATCGTCTTGCTTGATAATGAAGAAGAGATAATATTCCAACATTGTATACAAACGATATTATCTCTTTTACATATGTTATCATTGTAGCGTTGTGTGCAAGACTGTACTAGAGACTAAAGATATCATTGAATACAAATAATGTTATCTTTTTTCTCAATATGTTTTGCTATGGATACTTAACTCGCGGCAAGTGTTGCTACATGTTTCCCAATTCGTTACTTTTCTTTCCAACACATTTTCCACACATGCCAACTGCCGACCGACACCACCTCCTCCTCCACCACCAGCTACTTATCGTTTGGAACGCATGATACGCCCAGACATTCATTTTCAGCACGTGTCGTACGTTCATTGCTTTCAAAGGAAAACAAAAAAAAACCACTCAGTGATTGTAAATTATTCCCGCGTAATCGTTTAGATTTTTTTGGTTTCGGCATAAACTGCTGCGATCCATATTGTTAAATATGTGTTTGTGTATGTCACTTAGCGCTTTGATAGCACACCGTACTGAAACTGAAAACACCCCTTTCAACGGGAAGGTGGTGGCTGGTGGGGTACGCTTTGGAATCTCTCGCGTGACACACTTTGGCGGAAATATTCGTGTAATGAGTGCCGATGTGGGGCGTGAGGAGGACGGTTCTGCGACGAGGACGCAGCACCGGGCCACCTTTTAATGTATTCCGCTGATAAATTAAATATTTAGTCTGGGAATGACGCGCCGCCGACGAGTCAGAGTCAAACTCATAGCCCCCAGACAACGGAATGTTTGCACCCTGAATTTTTATTAAACAAAAAATAAAAATAAAAATAATAAATAGCCAGACAGTGCTTTCATTCAATTTTAGCGAAATGTACCTACGTGTACAATGTGCGGCTGTTCGTAATTCATTTGTACTTTTCCGATGGCGCAATTAATGGGATTTTTGTGTAAACTGATAAAAAGCGGAACATAGCGGCGCGCGGTGGCGGTGTCGACAACCTGTTGCGAAACACAATGTCTATAGTGGAAGTGGTGATTCCACCAGACGAGGTCAGCGAAGGTGTTTCAAACTAAATGCCAACTCACGGTTGTTTTCTTTTTTTATTCTCTTTTTTTTTGTGAACCCAGACACTTTGTAATATTCCACTGAAAGAGATAAGACGATTTGCAGTTGCGTTGTTAATGGAAGCTTGATGAGATAATGCAGTCTCGCATTTTCTAAAGCTACCCGCACATGGGGCACCGAGTTGTCGAGCTCTGCAACAGTGATGCCAGATTTTCTTTTTCGAGCTGTTTCTGAATACATTTTCCGGTGGGTTTCTGAACGAATTTGTCGATGCGTTTTTTTTTTTAATTTTTGGAGTGTTTAAGCAGCATATTTCGGGATTATGTATTTATCGCGCTTTTGGAGTTTTTTTCGTTTTCAAAGTCGCAATTTAATTTGGACAAGTTTTTTAAATCGCTTTTAGTCGTTTTTCCAATCATTTTTGGACTCTTTTTAAGACACGTTCTTCTACTTGTATGTTTTTTTACACTTTTGTCGATTCTATATTAAACGCGTTTTTTAACTTGTTTTTGGTCGCGATTTTCAATGCATTTTTGGACCGTTTTTTCGACTCGTTACTGAACGGGTTTTGTAATGTCTTTTATTAAAAGAGATAAACGCTATTTTGGACACTTTTTTAAAATCACTTTTCGTGGTTTTTTCAAGCGTTTTTCGACTCGTTTTAAGACACTTTTTTCGATGTGTCTTTGGAGGCTTTTTCCGTTTTTTAATGCGTTTCTTATTGCTTTTTTCTACTCATTTTTAAAAGCGTTTTTGAATTCGGATTTGGATCTGCAATAGTGATACCAGATATTCATCGATGGGTTTTTGAACGTGTTTGTAGACGCTTTATATATCGCTTTTTTGACACATTTTTGTCACGTTTTGAGACAGGGTTTTCGGTGCCTTTTTGGGCGTACCTACTTGTAGACGCGTTTCTTAAATCTTAAAGTAATTTGGGACACGTTTTTGAAATTGAGTTTGTCGTTTTTCAATTCGTTTTAAGACACCTTTTTTAGTGCGATTTTGGGGGATTTTATCTACTTGTTATTGCTCGCGTTTATGGCTGCGTTATTGAACGCGAACGTGGAATTGTTATTGGATGCGTTTTCGAATGTGTTTAAAGATGAACGTTATTTTGTATACATTTTTGAAATTGCTTTTCGACTTGATTTTTTGGACATATAGCCTTTTTTAAGGTAGACGCAGTTTGGAATGCGTTTTTCGACTTGTTTTTGGAAGGGTTTTTTGACTCAGTTTTGGACACTTGTTTTTTTAAGATTTTGTGTCTTTGAAGATTTTTTCGACTTGTTTTTGGTGGCGGTTTTTAATCCATTTTGACAGCTATTTTCAATCGATATTAAAAGCGGTTTTCGGTGCGATTTCACACGCGTTTGTTGAAAAGTTTTTTAAAGATGAACGTTATTTTGGATACGTTTTTAAAATTGCTTTTAAACTTGTTCCTGGAAGCGTCTTTTGAAGCGCTTTTGAGCCTGATTTTCTTATGATGGACGCAGTTTTGAATTCGTATTTTGACTCCTTTTTGGGTGCGTTTTTCAACTGCGTTTTATTCGCGTTCTCTACCGATTATTTTTAACGCGTTTTTCGACCTGCCAAACAGTTTCTTGTATTTCTTGAGGAATTTGTGAAATGTCAGTTGTGCGTCGCATCAGTTTGACATAATTATACATTATGATGCCGAAAATTATTTGCGGCTAAAACTTCCTATTGATTGGAATCCATCATTGCACATATTTTTATTGCTGAATAAATTTGTAGGTATATAACAATTTTGCAAAATTACAATTGCTACCAGCTTTTCACGCCAGCATCGACCGCTTTCTTCCAATTTCGTCACGTCCTCTCAAACCTGAATCTAAGATAACAATCACAACCTCCGTCCACCATTGCAAAATGCATTTGATACACAATCGACAGAATGATTCTCCACGCAGTCGTGTAATGCAATTCAGTTTCATCGCTTCAAACCATGCCATGCCCAGACAACAATGACGCTGAAGCTGTGCCTCCGTTGTAAACAGACTCGCGCGCAAGTGCCAGCCATTCTGAAGGACACTGGCGCGACTCCGTATGCACCCAGCACCCAACTCTAAACCAGTTGGACCAGTGCTATGGCTTGTACTCGCTCCACTCCCAAAACAGACGCATGATGGTTCTTTGGCGGAACACTACGTTCAGGGCAAAACAGAGAAAAAAAACACAGTATCGGAAAATTGCTAACAACATTTGGTTTGTCCGTCCACTCCTAAGGCACACTGCCCCTGTCAATGTCCGTGGCGTAAAAAATTTCACAAAATCCCGAGACACTCCAACAAATTGCGAAACAAAAAAAAATAAAAACCAACAATCCTCCGGAAAGTTATTTCGAAAATCAAACCCAAACCCAATCGATTGTCTGCGGCGTTGCACACACGATAGCGATAAAAAAATCCAGCCTTCCCTCTGTTGGCCAGCCGCTCGCGCACAGTCATCGTTCGAATGCATAGCTGGGTTAATGACTCTCTCAGCCGGGTCTAAAAATAAACCCACCTAAGGATATTCCAGTAACTTAATCCATTTTATCTGCAACACACAATGGAGTGGCCCAAGATGGGGCTGCCAAAGCTGTACCTATACTCTCCTCCTGGAACAGGGTTTCGCGCAATTGGTCATCTGTGCGCTGTGAGTATGATGACGCTGGCGGCTGCAATGCGAATCTCTGAGGTGAATGGACACGCTATTCGTTGGATTGACCGCGGTGCACTTTGTAGAGTTTTACAGCAGACGCGGTTTTTTTTTTGTTTCTGTTTTTTGAGTTTGTTGATCTCCGGTTGCTCTGTGCTGGAAGATCGCGTCTGAAGGTAGAGAGACACGAGCCTTTCGGATGAAACATAAAAATGTTGTCAACGTGTCGCGAATGCATGATATGCAGCGGTTGGGGGTTGAAACGTTTGTGTAACACATGATTGGCCATTGACGAAAGTTGACACGAGCGTGGGCATCGAAGCTGTCTTACATTGTGAGGTTCCTATAATTCAGACCAGAGTTTATGCGACGTTAGGTTAAGTGTGGTGAGATGGTAAGATTCGGAGTAATAGTTTTCCGTAATACGTACATTTACACTGATTCCGAGTGCGAATGCGATATACAACCGTTTTTAGGTTAAATGCACGATAGCGTATTTCAACAAAGGTAGGAAGACGCTATAGGTTGGATTTCAAAATGTCTAGAAGCTTAAACTGGGCAAACGCAATAAAAGATATGATTAAAATGAAAAAAAAAACGAAGAAAATTACAGCAATATTTTTTAAAAGTAAAGAAGGATAAATTCAAATAATATCTACTAAAAATTAAAGCAATTCTCTTTTTTTATGTAAAGGGTATTCCATAATTCAGAGTTTGAATTTTGCGCCATTTAATAGCACAATGATGCACAAGTCCATAGTGTGAGATAAACGATGAGAGCTACAAACTTTTCGTATAGCAGATTTTTTGTATAACAGTTCATTGGTGGATCTTACTAAAAATATGCACCACTTCAACTCGAGAGTACATATATATAATTATATTTTAACCGAGGAGTGGAAGTGAAAATAAGGAATTTGTTTTCCAAGTACAGAACCTTGGGGCACTCCCAGGTTGTTTCTTTTAGGGTTACTTATATTGCTTTCAACGTTAACTCGTTGCATTCTGTCCACTAAAATTAATGATCGACTATATCAAACGCCTTGGTGATGTCGACAAAAATGCCAGCGCAGGGAGGTTTGTCATCTTTTCTCCCATTACTAATCGACACAGAGACCAGACCGGTTACAGCAAATCGAAGGAAGATACTACAGACTTCTGTTGTTAGAATTTTTGATAGCTAAAAGTTGTCGCTTGGTATGAAACTCAAAGTGAACTTTATTTCTACTCATGCAGTCGAATTTTTTGAGTAAAACTTAATCACCATCTCCGAAATTTACACTCAAAGAGTAGTGTGCATCGACTCAACCCTTGAGGGTATCCCCAAGCTGCTCCCGCTAGACTTCTTCATATAATATAGTCGTAAGAACTACCAAAAATACTTTGACCATGTACCTATCACTAAATCACGCCATTATTAGGCTTCATAGACCCTTTTCAAGCGTCAATTCCGGCAGAAAATAATGGAAGAACACAAAAATCTGTGTCTTTCCAGTTGAGGTATTGGTAGTAGTCATGAAAGCCGGGCACCTTAAAAAGCAATAAATGCACCCGAAATCGAATCAAAGCTTGTAGACAACGAGGCAGCAAAAAACTAGAAAGAAAAGGTTATTAAAGATAGATATCCCGCAATGCATGCACAAGCTTAAAGCCGGGCGGAAAGCTACAAGAGAAACACCCTCGTTGAAACTTTAAAGGCGCACGGTAATCTACGGTACCATGTGCGGAAAATGCATCTGACTGAAGACGAACTTTGCAGAGGCCTTGATGGCGTAGGAGGTCTCAAGACGCAAGCTTTCCGTGCTAAAAAAAAACTATTCCTTGAAATCACAGGAACTGGACCACTTCCACTTCAACAATCTCTCTAAATGGTTTGAATCGGCGCAATAAGTTATTGATTACATTACTTTTTAAATAGGGTAAAGGACAGCCTCTTTGTCCCAACGGGTCAGTGTAAGACTTCTGCTTATTTTAGCAAGATTGGAGTTCTGTCAAGTTTAGCCTTTTAGTTTCCCCAGTCTAAGATTTAAAATCAGAAAACACAAGTTGGCTGTATAAAAAGTTGCTTCCTACTCTCAGCCCTAAAACGGCTGATTCGATTGTTCATTCCCAAGCTCTGCGTCACGTAGCTCCCCGCACACAGATATACCTATACTACTCATGCAATTAACAACAATGCTTCCTTATGGCCAGACCACAACCCCTATTAAGTGCCCGTACTCAACACCGACGATGACGATGACGACGACGACGACGACAGCAGCGCGATCCATTTATGCAGACTTGCCAGTCGAACGGACACTAAAAATGCATTCCCATTCCCAATAAAACTTAATCGGATTTCTTCATTAATTAATTAATTAATTAATTATTATTGAGTGCGCACAGTGCACTCGGTGCATAGTAATAAAGAAGTATGTCTGCTGATCCGCTGTCTCGTCTCGCCTCGTCGTAATTCAAGTTTTCGTTTTCGATTTCGCTCTTGCTTTTACTTTTGCGATTTGCTGTTGCATATTTTTTTCTGTTTTTGGTTTGCGTCCGCTTTACTTTTGCCCTGGCTTTGCGCAATTAAAATCCCTTTACTGCCTAGAGCTAGAGCAAAGGGCTGTGGCTGTGTGGCGTGGGAGTTGGCTTGGCTGGTGGTGCCGCGCCAATGTTGCACGTTCAAATTGCATTAATTGCACTATGCACTCTGGCTCGCTGTGTTGTGCACTTTTCGTATATTTCTTTATTTTGCGCTTCCATTTAACTTGATTAATTAAATCGATGAGTCAATCGGTTATCGCCCATATGGGGTGGTGGTTTGACGCGCACTCAAATTGTCGCCCTGGCGATAAAGAAGGCTATATAAATGATTAGACTCAAGGGTTCATTAAATTTGCATATATGCATTTATTTTTCGGTTTATTTATTTTGAACTTTGCTATTTGTCTGGCTGTGAAATGTGAATGAGCAGATACCAATGTGGGCCTGGATTAAGTCGACAGCACTTACCTTGAATTGGGATAAGAAGAACGACGAAGAAGAAGGCGGGAGTTTGTGCTCTATACATAACAGGGCTGAGGTTGACATTTGGCATAGGCACACGCATGTCATTAAGTGAAATATTCCTATAGATAGTTAGATCTAACGGGCGGCGGGTGTTTCGTAGAAAATGAAGAACAAATATGAGTTCAGGTCTTTCGAGGTATAAAAGAAATCGAAATGTGAACCGCACTGTCATCGCATCTGTATCGGGGTGTTAGTCCATTCGGTTCTTTTGTTACTAGCAATATCTGCGCAGTGGCTTAGTGGTAGTGTGTTGGGCTACTAAGCGAGGGGTCTCAGGTTCGAGTCCCAAAAGGGCCAAATTACATCTTAAGGTTTTTTTCCACTGCGCCACCTCTCGCGAACATATGACAAACATCCGAGAGTAAAACTGTCATGAATGAGCTTCTCAATTAGCCGTTTGGACTCGGGGTAAAATTGTAGATCCCTTCCATTCGTCCCAAAAATTGAAAACCCACACAAAACGAATGGTTGTGAGAAGCTAGGCCTTGGGTCCCATAGACCTGTCGCGGCAAAATATTTATTTATTTATTTAATATCTGCACTGTTAATAGATCTTCGCCCGGCGTTGTCAAAATTGTATCTCAATGGTTAGGTTCACTCACTGCCAATGCGTAAGCCAGCAGGGATGTTTGGCAACGACGTGATGCGGGATGGCTTTCTACGACAGATGTTTGTGGACTAAAAAGGCTGTTGTGGCGAATGGTTTCGAAAAGGATTGAACGGTGTTCCGGAAAAGAATAAGAGAACTTTTTGACGTCGGGATTTACTTGGAGAGTCGCCTTCTCGGAAGTCCAAACAGGCAAAGAGCTATCTTGGAAGGAGTGTGGTAAAAACTCTGAGTGTAATTACATAAGAGTGTTCTGATGGTAGACGATAGGTATCCGTTGGGTTGGGTTCGATATCCCGCCTTTTATAATCCCGATTCTTAAAATCCCGCTTTCTATAATCTCGCTTTTATAATCCCGCTTTTTTGAAATCCCGCTTTTTAAAATCCCGCCTCTTATAATCCCGTTTCTTGTTATCCCGCTTTTACAATCAAAAGTAGTTGCGATTTTTGATAATTAAAATAAATTTATCAATGAGTGTTTTTTTTAAATGCAGTTTATTTTATCGTTTATTATTTTTAGAGCAAGTAACAAAGTAAGAAACAAATAATATCAAAATAAATTTGTAAGAAATAAATATGACAATCTTTAATAATTTAAAAAAAAAATATATAAAGTTATGCTATATAATATTCTGCAAAAGCGAACAAAAAAAAAATTCAAACCATAAACAACATTTTTTATTTTATTAGTTCAAGTGTATATTATAAGCAATGCGACGCAAAAAACATTTTTTTTTGATAACAATGTTTTGTAAAAAACCGGATTAGCGGGATTTGGCGGGATTTTAAAAAGCGGGATTATAATAGATCGGGATTTTGAGCAGGCGGGATTTTAAAAAAGCAGTATTTTAGCAGACGGGATCTTAGAACTATTTTTTTGGGATTTTTGAAAAGCGGGATTCCGATACGCTCCCGTATCCGTTGGATGGAAATACAATATCAAACCCAAGGACGTTGCACTTCTTTCCAATGAGGAAGACATCTGAGAACAGTTACATGTTGGCCAATCCTTAACAGATCATTGAAGACTAGCGTTTTGTTTAACTAGGGCCGACAATTAGTTCACGTCTTCATTCTAGAGAAAGAGAAAACTAGAATTGAAACCGATCAAGGAGAATAACGCAGTTATAAACTTATTAGGAGAAGTAAAATATCTAGAATTAATCCTACAAAAGACTCTCACCTCGAATTCACACCTTGATCAAGTCAACAAGAAGGAGGTACACGCCATAGAGATATGTGTCCGAGAATGCCTACGAAGGCGCACAAAAGGTGCCCGCATATATAGGTACATCCTCTCAGACAGCCAGGCAGCTCTTAAGGCCCTAAGATTGTATTCGATCGGGTCAAAGCTGGCCTGGGAATGGGAAGATGATCACTGGACGGAATCCAAAGGACAGAGGCAAAAAATTCATAAGCCCAGATCGTAGTCAAAGAAAAAAGTTACTTGGGCTAAGCAAGGAAGATCTAAGGATCCTAACCCATCTAAAAAAAATGACACTTTCCGACGATGACTATTGTCGACTCTACGGAGAAGAGGAGAAGACAATGGAACACATACTCTGCGAATGCCCTGCTGTGGCAAGGGGCAAGAAGCAATGCTGGCTTTTCATGCAAAATTGGTAAAGCTGGGTAAATTTTTGAAGAAGGACAGTCTTCTATCATCAGAAGGGCCGAAGTGATGTCGCCAAAGCCTTAAGTGTTTGCACAAGTTTACACAAGTTGATTTTCTGGGGCGAATTTCGACTCGTAGAGGTGGTTAGAGGAATACAGAGTATCTAAGTGAGCACCTATCTGTTGACGGATGGACTCATGCCTCGCTGATTTAGTAAAATTAAGAGCACGTTGTCAACTCGGATTCCAATACGTACTATAAACCTAACCTTTAGTTGTCTGCCTTCAGAAGATGGTGAAACGTCCGTTTTCATTGTGCGCACTACCTTTAGACAATGTCTACCATTTCTGTATAGGAATGCAAGAGGCAAGACTTTTCGAGACGATATGCATTTGACATAAGCATGGGACAATGGGGGTTTCAATTGCCTTCTTTGTAAACCCTTACTTGATTTGGAATGCTTTGCTATTTTTAGAGTTTTTAGCCTAGATCCCTAACTGCGTTAAATTTGTCACCATACTCACACCGAAAACCATTTCTGACACTTCCATATCAATAATTCTTATGATTTATATTTTTTTTATATTTATGATTCACAGCCAGTTGACAATCTGGTGATCGACAAGCCCAAACCACCTCTAGAACTTTCAAACATTTCTGGCAAAAACGTCAGTATGGAAAAACGTTTCCAGGAACTGCATCAATGCACAGGATCTCCAGCAGATCTCCGCAACAAAGACCCAAATTAACCCGAAATGCGAAAAGTTATTCACTCTGAGGTAGGTATGCACCCTAAAATTAAACGAATAAAATAAAACAACAAAAAAAACCTCACAATAACTTTAGACGTCAGATGTCATTCTAGGAAAATTTCAGGTGTGAATACCAACACGCAGCAACCATTCCCGTCCCCCCTCGAGGTAGAACTTAATTGCTAATTAAGAAATCCCGAAAACTTTTCACTCTTATATTCGTATTTGCTAGACGAAAATAAAAAAAAAAACTCATCACGACACTTTTTCCGTAAACGCGCGACAAAGTCTGCAAATGAAACTCAACTCACCATGAATGCTGTTGGGGATGCGGAGGTCAGGATGAGGGCGAGGACACGTCTTTCCTTCTTCTTGTTGGGAAACTTTTTCGCCAACGAAGGGTTGTCTGACATAAGCTACGTATATCCGACAAGAGCGTTAATTTATGGATGGGTAATTGTTGAAATTTAATTTTCACATCGCGCACACGAAAGTATCTCGAATCTCGATTTCCGCCGCTTGTTTACAGAACGAATTCCTTAACAGAAGATAAAGCGTGTAGAGCGGTGCCTGGTGCGGAGCTGCAGCGGAATGTAAGATGATTTGTTAACTCGTGTTCAGGGTTCATTACTCTCTCGCTTTTAGTGTATGTGCAAAGGTAGTGTTCCATCCATACACGCGCGGAGTGGTTGGTACCTCTAACAACACATTTATCTTTCGGAGCATCAACAACGGGGGCATCCGTGATCCAACCAACAACGGACAGTGGAGTCCACTGTACACGTCGTATTCAGTGTCCGGGTTGAAGTTGCATTCGCTAAGAAATACATCGTTATGAAGATAACAACACTGAATATCCAGGAAGAGCGACACGACCGACGGTGTTGCTGGGAGATTTGCAATCAAGGCAAATAATTCGACGACTTGAGCGACGATAATAATTACATGAATAAACAAATTGCATGGTTCATTGCAGCTGCCTTTAACGATGCACGGCCATGATGATGACGACGACGGCGACCAGTGAAATCCCGGTGCAGAAAGTTTTTGAGTAAATATCCTGCTGGAAGTTATGACTTGACATGACAGTGGTTTATTATGATAATAACATTAAGAAAATTATCTACTGAATTGGAAGCGAATGGAAATGATTACGGGAGACGGTGCGGAGGTTCGAGTACTGATCTTCTGGCGCGAATGTACGATAGCAAGAAGTTCACTTCAATTTGAATAGTCGTATGCCCGCAGTTGCGGAGTACGCCGTAAATTATATCAAATCAAACAGTGGTAAGTGTGGTGGACTATCGATAACAAAAACAAAATTAAATTATTAAGGCATTTTCCAGAGGTTGTAAGAAGCTAGAGGCTAGGTTGTAAGAGGCTAGGGCCTGCAGCCCGCAGCCATTCGGTTGTATGAGTCCATTGGCACGTTTCAATGCTTTGACCCCAAATCTGCTCTTCGGTGTTCCCTGCAAATATTATTGTAACCAGGCAATGTCACCAGTTTTTTTTTTTAGAAACTACTCCTATATGGACTCCTATGGACTGCTTTTTTTTAAAAGATTGCAAAAGCTATCACTCTGCTTGTCTTCATGGAATTTGGCTCAAAGGACTCGATCGCGAATACAAGCGGGTGACTACGGTTAAAGGAGCCGAATGAACATTGAACAACCAAAGAACCAGTTTTCCCGGCACTGTACACGTATATAAGCTTCATGCGAGCGAAACTTTGACAATTTTTATATTATTAACAGCATAAAAAATAAATGATTGATGATTATGAAAAGTTTGTTTTGTGTAATTTGCAACTCGTAACGAGTATATTCCCTGACACTTGTTGCTTTGACATATTAGGCGGCTCTCAAACTGAGGCAACAAGCAATAAGAATTACGCAATTTTTATTTTAACCTATTCTGCATTCTCACATTGAGGTAATAGTGTTACCAGAAATTCCTAGCTGTCATGTCATCCAACGACTCCGATAATACGATTTTCCTAATGTGGTGGAATTTATGAAAAAGAGACAAAAAAAAAAGGAAATATTGGGTGCACCCCTCATTTAACAAAATCCCTTAGGATATTTTTCCAATATTTGTACAAATTTTGTATTAAAAACTGGATCATCCGACATATTGTCCAAAATTATTAAAACGTAGTAACCATATGCAAAAGTTTTTTAGCGCTTTTCAACATGCGCTGTGTATTGCCAGCAATAATGTTGCCGCTACCAGCAACATTTTTTGTTCGACTGATATTGAGTTGCTGTGAGACGTCTAATTTGATTCACAGTAAAAAAAACTGTTAGCGATAAAATCGCATGTTTCCTATTGCCAGTTGCTTGTTGTTTGTTGCCTCAGTGGGAGAGCCGTCTATGAAAAGGGGGGGCCACGGTAAAAATATGTTAAAATATTTTAATTGTTTCGACGATGAAAAGGGACGGGGGGCATGGTAAAAATACCATAGATCACCTATGCTGCTGTGGTCTGGTGGACAGAAACGAACGAAGGGAAGACTGGGAAAAATACAAACCAGACCCATCACGTTTCGACCTCGTCTGGTATACAGACGGGTCTAAGGAGAATTGAGGGACTGGTTTTGGTATTCATGTAGAGTCTGGAGTCTGAAGTTGGCAAAAATGCATCCATATGTCAGGCTCAAGTCCTTGCTATTAACTATTGTACTAGAATAGATCTCAGTTCTAACACACGTGGTTAAATCATATTCATCTTCTCAGACATCAAAGCTCTCACAGCTCTTGACTCATCCGTCATTAAATCGAAGCTTGTCCTGTCCTTATACATGGCCAACCACGAACTTGCTAAAAAAACCTAGTCATTCTTTACTGGATCCCAGAACACATCGGCTTTGCTGGTATCGGAGCAGCAGACACCGAAGAAATAAGACCTGAACCCTTCTTTGATGTCAGCAAAAGAGTTTTTAAAAACTACTACACTAAGAGCCTGGCTCGCTACAAAACGAATGAAGTGTGGCTTAAATCTTTTGAGCAGAACTGCACCAAACAATTCTTTCCCAAACTCCCCTCTAGAAAACCTAGTTTCCCAATTAACCTGGACAGACATAACTTGAGAATCTTAACAGAAATATTGAGTTGCCATTGCATCCTGAAAAAAACATCTTCACTGAATTGGCTTCTCACCGGATCTACTTTTAGAGAGTGACGAACCCTCTTTTCATATTCTCATGGAATCTCCGGCCCTCTTGCGTTTTAGAAAAAACATCCTCGGCAAAGTAATCGTGACACCTCTAGAGAAGATCTTCGTCTTCCTGAATACCTCCAGAGTGAAAAGATTGCTTTAGAACTCTATCAGGGAAGGCACAATAGACTCCTTCTTCAGGAAAGCTATCCCATCTAATAATCTATCTATCAAACGTAAAAAATATGTTTGGCAAACATTTTAAATTGCTTTGACATATATTGAATATTTTTTATTGACATATCATGAAAATGGGGGACCAAGGTAAAATATGCCAAAAATGTTAAATTGGTTTACCTATGCAACATTACCAATTGACAGTACACCTCTTCACCTCAAGACACTAGACTCCCAAACCTCTAACCAAACCCTACGTATTTTGCTCGAACACAAATCACTCCCTACGCTCGATTTCGTCAGTCAATTGTGTGAGCAATTTCAGCTCCTTAAACGTGCTTGAAAGTCACAACAGTTTATTCCCCCTCTTAGGATACCAATCAGTGAGCGACTGACAAGATCCTACAACCTACACCCGTCATTAACACCGACTAACAAATTCCCAAAAGCCGAGTTCACAAGGCCAGACCGCATAAATAAAATGAATTCCAACACAAATCCCAAAAACAATCCTAATGGGCGTGTAAATCTTGCCAGGCCTTCGCCTCTATTAATCATCCAATCAAAGGAAGCTGCTCGTCCCACCTGCCGGTGCGGTATAGCTGGAGAGCGTTTCGTCTTTGGGAACTTTGGAAACACGGATGCAGTGAACAGTCAACTTCAAATCAACATGCAGGATGAGAAACTTGGCTAGACAGAGCTTATGTGCGAAGGATATTAGAATAACAAAACAAGCCCCCCCTCTCTGACGTTCACAATGGCTGACATGCAGAAGAAATGCATCCAACGTTGGTGGTAGGTGGTTGGCGGCTTGCAGTCGACTCCCCCGCTCTCTAATCTTGGCATGCCAGGCATTCTATGTCGACGTAGACTATAGAACACAATGGCAGCAGCAGCGGCAGCAACAACGTCATCATCCTCCTCTCGATGTCAGTGCATTTTCCAACTCAGTGGTCTAGCAATTGCATTAATTTGGTTGAGATGGTCTATTGTTGTTGTGTCATCATTGTCAGTAGCAACAGCAGGAGCTATTCATCCTTCGCATTGTGTTTAACGTGTGTATGTCCTGCATGATGGGGTGTCTGGTAATAGTTTAGATTTTTGTCTAATTTTTTTTATAGCTCCATTCACCTCGAAAAGGATAATTGTCTGCGAGGGTGTAATAAACTAAAACGTTTTGTAGCCGGAAATAGATGCGACTTGAGGTGTTTTCTTTTTATTCCGACTTCATTCGTTGTCTCAAGTTAAACCTGGTCGTGTTCCGTTGCTGCTTTCTATGCGTATGTCAGTGTGGGCGCCACACGCAGCTTCTATAGATGTTTGATGCTAAACTGCAGGGGTGTACAAGCTAATAGTACAGTGAATGGTGGAGGGATTTTTCTTAGGGTTGCCTAATATTGTTTAGAGGCGACGTACTTTTGAAATGGCTCCTCTTTTGGTTTTCACTAACCTTAAGTTCCTCTGTGTCAAGATTAGTATGGAATTATAGTAGGAGGTAAACATGATACTTACTGACTTCGCTGCAGTCCGCGGTTCACCTGCAGTCTCCCAAGTGTTTCTCGCAAAAGCCTTCTTAGGCCAAAGTAAAAGCGATTACCAAGTGAAATTTGCTGCTTTATTTCAGAGTTGACTTAATAGCGGAGCCAAAGTCCCTAAGCAGTGATGCCATTCTTTACGGATTCCAGGCATTTCTGATTGAAATCTCTGATTGACCAGAAAAAAATTTGAAATCCTATCTAACCGATTTTTGACAGAAACGAATAATAATTTAAACCTAAAAAACATTTTTTGACCGGAAAAATAATATTGTTCGATAGACTAGACATTCAGTGGCGTGGCGTTCATATAACCCGATTCCTACCGACTTCCCTTTTTAAATTTCCACCACTCAACAATACTACAACGTACTTAACGAACACGCTCAAAATTTTCGTTTGCCCTGATTAATACTTGCAAACGCACCAGTGGCAGCTCGCTGTGTTCTGCCATGTCCATGTCGTCAGCGCGCGCAAAAAGAGAGTTTTGAAAAATTCAGTTCCAGTGGCTTGCGAGTTTCGGACATTTTTCTCAAGAATAATGTTGAAAACGTCACATGGCATCGCATCGCCTTGCCTAAATCTTTTTTTAAATCAAATGCCTCGGTGAATTTTTTTTCGATCCATATGGTCATTCTGCACAATCTGACAAGTTTGACAGGGATGAAATAAAATCGGTAAAAAGTTGGTGAGTATAAATCTGGCCATTTGTATTATTTCCAGGATCTGTGTGAATAATTGGTCGGTTGTGGACTTACCGGGTCTAAAACCGCACTGATAGAGAATACTGGAGGAGTGACGGTTCGATGGTCGATGGCCGTATTATTTTCTGAGGTAACCTTGTGCTAGCTACAGTAACATTTCGTCCTGCAGCAAAGTCAATAAGCCAATAAGCGTTCAAATCAACTAACACGATAACGTCATACTTATGACATTGCTCATATGTTTTGTAGTATCGTCCTTATCTCAGCTGTTCAGGTAGGCCTACTGTATTGTTGCTTATAACTCTAAACTTCTTATTCACTAACTTACAGATTTTGGATCTCACATTATCCATGAACCAATGGAACCAAGCTATACTTGTCTGCTAGAAGGATTTCAGCTGATTGCTTGACCTCATGGTTATCAGCTTGAAAGTACTGATGCCATTCTCTTTTATAGCGTTATTGGTTCAAGAATTCACTACATCAAGCACATAAACCAACCAATAAAGACTGCATTTGGGGAAAAAGTTCGACTACCCCTGAGGCAGAGAAAAAAAAAACAACCGCACCACAGGCAAACAATTTAGAATAATCAGAACTAATTGAATTGGTAGCTGCATCCCTCCTACTCCGCAGTCCTTCGTCTTCGAATGAGACATCTCAGTGGGTACTTCAATTTCTAATGTTTTCCAGCACACCATCCAAACCACCACCACAACCAACATCATCATCAGCACCACTACCACCGACAGTATACCTCACGCTATACCACACAAAAAGCACTCTAAGCACCTTACCTTGTTCCCTGGGTGAGAGCGATGGAAAAACTGTGTTCGCTGCAAGTGTGCGAGTGGTGAGCGGTAAGTGTACGTATGGTTTTGGGCTGCACACTCAGTAGAAGATATGTTTATCTACCGTGAATTAAAATTTCACCACATACAGAATTTTTATCCCTCGTCTAGACTGGATGCAAACAACCCAGGGAACCCATACTGGGTAGAAGGTGCATTGCCATTAGATGCATAAATACCACCCTCCGCCAATCCGTTTAGCTGCGTTCGCAAGCAAGCGGGAGAAGAAAGGAGAGAAGCGCACCAAGACTGTGGTTCATTCTGCATCTTCTGATGGGCATTTCTTAGTATCTCGATAAAAGATGTATGTCTTGGGTGGTTGGCTGGCTGGTTGGTTGGTCGTTGAATGTCATTGAGGACATATCCTTGGGTGACTATGGATTAGTTAAATGGGATCATCCCACCGAATGAGGGGATAAGTGAAATGAAAGCAAACGAAAAGAGGATTTTTTATGCGAACTTCAGCAGAATTTACAATGAAATACACTACACAGCCGCACCAAGAGTTGTTTGTGTGTGGGTGTGTCACGAATTGATCGCTTCTAATTAATGCAATTAACTTAATTGCCACGGTTGTGACTTTTGCTTTTCACACACACATTTTTGCTTGGCTTTTATGGGATTAGCCAGCCATCAAGAAGTCTTTAAAGTTATACTTTTGTTACACGCCTTGCGGAAGGACGAAGTTGTTTAATTGAACTCGCGTTATGTAACCAACTTATCGATTCGGCTTTCCACATGAGAAATTGTAAAAATGTAATTCAGCCAGCGAAATAATTATCAGAAGCCAAATAAATAATACCCAGATGAGTCTGAACAGTCCTTGGATAATATGATAGGAAAGCAATTTCAAAACTTTGAGAACCCCGCTGAACCTTCTAGATGGACGCGTGGAAGGAGTTGCACTTGGTCTCCTGCAAATGGATGAGTTACCTACTATAAATATGGAAATAAATGTGATGGATGCATAAAAAAATTCTTAATCCTCCTGTATGTAATTTTTTAAGCTTCTTCTCGATGATCGCATCTTCTTCTTCCGCAAGTGTTTTGGCGATTTACAGCCTAATCTTTCAGGGAATTCAAAGCGAATAAAATGCAAGTCATCTAGTGTACAGCAGCATAAAGCAGTAGTTGGATATTTTTATGAAATCGATCCAAAGAAGATTTAAAATTTTGTTTTTTACATTTCATCCTCTTTCTGCAAGGAGTTTTTCGAGATCATAGTCATGCATGCAATAGTTTCTATATTTTCTTTGCTAAAATTAACACTTTGATTTGATGATTCATTCGAAACATGTACAAGTTCCTCGATTGAAGGTCTCCAAGACTGGATGGCGTTTCAAAATATAGCCCTAAACATCCTTCGAAACTATAACTTAGCTTATTTGTCGATGCTTATCGCGTGTTTTTACAAGTTTTCTTTGTGACTTGAAAGTGCCGGCAATAAGAATATATTTTGGCAAGACTGAGTCGCATAAAACGTTCTCCTTCATATCAACTGTTATCAAATAACAATGTGAGGCTAAAGCTATCAGTAAAAAACATATTTCGAAAGTTCTAATTGAAACAAACAAATTTTGCTGATGCTGCCCTATGATTGGAAGTAGGGTTCACAATATACCGACATCTTTACACGCGGCATTGACATTTACAAAAATACTACGTAGATATAACACCAGGATTTGGGTTGTCACTTTTCAGAAATTCTTATAACACGGCCATATTTTTATTTAAAAAAAAAAACTAAGCTTGGGGATCTTATTAAGAAGTCTTATGTTATCCTAAATATGTGTTTTTGGTAAAAATCGTTAGAGCGGTTTTTGGAAAATTATCAAAACAAAAAAGTTCAAAAAATATTCTTGTTCAAATATTTAGCTGAGAACTGAGCAGAAAGTATTGTGCAGGATGTAAGGTGTAAGCATAAGAACATACATTTTACTCCAACTATGCATTTTTATCAAAATCCTCATTCCAGTATTCATGTAGGCAAACTACAGAAAATCAAATTCTCAAAATATGCCTTTTTTTCAAAAATGCATTATATTTTAATTTAGGGAAAAACAGACTTTGCAATCGAGTTAGTAATGACCATATTACCACAGGTATGCATTTTTATTAAAATCGTTTAGACGGTTTTCGAGATAGGTAAGTCTATTCTTCAAAAGTACCGTTATTCGATTTTTTAGGCGAAAAACTGGTTAAGCAGCGACTTTAACCTTACCTACCTAAGCTCAAATAGCAATCTTTGTTGAAATCGTTAAAACCGTTTTCGAAAAAAATCAAAACTTGTTTTACACAGTTATATGGGACCGTTAATAATTGGGCTTACTTCCCAAAAAAAAATTGGTCCCGATCGGTAAGGCCATAAACTCCAAATCGGAAGTTTAAAATAAATTCGTCCCACCGTTTAGGCTGTAGACAGACGGAGAGACGGACAAAATTGCTTTCAGATACCAACAAACATGTGTACACATCCTGCAGGAAGAAAGGAGTGCCATTCCATATTTCTACACCATTTGTCTCAAAATAAGATAAAATCAGAAAAAAATGTTTCTGGGTCTCTAGGGCGTATACGTACTTAAATTAAATCAAACCAAAACCATTCACGTGTTTATCTCACTGAAAGCATATACTTACGCCAATACTGGGTCACTCGCAAGCAACACATGCTTCGTTCCGAACAACAAAAACCCCCAACCAGAATGCGCGTCAAGACCAAAGGCATAAGTCTTATTTTTTTGGACACCAAAATCGCGCTCAACCAAAACTGGGACAGCTATAAAGTACCGTCCACGACCATCGACATAACTTTAATCCACTCCAGACGCTATTTAGTGGTGAAAACCCATGACAACAATATCACATCAACAAGAATCGTGTCTCGCCAGCATCATCCACTCCACCACCCCACCACCAATGACACGGCTTGAAAAATTTGAAGCATTGGCATGTTTCACTCATAGCCCCAATCACGAAGCAAGACGAAAAACGTCTCGAAATTATTATTTCGTTTTTCTTTCACACAGCGCAAAAGGACGATCACGACGACAACGAAACATTTGCCAAATGGCCTTCCAGCTGCAGCGTAGCTTAGATCTCCCGATAAAGCCCAAAGGCGGTTGGTTGCTCTACTATAACCAACAAATATGGGCAAAAAGAATACGACGCCTTTGGGTGTCGTTTAATTCTTGGAGCAGAGTTTTATCGCCACTGCACTGGGCTCAATTCTTTTTTCTTCTTCTTTCGTCCTGTTTTGCGGCGATACTTTGGTTTTTTTCTTACGACATTCGACCCAAATCTATATCTATAACGGGGGATGTGGGAATCGGTTGGCCTTTTCAGTGTCCCCTATCACATATTGTTTGGAAGGCATTTTCCTGCATCCTGTGCCAAGTAGGTTACAATGTATGCCATGGTGGGTAGTCAATTGTGCATGCAGTCGACGCTGCTAGACCATTGCAGTCGGCTAGGGAGGAATTTAATCCAATTTCGACGGGAAAGTATGTGAGCCACTGAGAAATGGTGTTTTTTTTGGAAATGTTTCCCTTGTGACCGCACTGGATATTTATTTTTTTTTTCGACAAAATTGGTTGCAGATGACTGGGAATATATGAACCAATTTGGATGCAGGCAGCAGCAGCAAGGGGACTTGGTTGACATGAACAAGGATATCCAATTATGAGTGTATATGTATGGGAGAAAATGTTGTTCAGTATGTCACCAAGTCGACCCCAGCCGTAGGCACCAGTGAGGAGATTATTTCCTATTTGCGTTTGTAATGGAAATTGCATTTGGTAGCCAAATACGGATACGGAAACTCACTTAACTATGGCGTAGTGTTCGGTAGCAATGCCGGTGCTAGAGTGAAGTGGTTGGGCTACATGTCAATGGGCCTTAGTTTATATTAGTGGATGTGTCTCTCTATCGGTTAAGCCGATGATCGACCATCGTGTATGGAGTAGGGGGATGGATGCCATTGGAAACAATTTGCCTGCATGACAAATGGTTTGAAGGATGTCGGTGCTGATGTAACTTAGATCACTACGATTGTTGGCCTTAATCCGATTGGAAAGAGCAGAACACCCGAGTTATAATTTTATCGCAAATATTTTTTTATTGTCATTTGGTGTGTTGATAATCATAATGAAATGTACCAAAAATTTAAAGTTTGAATGCTTTTGTGTTAGATACCTAAAAATCCCACAATTTCGCTGCTTTTTTTACCTTTTTCCAGACATCAAAAGCGATAAATCCCGCGATCTGACAACATTAAGGGACTTAAACCACCTCCCACTCCTTTGCAAAAGATAGAAATTTCCTTTAATCCAATAACACACTCAATGTTTTTTGACGCCTTTTTTGGACACATATTTTGACTCATTACTTGACGCATTTTTCGGTGCGTTTTTGACTGTTTTATTGATGCGTTTGTTAAAGAATCTTTCAATCTTTGCAGGCGTCTTTGGCGCAATTGAGGACGCGTTCCGATTCGTTTTTGGACCCGTTTTTACCCCTTTTTTGATGCGTTTTCAGAAAAAATTTTCTGAGCATTTAGTATTTTTGTACTTGTGTTTGACTCCTTTTTGCACGTGTTGCTCGATGCTTTTGCGGACGTGTTTTTATACTCGTACTTTGACTCATTTCTTGATCTGTTTTCTATTTTATTTTTCGGCCTTTTGGATGCTTTTTTGACGCGTTTGTGTTTTTAGACGCATTTTCGTATGTGTTTTTGAAGTCGTACTTTAAATCAATTCTTCAAGTGTATTTCGATGCATTTTTTACCGTCAATGTGTTTTTTGACGCGATTTTGTTTTCGACGGGCTTTTGGATGTGTTTTTTAAGAATTTTACGATGCATTTTTTGGCTCGGTTCCGACACATTACGGACTCATTTTTTGACGCTTTTTCGAACTATTGTTACAAGTTCTTTTGCACGCTCTTTTCAATACTTTTTTGGGCATGGATTTTTACTCGTAGTACCTCATCTCTTGACGAATTTTTCGAGTTGTATTTGATGCGATTGGATAAATTTTTTGACGTTTTTCGAAGGCTTTTTAAAAGCTCTTTTATACTTGTACTGGACTTGTTTTTGCACGCGCGTTTTCCGATGCGTTTTTGGACGCATTCTTTGAAGCTTTTTTGTACGCATACTTTTGGGAGGGTTTTTGGACTAGTTTTTGACGTATTTTTGCACGCGTTTCTGATTGATTTTTGGAACTGGTATTGACCTTGGTTCTTTTTTTTGGTAATATTTGAAGGTTTTTTATACGCTCGTACTTGACTTATATTGGACGCGTTTTAAGACGCATTCTAATCTTTAAAGGGTTATTGGCCGCGTTTTTTACGCATTTCTGGCCTATTGTTGGACGGATTACTGATTCCTCTTTTTGGACAAACATTTTGACGCATTTTCCCACGCTAATTTGTAATTATGTTTTACTTGTTTTTGGACGCGTGTTTTAAAGCTTTTTTGGGCCCGTTTATTTCAGTTTGTGAGAAATCTGTTAATCAACTACTGTGGCCTAAGGACGTTGTATAATTTTTTATAAGTTTTTGTCTAAGGGTAGCGCTTTTGAAATTGCAGAAACAGAGATAGGTATCTTTATAGTTCATAATTTAAATCGTAATACCACAGCTGCATGCATTTCAGCACAACTGTCAAAAATGGGTATCATAACAACACCAGTTCTGGCAAACATTGCCATTCGAAGACATCAAAATCACTCACATTTTGACTTTTTAATTCCATTAGAGAGTCCTCTATGGGCATAGCCTCTGACACCCTTTGCGATTCACATATCACATCATAAAAAGCAATATGCTCAGGTTCACCCACCCAGCATCATCACCGCCTGTCGTCACTCACATTCAGCACACGAATTATCCCCCAAAAGGTTGACGACGTGTCATATTTTTTCCTATTCAATTGATTTGGTTTGCATTAATCGAAATCGCTGTTAATAGTGCAAATCCCTGCGTCGGAAACTGTCAAGAGCTATAGATTGACAGACAGACCCCTTCAAAACCCGTTCATTGGCCTCCCCCTAACTGTGTGTGTACTTCTCCAATTTCATTCACAGTCAATCAATCTTCGCAAGAGGAGGACGTGGAACAGCGTCATCCCTATGGACCTAGGAATATGTTCTCCGCTCCCCACGTTGTTAATTCACATATTGACCGAATGAATAGATGACTCCCCAAGATAGCGTGGCGATTGGAGTTTTTTTCCATTTTACATTTCGCCCGTCCAGCGAACAACGTGTCGAACAAATTCAACGTGACAAATGGCAGGAATAGTGGAAACCAAATCGGAAATGTGACTACAGTGCGGCTTGTGTGTGATAGATTACCATCACGTTTTGCGGTCGATTGGAGGTGCCATCGTGATGTGTGGTTAATCCGTGTGCTTCCTCTGCTTGGTGATTCGTATCTTGACAATTCTAGGGGAGGAGCTCTTCGCCTTTGGTACAATTTAGCAAATAGCTTGAGTATTTGCATTTTTCGGAGGTACTGCGGCCTGATATTTCTACCGCCCAATTCCCTGCAAAGAGGCAACACGAAGACGAATGAGGCAAGATAATAAATCTCTTCCTCTCTCGTGTGTATGGGGATTTCGTGCAATCGACCATGAAGCACAAGTATCTAGCGCCCATAGAGTTGCGGAAAAGAGAAATGACTCTGATGATCCACCCCGTGGCTGGCTGCATGTGTGTGTGTGTGTTTGTGTGTTTGCCGAGGTGCCACAAAATGAATGGTTTGATATTCACGTATTTATGGCCTTCTCCGGTTGCCATAAATTTGTCTATACTACTGCGGACCCAGATCTGGGTGATTTATAAAGAGGAGGCACTGCCAACTGAGTGTGTTGCTTTGTTGGTGGGCTAGTGTTGTTTTTACATTTGGTAACTGTCGTACGCCATCGAATATTTGGACAGGAACACCTTAGAGTATGGTCCAATGAATTGATTGCGCGATTGCATTTTCGTCTGTGCCTCCAACTAATGAAAGGGATTATAAATTGCTGTCATATTTTTAAACTACAAAATCGTGACGTATGTATGCATTGCGGGAGATTTATGTTCTTATGGGCTGGGATCGTGGCCGAATGGCAGGATTTGCCTATCGGCTGGTGGGTTATTATATGTAGTTTATTGAGCTTTGGATGCTGAGAGGGGTCCAATCCCCATATAGGGCTAATATTCGCAGGAGAAAATAGCAAACGTATATATTTTATTTTAAAAAATGGTGCATTGATGATAAGGTGGGCCCAAGAAACAATTTGACTTCGGTAAGGCGCTACCGAGGCTATTACCCCTCCCGCAATAGCAGCCGTCAAAAATTTAGAACAGGAACTGGGAAGTCCTTTTCTATGCGGGTGACTTATCTGGTTAACAAGATTGGTACAAAACACAGGTAGACAAGTCTCACTGAATGGCACTCTCATTCGGGTATTCATTGTTTTTCGGTCACTAAGCGAGTGTGACTCCTAAGAGACCAATGCAAATTCTCTATGCGGCCATAAAAGTGTGGCAAACGTGAGCGTTTCGTCACATCCCTCCGGTCGGAAGCTCTAAAGAAGCTACTCACACCTTTTCAGAGTTCTTACAGAGATCTTACAGCGAAACTTAATACCATATCCCACTATAAAGCCTCCATTAAAATGTTAAGATCAAGTAAATGCTTTTATACAGCTTCCGATTGCAAGCAGTTGACGTTGACTGCATGATAGTTCATTTCTCGAAAGCGCCCTTAACCACAGGCTTTATCGAAAGAAATAAGTTCCCACACATATTCAGAAGTCTAATAGAGATCTTATCGGAACTTAATTCCAAAATCCTCTGTAAGACCTGTGAATATACTTCGCAAAGGTCTTCTTTGTTTTTCGAAGCAATTACTTCGAAATTGGTCTACTTCGGTTAACAATTACTATCGAAGCTCTCTCGAAGCTTTTGCCTACAGAAATTACAAAACTGAACCTTTACCGAAGTCAAATTGTTACTTGAGGGCCCTTTATAAGTCTCGATCTGCCGCCTAAAATTCCAACTCGTAAGGGGTAGCACTATTAAAAATAAGAAAGTCTCCAGACTTGATGGAATACCAGCAAAAGCCCTAAAAGTGATATTCAAAGGGCACCCCACATCCTAGGCTACCTTATTACGTCGTAACATAATATATTGGATCAATGGCGGCGTAAGTCAGAAGTTAGTGTATCCAGACATGTTGTATGGGTTGTATTTAACAAAGGGGCGTGGCACTAATCATACATCAAAATTACTTGACGTCATTTTGACATTTATGGAAACTTCTGCCTTCTGAAATTTGGTGAATAAATTGAATAATTGCCCAAAACAAGGAATAGAAACGCTGCTGATCATACAACCTGACGAGCTTAAAACTAAGAAAGTCGCAACCAAAGGTGCTAACATACTGAGAGAGAATGAAATTTGGATGCCGGAATCATTGGGACACTCGCGCATACTTGACTTCTTTGATCAGAGTGGATTTATGCCAATCATTGGAAACATGTCTAAAAGAATGGACAACTTTACAAATGACTTCAACAGAAGTTTCAGAGACGAGGAGGAAATAGAATCTCCTGTATCACTACCCAGCCCTGCAAGAACGCCGTTACTCTTGTTTGGGAGCATACGGTTCTTCGAAGTCTTGGAAGATCTAGCAGCGTTTTCTCTTCAAATTTAATTTAAGACGATTCATCAAAAGATCCCAATGGTTTTGTTAGTTACATGCGAGCCGGCAAGGCTTCTTCATTGCATATAATGCAAACTACCCCCGCCTAACCCAACCTACCCTTTGCAGTTTATGTCAAATAAAATAATTAATTTTTTGAGAAGTTCACCTTGGTCCCCCAATTGCAATTCCCGAAGGTTCTATTTTGAAAGTCTGCTTAACGGACTAATACAGTGAAAGCATTCAAGGTCCGATCAATTAAAGATTGACTTAAAACGATTTTACTGGCTTAGCCCCTTGTAAGAGCAGTTTAAACAGATACGGGCTTCATTCCCTCAGAACAAATGAAGAGTTCGCATGGCTTGCCAATAAATGAATGCTTGGTCAAAAGACAAAACGCATACGACCTTCCCATTCAAATTGCATGCCCTGGAATGTATGTCAGATGTTCGCGAAAGGTTTCGAAGAAGGAGTAAAGATTAAACAAAAATATATCCCCACACCCACTAACCTTTACCACTCCACAGAGTTTCCTGGTAAATTGTCGGACCAAGTGCAAAAAACAAACCAACGTTTTTCGACTTTTCCTTTGATAATATTTACACTTGTGTCCACTCGTTCAATTGGAAAAGTTTAATCCCTTCAAACTTACGTTCTCTACCTACACCCAGTTATTTCGTTTGGCCCGCTCTTTGCATTAACCAGCATTGGCTGACTCCGTTGCTACGTGTATTGACAATAGAACCATTCTGTCTGGGAGAGGATTATAATTACACCAGTGCATAGCCTTCTTTAGTGGTGTCTGTCCCTCTTTGCATCGATGGCCGACACATGCTTGTTAAAACAGTCGGTCCGGTCTGCAATCGGACGATGCACTCAGCCAAGAGTTTGTATTAGTTAAACAAAAACAATGGCAGAGCAAAATTAAATCGATAGGGATACTTAAATAATAAGTACCAACCGTACCGATACGAAGAAGGAGGGTCTCCTGGACTCTGGACATTCGGTTATTGTATGGCATTGAGAAAGCTGGTTTGACTGGACTGACTGATTGTTTGCATAATATACAAACAAGCCTAAGAGAGTATAAGTTGCCTATCCATAGGGGTAACAGTGTTCTTCAGTAAACTATCTCAGCTTGTGCTTAGATACGAATGGGACATTGGTTTGAGACCATTAGTCGGCTTCTTGATTTTAAGTGAATGTAGAAGACATGCAACCAGTCACCTATGAGCGAGTCTATTTTACCGGAAGGGCAAGACCAGTACCCGGTGGCTACCACGTGGAGGTAAAATTAGCACATATATTGATGTGTATGAAAAAGGTGCAATAACTGGTATTGCGAAACTACCAAAAGTATATTGCTTACCATTTCTTAGAAAACTAGCTTTTATATGCTAAGCTCAAACGGTCCAAGGTACAAGGCGTGATTGTATCTTGATCCACTAAGCATTTTACTTTAGACCGAAAAGGTTTAAACTTTAATTACTTTCAATAAAAAGCAAAAATGGTTTTAAATAAAAAAACTCTCTTTAACTACCTAAACAAAAACTTAACAAAGGACTTCAATATTCGGCTCTAGCAAGGTATCCGTCGGAACGGAAAATTCTCCGATTTTATACGATTCGGAGGTTTTTTGCTTCGAGGTATTCTTCGGAACATCTATTCGGAAAATTTCTCCGACACAGTTTGCAATGCATATCGGCGAATTACGTTGAAGTGCGATTAAGTGCATTTTTTCCTTCAATTTTTGACAGCTAGGTTTCGATATCCTCCGACAGAAATTGATTGCGGAATTTGTTTACGATTTGGTTTTGATCCTCCGACAGAGTATGCGTTAAGGGGCTTTTCCGTTCCGACGGATACCTCGCTAGGGCCGATTATTTTATAACTTTCTTTAAGTTTTAAATTATTGGGCATACTAATTATAAAAACTGGTGAATTAGAGGTAGAATTTCCAGCATTCGTATAAGCACTTTAAATACTTCGACTCTTCTGATAGGAAACTCCTTAAAATTCGGAGTTCTCTCTCACATACCTACTTAAGATCTTATAAAGTGTACTACGAGATCTAGTCTTATTATAGGCGTCCATGAGTATTATAAGAGGTTTTTGCAAATTTGAGGAGTTTAAGTCTGGTAGTAAAGTCCTCTTTCTTGGACTAAGTGACACACAGTGATTTCTAAGTCATATTTATGACATCGCCCATTTACGCTTTGTCGAATGTTGATGGCCCCGAAGAAGGACTGATTTGTCACATCATCTTTTCGCTCAGTGCGGCTGATTGAAATAAAACTCATCACGCTGATGATGCGCATTGTCCTAAACCTATGTTATGTTATGTTTAAGTGTCTCTGGGTGAGAGAAACATTTAGGCCGTTAGTGCATACCACTGGTGTTGGGGGTTCCTTAACCGGTTACTCATGTAAATCATTTGCTACCATTGATAAAGCTAAGAATATTAGCAGCGCTGATGAAGCTTATATCACCTAGATCATTGAGGAAATAATTACCTAAGTAAGCCCTCCTTAAACATGGATAGGGCGGGGCAGCTGCAAAGAGTTGGGTGACAGACTCATCTTCCTCCTCGTCCATGCAGCTTCTGCAAAAGTCATTGTATGGCAGTCCGAGTCTACACGTGTGTCTACACAGAATACAATCCCCGGTAATTACATTAGCGACTAGCGAGATACTAGATCTGTTGAGTCGCAGAAGCGCGTTGGTTCTTTTAGTGTCCAGGTTTGACAAGTAAGCCTAGCAACGTCGCAGTATCCTAGATGCTTTCCTCTATGACTTGCTTTACCTGTTGCGTCCGCGTGAATGAGTTGCTTAGCGTAGGACAGCGGAGCATGAACGTTGTGCAGACTGACACTATCAACGCCGAAAGAGCCTTTTTTCGCCAATTCGTCAGCTTCACAGTTCCCCGGGATATCACTGTGTCCCGGAACCCAGCAAAGGGTTGAGGTTGTTCTATTTAGCTATCTCGTTGAGAGATACGCGGCAATCTTCCACCGACTTAGATTTGAATACGCTGGATACTAGGGATCTAATGGCAGCCTGGCTGTCTATGTTCATAACTATAACCCTACATGACACTGTATTAATCGACAGCCACTCTGTGTCTTGACGAATGGCTGTGATTTCGGCTTGAAAGACACTACAGTGCCTTGGGAGGGAAAAGGAGAGGCCCAGGTTCAGTTCTTCTGAAAAGACCCCGGCTCCGACTTCATCTGCTATTTTGGAACCGTCCGTAAATATTGACAGTGCGCCTTCGTGTAGGACATTCAGTGAGTCCCATTGGGATCTGTCCGGTATTTCAATTGTGAAGCGTTTTTCGAAGTCTTCCTAAGCCTAAGGCACATATAACAAAAACTTCCCCTAAACGTCCAAACTGCCCAAGTCTGCCGCTTTCAGAAAGAAGCTTTCTTTCCCTGCTTTCCCTGCTAAAAAAACCAGTCGGAATTAGAAATTTTATAAATGTTGCTTTTTTATGGGTTCATATCTCGAATTGGCAACACATTTTCCATCGGCAACGAATTCGAAGTTTAAAGAAAAATTTCCACGTTCTACATTCATCCTCCGCCTGGAAAATATCGCCCCCCTTGCTGCAGTCTATCGCCTCAAGCGGTCACACCACTCCAAAACCAGATACAGATCTGAACGTCGTTGTCGTTGCCCTTTATCGTTTTCAACACTGAATCGAATTTCTTCGTTTGTCGCACTCACCCTCAATCAACAACCGTCATTGAAATTAACCCAAATTGATTGTTACCAGACTTACAACAACCTGATGTGCTCAGCACAAGGTCGCAGCGGCTAAATGTCACTGTTCACTGACACATCTTTTCAAAGGACATTCGTTACACACCTTCCAACTTTTTCGAAAGCAAATTCTGAGTCATTTCGCAAGTTTCTGGTTTCGCCGTGATTAACACCAAAATTTTTGTGCTCTTATTGTCGTCGCCTCAATTTTAATTGTCTTAACATCTTTCTCGTCTGATGTCTGAGTCTGGCTATAAGTGCTACAAATTAAGTAAACATATACGTCTCTTTAAGTTGATTACGATATCACGAACATGAACTCGCCGATACAAATTTACCGTCCATTGACTCTCACCATGGAGGGGGGTTACATCGTGTCACTCGCAGGGATTCGGTCTGCCGTCATTAAGTAAGTTACTGTCGCCTCGCCGCCGTTGTTCTTCTGGGAACTCCAATCGAACTCGATGCCATACAGTAGAGGTAGGTATTCGTATTCGTATTCGCCGAGAGACAAAAGGTAATTGAAATCGAAAAACGTGTTCGCCTGCTGTTTCGTTTTTTCTTGTTGGTTGTGTCGCATCCCGAGATGCATGAGATGCATCATCAGACGACGACAGTCACGAGGAGATTTTTGTGAGGATGTCGTTCTGCTGCTTGCTCAGACAGTCGCATTTTTCATCCGACTGACTGACTGACTGACTGACTGACGGCAGGGGGTTCATCTTCGATCATCGTCTCAGTCGCGTCGGGGGCATAGCGTGTTCGCCATTTGTATTCGCTTTTGTTTAGGTGAACATGTATCTGTATCTCGCCTGCATCCGAAACCGAATCGGACAGAATGACAGTAAAGCAAAAAAAAAAAGAGAAGAAAAAAAGAATGCTCCACTCCAGCGAATGCAAATAGCAAATGGACAGCCCACTGAGCTGCTGCTGCTACTGTTTCGCCCTCTCGTCGACGACGACCGACGTTCAAATAAAAGAAACACTTTTTGTTTTCGCAATAAACAGACAACTGTTGTTTCAGGCGAGCGAATGTACTGAATGGAACAAAACCAACAACCCCCAAAGAAGCTGAAAAGAATGCAAAAAACAAAAAACAGTGTATCGAAGAAATTGCAACCGATAATAATTATTTTTATGGAGTCTAGTCTCCGTCTAGACGGGTTTTTACTTGTCATTCGTTGGTGCTCCTCGTGGCCCGTTTTCCGTCTGCGGGAAACGTTTTTTTTTTTCTTTTTTCCTGATAGGGGTACCTGCACGAAGTAGGTACGTAGACGACGGGTGCCACTTGCCGGCCATATTTGGAAACAGGTCTGTTTGTCGGTTAACAGGAGCCCAGCATGGAACGCTGCAGCTGTCTCTTATCTGCACTGATGCATCTGTGTGGCGAAGATAGATATCTGCTGCAGGCATGGTTATGACTTTTGGCTTCGAGCCAACTTGTTTGGGAATATCCTTTCTAACAATTGCTGTCTTCGGATGAAATCTATGCCGGCCCATTGTCACCGCACACTGCAATTGGTGTAAAGCTGCTCCTTCGGCGAGCGGTTTTTTCTCGCCCAATAAAACTTGAATAGGTACTACGAGTCCCCCCGGATGCGAAGAGACCTTTTATTGCCGACGGGAATTCCTTGTCTGGAATTCACACTGTGGTTGCCTTTCGCCATTCACAAAGTGCCAAAAGCGAAAATGCAATTTGTGTGCAGCAGTAAGTTCGTGGTCCTTCTGCGGGACAATCGATGCCATGGAAGCTGGAAACCGAGACCCACCGCTTCACATTCCACGTTGCAATGAAATCCAAATCGCATACTTCCGCATGAGATATCAAAGTGAATAACCGCCACCACACGAAGTGCGAGTAGTACAAGTCAAAGGCAGCGGCAATGTGAAACCGTCAGTCGGCAGAATGGCGGCACAATCACAAAAAGAGTACCTACACAAAAACAAGAGAAACATCCGCCTTGAGAGTTAAGACTGAGAGTTGGTGTGCATAAATTCTGTGGCGGCTCGGCGGTGAGTGCATTCAATCGATTTCTAGATTCAAATTGTATCTTTTTACCTTCTGACGGTCTAGTGCTTTTGTATGTGTGTTACTGTGTGCCTCGAAATCTCAAGTAACAGCGACACAATGCACCTGTAAGCCCCGATGAGTAAGCGATGGTTGTTGGTCGATATGCCGCAGTGTTCACCTTAGCAAAAGTCGCGCTGTTGCAGTGCAACAGACGACGACGAGTGCGTATTTCTCAGATAATCTGTTGTTCTTGTTGTTACATTTTGCTTAATGTCTAGACATTCAAGGTGGCTGCGATAGCAGTCACACCAGTCCCAGTGTGCGCGACAAGATAATTCTCCCGCTGATTCTGCCAGGCGGGCGGGCGAACGCTGCAATTGTTTTGCAATTAATCGAGTAATTGTTGTCACTGGTTGAGATGGGGATTTCTCGAGATTAATTATCTCGTACATTGACGCGACTAGTTCATACATTGTGCTGTTTTAAGTAATTCAGACATTTTTGCATGCATTATTACGAGCGATGTGTTGACAGCGGGAAAGGGAAAAAATGAAGATAGTTGGCGCATGAAGTCTGTAAGACACCCAAGGCCTAGCTTCTCGCAATAATTCGTTTTGTGTGAGTTTTTCATGGCTGGGATGAATGGAAGTATTGTTTTGTATACACTGAATATTCGAGATCAAACGTAGAGAAGTTATCGTTTTGTAAAAATACCTTGATCTTTTTTTCTCACTTTTTTCACAAAAAGCATTTTGTCAAAAGTACCCCAGCTACGGGGCACTTTTCACCTGCGGCCAAAAATTTCAATAGCGATCTCAAATCCACAAAATCACATGTTTCTCTGAAAAACGCTGTAGAATGACTGCCAAAGTTCGTGACGTTTCTTGAAATGAAAGTACGCATCTTACTGCATTTAAATTTGTTGGCTCTTTGGCCGTAAACAGTTTAAAAATTTCAGAGTACCTGGCCTGGAGTCAAATGTACCCCACTTTACCCTATACGTTTTTCTCAAAGGCTTTCTCAATAGAAGAAACCCTTTTTTTTCTGCACGCATTCACTCCCATTAATTTTACTGGACGCATTCACTCGGCTGTTATATAAAATCCAAATTATGATAGATGTCACTTTTGAATTAATTACTTGATTTATATAGCATCAACGTTATAATGTTTGGTTTGTTTGGTTTCTTTACATTAAATTTTGTTTGGGAAGGTTAATATTCCTTTTAATTGTTCTTATCAAATGAAATAAAATTGTATTATTTTTTTTGCCTTATATTATTTCTATTATTGTTATTGGGTTAATTATTTTTTTTTTAATAAATGTATTTATACAAAAAAAGATTAAAATTATTTTGAATAGATACAAAGCTCTATCACCATTTTTTTTTTAAACAAAAAACACAATCATTTCATTTTTGTTTTATTTGGAGAAATTGGGTCCTCCTTTTATTCCGAATAAAGTTGGGAACTCTAAATGAAGTCCATAACGGCTAGTTTAAAAGCTCTTTCAGAACAAAAGTTTTACTGTAGGATGTTTGTCAGACGTTTGCGAAAGAAAGCGCAGTGGAAAAAATCTTAAAATGTAATTTTATCGTACCTGGAATGGGAATGGGACCCCTCCAACACACAAACCAATACGCCTACGTTGCCATTGGAATTTGGCTCAAACGCTGGGTCTCTTAGAGCTTTTTAAATACGATTCAGCTCCGAATCAGCCTGTAAGTATGCAAGCATTTATGATAAAGTGCTATCAACTACTTATTCTGGTTTATATGTCGACTTTTTTTGTCTTCCTAGTACCCGTTCGCTGAAAAGCGTCACCATGAACTATATATTTCTCCATAATTAAGCTGCTCCCTAGATGATTCCAAGGCGGCGGCTGTTAGGAAGCATATCAGCATCCCTAGGTTCTTGTTTGTTTCGGCTTTGACTGGTTGTTTCGACTTGTTTAGGTCCGTCAATTTTGTAGTATACCCTATTTAAAAACCTCTTGAACGGACTGTCATCTTTCCTCGTTGTCCCTTTCCTTCATCACTTGTTCCCCTTGTTGTCTAACAAACTCTCGAGTTTCCATTTGAGTGGAAACTCCAACATATTTGGCGATCGTGACACCATCCGCAAAGGATTCAGAGTGTCAAATTAGTCAGCATTTATGAATAATTCGCAGTCTGCTAATGAGACCTAAATATTATCGCCCCATACAAATGCCTCGCACGGCGTAGGCGATCAATTCGGCTTCTATAATTGCGACCCCTTTTTGGGACGTCCAAATCACGGCCACCACCTTTAAAGACTTGCCACCGCTGTGAATCGCCCCAAAAACTGGATATCGAAATAAAGCTCGCTGATTAATTATAACCTTTCCAAACGCACAGACCACAGACTAATGTTCTGTCAACTGATAGTGATTTGTCGCCAGTTATACCAGTTTTGGCAAAATCAAGAAGAAGAAAAAAACCCACCCGGAAACAGCTAATTACTTTCGATGACATTTCGGTTCGTTTCGTGTCAGCCCAATCGAATCCGAAACTCATAGCCGACTAATCATCGCGCGGTCGATATGTCGTGACTGTATATGGTCTTACAAGTAACCGTGAACTTGACTTATTGACTCACTGAGCGGACAATTTGTGAAATGTGCTCCCTAATTACGAGATGACATATGACAGACTCCAGAGCCAGACGGCGCACACATGCCAATTACAATTACAACTGCGCGACGAGTCTCGAACTATTTTGCAATAATTATCAATAATTTCGGAGAGGAAAATTGCACCCCATCCCCACCACGACACCGCCGATGACGTCTTACATCATGAGCATGAGCATGTTTGCTGTTCGCTTGCCAAAGAAAACCTATTTGCGTCGGACCAATTTCTCAGTCTGCCATTTGTCTAGCTAAGCAGATCCCCGTGGCCCGACGACGGGACACATAAATAGTTTATTGTCACTTGTGGTGAAAGGCGAAGATGTTTTTTTTTTCTTTTTTGCCTTTGCCTTTGCTCTATCTGTGGTGTACTTTGTGTCGTTTCTTTTTGGTTCGCCGAATGGCAGCCCATTCCCTTATGGTTTGCTGCAATCAATTCTGCCAGACAACCAAGAGTCAGTTCAGCTTCTGTTGGCTGTTACTGCGACCGATAGTCAAGGTACAATTGCTGCCAAATGGTGAGCCATGCTAAAAGATTGCGGCTCCGATTGGGTGAGCAACTTGGCTGCTTCGCTACTGGGTGTATTTTTAAAAGACGAAAGCAGTGTTTCGGTGGTAGGTATGGTACACAGGGGCAGGAGACCGATTTCGAATTCAAATATCATCCACCGGTTGAGTAAGCGTGTGTTTTGTTGATCCACGATGGTAATTTATTAGCGTGCAACAATGTTGCAAGCAATTAAGCAATGTTATTGGATGTTTATACTAGATATATGTAGGTATTCTGCAATGGGAGTGAGAAAATAAATTTAGAACGCAAACAAATGAATCACGTACAAGACTGCGCGCAAATGGTGAAGACAAGTGGCAGTTCCGTGTCGAGTTTTTTTGTTTTTTATAGTCATTGTCGGAGAACATGCTTCCTACTTTGAACATTTGCTGATGTTGCACGCAGGGTCGAGTACTCTTCTAAATAAATTCATGTTTAACTTGTTCTCATACTTAGTAAGAGAGATTTACTGTATTTGCCCAACATTTCGAACTCGATATTTTAATCAATCACATCACATTATTATAGGTTTAAAGAGGTCATTTTTTTTGTAAGAGGTAGTACTGAACCGATTTCGAAAATTCTTTCACTAATAGAAAGCCACGGCTTGGAGTATTGCGATAGGCTACTTTTTTTGAAAAGCTATATAATGTACCTATTCCAAGAGAAAACTGAGATAGTCCTTCTGACAAATAAGAAAGTCCCACGCAAATCTACTCTCAAATTGGCTCTGAAGTCGTTAAGACGAAGGATGCGGGAAGGTATCTGGGATTGAGACACGACACAAAACTAACCTATTGGCAATAGATAAAGTACGCAGCGGAACGGGCCTCTAGACTTACAACATCACTCAGCAGATTAATAGTGAACATAGGTGGTCCAACGGTGTGGCGCAGTGGCTTGGAGTTGGTATGTTGGACTACTAAGCGAGGGGTTTCCGGTTCATATCCCGAAAGAACCGAATTACATCTTAAGGTTTTTTTTTCCATTTGCGCCACCTGTCGCGAACGTCTGACAAACATCCGAGAGTAAAACTCTCGTGAAAGAGTTTTCAATTAGCCGTTTGTACTCCGTGTAAAATTGTAAATCCCTTTCATTCGTCCCAAAAATGTAAAATTCACACAAAACGAATGGTTGTGAGAAGCTAGGCCTTGAGTCCCACAGATCTGTCGCGCCAAAATATTTATTTATTAAGGTGGTCCAACCCCAAGCAAGCGCAGGTTATTAATGTCGACAAGCATTCAATTCTCCTATATGGAAGCTAGATTTGGGCAGAAGCGCTTCGACAAGAAAAGTACCGAAAGCGGATGGCGGCAGTGTAAAGACGTGGAGGTCTACGCTTGGCTAGCTCTTACCGAACGGTGTCGGAACCAGCCGTCCTTGTAGTCGCAGCAGTGACTCCGATCGATCTCCTAGCGGCACAAAGGGAGTACGTTCACGACAACAAGGCAGAAATTGGAATGGAAGCGGCAATCGAACAAGCAGAACAGCAATCGATACGGAAGTGGCAAGAGCGCTGGAACTCGGAAGCAAAAAAAGGTAGACAGCGAGGTTATAAACAAATGAGGCTGAGTGAAACGACCGGAAACACGGTAAACTACTTCGTCACCCAGTTTCTCACCGGTCACGGAAATTTCAACGCCTTTCTCCAGAAGATTATCAAAACCGATAGTCCTGCCTGCCAGTACGACGACACTCCAACTGAAAACATAGTTGACAAAACAATGACGAGCAACCTGAATTGGGAAATAATTTACCAGTTTGTGGAAAATATTCTCAGAAAAAAGAAAAGAAGAGACGAAGAACAATACCGGGGCCCGATAACAGCCCAGTTGAAGGAATGCGAAGAGTAATCCCAGGGGGTGTGTCAGAAACCTCAGCGTTGGGGGGAGTTTTAGTCCGTATGCCCCGAAAGCATGCGGAGAGTGCCGGACACACAGTGATGGTCAACGGAAATAAGCCTCCTTATCGTGCGCAAAGCATTTCTCCTCCCCCCAACAGGAAAAAAAAAGTCCAATGAAATCATTTTTCAATTTTACTTTGCTTCACTCAACTTGCCATTATGTATATTCATAAACCTTAATCAATATTAAATAAAGTGCACGACTGGATCGCACGAAACTTTCTCGTTCGTATCATCAGTTTGGTTGGTTTATTTTTCTTTTGTTATTGTTTATAGGCTATAAAACCAGATTTTTCAAATTGGTGATGCTGGTAGGTGGCCATGACTCGAAGTAGGGTTTGTGATTAAAGAATTCAGAGATTTGTTTTTGAATTTACACGTGTTTGGGGGTAATTGAAGTGCGGGTTTCTGATAGTGTAAACTGCAATTGGTAATATTTTAAGGTTCATGATTAATATGGTTGAAAAAGAAGAAGTGGGAAATATTTGCTAAAAATGGGTTTTAGTATCTAGTTGTGATTACATTTTAACTGGTAGTACGGGAATGTTTATAAGATGGCGTTATTTGCATTTCTCTAAGAAAAACTAAGAATACTTATGTTATCGTAAATAAGCATTTTAGTCAAAATATTTAGAGCTGATTTTGGAAAATAATGCGTACAAAATAGTAACAAATATTGCAATGTTGAGTTTGAAAAATAATGTTGCTCAACTATTTAGCTAAAAATTGAGTATAGGGTATTGTTCAGGATGTTAGTATTACTTGGTTTTTAAAGTTTTATCCAAATCAAAAACGGCGTTTTCGAGATATGAACAGTTTTCAAAATCAGCGTTTCCGGTTAGAATCGAAAATGAAGGAAGCAATAATGTTGAAATCGTCAATTTTACTCCAAGTATGCATTTTGGTCAAAATCGCTTTAGCCGTTTTCATGTAGGTAAAAAATAAAAAACAAATTCTCAAAATATGCCTTTTTTCAAAAATCTGTTATAGACAATTAAGAGAAAAACTGAGTTTTCTATCATGTTAGGAATGACCATATTACATAAAAAATTAATTTTTGTTGCAATCGTATAGACCGTTTTCGAGATAAGGCCACTTTTCAAAAGTAGCGTTATTCGATTTTTTAGCCAAAAACTGGGTATGCAGCCATGTTAACCCCATATATGGTAGTGCAAGTATACATTTTGGTTAAAATCGTTAAAGCCGTTTTCAAGTAAACCATAATTAAATAAAGTCTTAAAAAACAAAATTTTTCCAAAATAGTTCGTTGAACGATAATTTAGGGAAAAACTGAGCTTGCCATCATGCTGGGAATGACCATATTACCTTAAATATGAATTTTTGTCGAAATAGTTTTGACCGTTTTTGAGATATGACCAATTTTCAATATTACCGTTATTCGATTTTTCTGCGAAAAACTGAGTATGCAGCCATCTTAAGGCTTCGTCAAACAAAACGCGTTTTTTACGCCGCGGTGAGATTAATTTACGCGGCGGTAAGATTATTTTGACGGAACGTTCTAACCGCCGCGTGAGAGGACGTCAAACAGAAAGATCTCATTAATGTTCATGACTCTTGGTTTTCATTGTCTAAAAAAATGTATAGCAGCTCGCAGGAAGAATTATTGCTATTTTTGCCGTGATATGTAATTTCCCAAAAAGAAAAAGGATTTAGGTGAACGAAATTTACAAAAAGAGAAATTCTTTTGATATTTCCTCCCATATCTCAGCCTTTAAAACTGCATTTGTATACGATTCTCACACATAACGTACACATATGGGTAATTTCAAACAGACTCGATTAATTTTTCCGTTTTTTAGAATATAAAATCATGAAAAATAATTTCAAACGCGCCACGGCATAAAATAATCTGTAATTTTTCACAACCACGCGTTTCATCGCCGCGTTCAAACGCCGTGGTGAATTCAACGCAGCGTTGAAAACGCGCTCTGTGTGACTGGGGATACGTTATTCAGTATATTACAACGCGGCGCGGTAGAACGGCGCGTTAAAACGCGCTCTGTTTGACGAGGCCTTTAGTTACACCTACTTAAGCCCAAATATCAATTTTGGTTGAAATCGTTAGAGCCGTTTTCGAAAAACTCAAAATTGCTGAATACCGTTACAACGGCAATTCTTAACGTGCAAAAAAAAAGTGGCCCCGAACTGTAAGCCCACCAACTCCAAATCCGAAGCTTGAAAGAAATCCGTCCAGCCGTTTGCGCTTTAGAGCTCGGGAAGGACGGACAGACGGACAGAATTGCGAGACCCACTTTTTCGAGTTCCTCTATCATCGTAATGTCAGATTTGATTAAAATCTCGAGTTCGATTTTTTGTACGATTAAAATACCTTTCTCTTACCTACTACGTAATGTGAGAAAGTTAAAAAGCTGAAAACCGTATTTTGGCAATACTTCTCCGAATATTTTGAGCTATTACCTTTCTGCGGTCTCCTAAATCGGTCTCTAAAAACCAACTTAGAAGCGGACTGGAATCTATATCGATCGAAACAAAAAGAATTTAAGAGACTAATTCGTAAATCGAAAAGTGACTCTTATAGGAAATTTTGTGAGGAGGTCGAATCACTAAGTGCAACCAGTAGACTTGTTAAAGTTCTCAAAAGGGACAGACCAAGTAAACTGGAATCGCTCCAAAAATCTGATGGTACCTTCACTGAGACAAAGGCGGAGACTTTTAGTCTCCTGCTGGAGACTCACTCCCAGGTCACTACGTGTTCTTCTGTGGTACCGGCAACGGTGGCCACATCTGAATCAACTAACATCACGCGGCGTAACTGGTATATTGCTTCCAGAGTGGTGACTGATGACGCTATCAAATATGCAATTGCATCGTTTGAGGGTTTTAAGTCACCTGGTCCGGATGGAATTTATCCAGCCATGCTGAAACAAGGTTGTAGTCAGCTGATGCCGACGCTGAAAAGAATTTTCACCTCAAGCTTAGCCTTGGCTTACATACCTTCTCCTTGGCGTATTGTTAAAGTCGTGTTTATACCAAAAATTGGTAAGACTGACTACACTCTCGCCAAGAGTTTCAGACCCATAAGTCTGTCTTCCTTCCTGCTGAAAAGTTTGGAAAGACTGGTTGAGCTGCACGTGCGCAAGGTTGCTCTTCGATCGCATCCTCTTTCTGAGATGCAACATGCCTATCAGCGCGGAAAATCCTGTGAAACTGCGCTTCAGAACCTTGTTGGTAGGATTGAAAGTGCTCTTGATCGGAAGGAGTACGCGCTGGGTATTTTCGTCGATATCGAGGGTGCTTTTGACAATGCGACCTTTGATAGCATGTGTAACGCAGCCAGATATCATGGTGTAGATGAGACATTGGTGTTGTGGATTAAAGCAATGCTAATGCACAGGACGTTGATTGCCGAGGCGGATTGTGGAAAGTGCGTCATGACAGGGGTAAACAGGGGCTGCCCTCAAGGTGGTGTTCTGTCTCCCCTTTTATGGTGTATGGTAGTAGACTCTCTGCTAACGGTTCTCAATCTTCCTGGAACCAACACACAAGCCTACGCGGATGATGTCGCCGTTCTGTCTGTCGGTTCAGACCTAAGGACTGTCTGCTCTCTGGCGCAGAGATCCTTGGGAATGATCGATGATTGGTGCACAAGAAATGGGCTTTCAGTGAATCCTCTTAAAACTACGGTTGTTCTCTTCACGAGAAGGAGGAAGGTCACCGGTCTGACTCAACTTGTGCTTAAAGGTGTCACTATTCCGATCTCTGATGAAGTCAAATATTTGGGAGTAATCCTCGATAGAAAACTTCTTTGGTCCAAGCATGTCGAAGCAAAAACTGATAAAGCGCTGTCCACTTTCTGGCAGTGCAAAGGTGCTTTTGGCAAGACATGGGGCTTATCTCCTAAAAGGGTCCTTTGGATCTATACGGCAATGGTAAGACCTCTCCTCTCGTATGCATCGGTTGTATGGTGGAACAGGCTTTCGCGGAAACGTGTTACTGCCTCTTTTGCCAAACTTCAAAGAACGGTTTGTCTCGGCTGCACAGGGGCCTTCCCCAGTACTCCGGGCTCTGCTCTAGATGCTATGATGAACCTCCCCCCCCTTGATATTTTTATCATGGGGTGTACGCTGAAATCCATCTCTCGGTTAAAAAGAGGCGGCTTTTGGTACCACGCGCATTGGAATTTTGATGAACTTGTGCGAGAATTATCCTTTGACCCCTGTCTTATGGATATGCCGTCTGACGCAATGACACCAGAAATCCTACTGCGACAAAACTATCACGTCTACTTTCCTCAGGCAACGGAATGGCTTCGGCCAGACTCTGAGCCAGGGAAAGAATGCCATCGTGTTTTCACGAATGGCTCCAGAACCGGACAGGGGTCAGGTTCGGGAGTCTTCGTGGAAAGCGAAAGCGTTAGACTACACTACCCCTTAGGGAACCATGCGTCTGTCTTCCAAGCGGAGATTTTCGCTATCCTTATGGCTATGCACTATATTGTGACAAACAGGTGGAGAGCTAGAAGCATTTGCGTTTGCAGTGATAGCCAAGCTGCACTAAAAGCGCTGCTCAACCCTCTTACCTCGTCCAAGTTAGTGCTTGAACTCAAGCTTTCTCTAAATCTGGTCGGTAGGCTAAACACAGTGAAACTTGTCTGGGTCCCAGGCCACACTGGTATCCAGGGAAACGAGATCGCTGATGAGCTTGCCAGGCTGGGTTCCGAAGAAGCTCTCTCAGGGCCTGAACCTGCGTTGGGTCTGCCAGCATCTGCGGTAAGGTCATCCATTGATACTTGGGTTTCTCGTGAACACGGGTGTCGGTGGCGTGACTGTGCTGGATGCAGACAGACCAAACGACTGCGACCGGACATCTGCAAAAGGTCAGCATCTTTCCTTCTGTCTCTCAGGAGAATCGATTGTAGACTGCTTGTGGGTGTCCTTTCGGGCCACCAAGCTTTTGCCAAACACTTAAATGTGTTGGGCTTGAGCGACACCACCATCTGCACTGCTTGTGGAGAGGATGACGATACAGCGGAACACTTCCTCTGTAGTTGTCCTGCCTTTGCTCGCATCAGGTGGCGGATCTTTGGGGCTGACGTGGTGAGTGCCGAACATCTAAGCTCTTCATCACTGAAGCTCCTTCTCATCTTTCTTCGAAAGACGGGCAAACTAAGTACAGCAATGTAAGGTGTCTGTTTTGGCAGTACAATGGACCAGTAGTTGTGTCTGAGTGCTCCATCGGATAGTAGCAACCTCCAACAAAAAAAAAAAAAAAAAAAACCTTTCTGCGCCACCCGTTTTTTTAGCTAACCACACACGACATCACGACACAACTCTACGCGGTTTTTTTTTTTTTTTTTTGGTGTTCGTTTAATATTGGCAAAAGTGAGAAGATCTTTCTCTGGATTTGCAGCAACTCTGTATTAAACGATGGGAAAAGTGCGCACTCCACTTTTAAACTAACACCAAACCTTTGTTATCTGGAATGAATGTACTATAAGTCATAGAGCTCATACTGAAGCAGTAAACCGAACGTTAAGCGATCACAGAAATTCAAGAGTCGACATTTAGTGATTTTCGACAAACACTTTCTGTATCCTGTTCCTAAATCATTTCCTTTATGGTGTTCGATTCAAGCACTTAATTTGCGCACTAATATGAGAGTTCATTACTTTTGAAAAAAAAATATGACCCAGAAACGATACAGGTAATGAAATAAACAATTTTATTTTGCATTCAGCAATATTTAGGTACTACCCACTAAATCTCTAAATCCGTCTGGCCTGCCATGGCCTAATGTTAAAGATCATGCTGTTATGAAATTTAAGACAGCCGAACATGTGTAATGGTACAATACTATTAATAAAAGACTTGTGGAATAATTTAATCGTAGCGACAACATAGGCTGCTGGCCCGGCATTCCTAGGATACCGATAGACTCACCTATATCTTAAATAAGTCACAGGGACAAAAGTGCTTTTCTCATGGGCAATTATATGTCGGGTTATCTCGAGCGGGATCTCCCGAAAACCAATATATTTTGTTACCAGAAAACAAAAGAAAATTTAACATAGTATACAGAGAAGCCTTGATGTGATGATGTTTGAATTCGCAAAGTTAGCCACGATCAAAAACAATTGTTGCTGATTTTTATCGATTTGATGATTTAAATTTTGAATTGTGACTCGATTCCGGATAAAAATGAAGGCTGATCGATAGCTAAAATATTTTTTTAAGTGTCGGCCTTTCTGTACCGATTAAAAGCTATTTGAGTCGTTGCAAGTTAAAGACAGTCAAGTCAAAAAGGAAGAAATATATTTTAGTACAAAAAGTCCTTAAAAAGGTAGGCGTGTTAGTAAAGGCTATAGCCTAAAGCCTTCTCAGAGACCTATGAGTGATTTCAAAAGAAGTCTCATCAAAATCTGTTTAGAAGTTTTCATTTCAATTGCAGACGGACCTCCTCCAGTTTTATTATGTGCTATACATATAGATGCATTTCCTCCATTTTAATTAAGAAACGAAAGAGGTGTGCCCGGCTTAGGAGCCCAAAAAATTTATTACATTTAAAATTAAATTTTTCTTTGTCTATACTACAATCAGAAGATCTTGCATCACCTCAATTCCATATGAACTCTGTCCAGATCAGATCAAAGTGGCTTAGAGTTGAGCGAAAAATTACACGCATGTGATCCTTGGTCCAGCTTGTATCAAGAGGGTTGCAACAGAAGGACAAATACAGCGATAGATATAGACCAATGCACAAGTAAAACGTTCAAATTCATTCAAATCGGATACCAGGAAGAAACATAGGTAGGAAGAAAGCTTCGCTCGGACACTGCACTCATGTACATCGATTCCATTCAATCAATCCTGCCCAAACCTACAATCAAATCGCAATTCAATCCCTGATTTGATCTGAACTTAACACCAATTTACCGCTCTGTCTGCTCAGTTGCATCGAGACATTCATATTCCTCTCAGTAAGCACATCAAAAAGCCATTCATCACCATCAATTGTCGCCATTGTGCTGCTATATTTGATGTAGTTGTCGTTTTGTCCCCCGAGGTACCTCTATATGTAACATCAATCAGGCCAACATAGTCGTCACATGCCCAGAAGCAGCTTGATTACACCGAAGCTGAGACTAAAGGAAAAGCAACTTTGTCCGTCCGCCCGTCTAGACGTGAAGTATTTTTCTCACTTCCCCGTAACAGAACGAGGCGAAAAGTTCCCAGCCAGCAGCCACCCAAAGGTGCACATACAAGTGTGTGCTTAGCAAGTACATATAGACATTTCCTTTGCCTCTGCCGTCGCTTTTTGTACTGCAAAAGTAAACCCTTTCGGCATGGCGAGAAAGAGGTAGCCACTTCCCGTTCCCATCTGGCGGCGCATCGTTCACTCTTCACTCCCAGTCTCAGTGCAAGGCGGGAAGAATAGTTTTTCGTTACTTGGGTTGGCAGTTTTGTCTGGGAAATTTGTTTTACAACAAAAACCAAATGGGCAAGCGGGTGGGGTTAGTATACAGACACCTGTTGGAAGGGAGACCTTGCAATCGGAATTCTTCGAGTATCTGCATTTAAATTGTTTCCAAAGAATTCCGCCAGCAAGACGATACATCGTCGCAACAACTTTCTCTACCACAAGTGGGTAGCTCAAGGAGGGAGCACGAAACGAGCCCGTTCGCCTAATAAAGCAGAACTCTCAAAGGAAACTCAGTTTGCTTTTGAGCATCTGTCAAGCATCTAGCGAATCCGTTCCCCCCGACCAACGTCAATAGAAGAAATAACTTCTAACTTCATGCAGTTCCATTTCCTTTTGCGCTTTACAAAGGACACCCACAAACACACATACGTATAGACCAAAAGGAGCACATTAAGTAGTGCTCGGTGAATTGCAATTGCCAACAACCCCAACTGGAACTCAAAGTGCATCTGCTTATGCGACATCTTAGCGTACGCACTGTCGGAATCCTTTTTCTTTTTAATTCGCATTTCCATAAGATCATCAAGTATGTACACACACATGGAGTTCATACTTTGTATAGTCGGCCCCGCTAATTACTTTGTTCCTTTGACTTTGTGGGGCGCAATTATCACAAAGGGGGAATAATGCCGTGTTGTTTCCCACTCTAAGGTACTTTGATCAATGGATGAATTGTTTGACGATTTTCTGCTGTCAATGCAGTTTGCATCTTAAGGAGTCTGCACACTAACCTAGTTCCTTTTGGTCAACACTTTAGGGGCCTGCCACTTGGGTGGGTGGGAGTGTGCGCGTCATGTTTGTTACTTGAGAGTGGACTTTTCTCGTCCCTTGGGTAATTTTTACTTTTTTTTTTAATCTTCCGCGGTAACTTTTTGATGAGACTAATCATTTTGTAAACACCGCCGGAGGTAGTCTGTTATTGGAACTGTCAGTTAACTTTGGCGACATTCGTTAAACAGAATATGGAAAAGTTGGTAGTTCTTTAAATTTCGAGACAGTGATATGGGAACCAGTGTTATTAGGATTTTCTCTCAATTTTTCCCTTTTTACCGAACTCAAATTTCCTTCAAATTCACTCGATACTTTGTTTTAAAAAAATCTCACTTTTAAAAGTACGATTTGTATATTATACAGAAAGAAAACGAAATTAAACGAACCCTTAGTATAAAAATCGCAGTTTGCTGGTTGACAAAATTTATGATTATTTTTTTGGTAGGCAGTACTAGAAAATTTTTCTAAAAAGCGATTTACATGATTTTTTGTTAATGGTCATTTGTTGTGTTGATAATCAGGATGAAATGTAACAAAAGTTGAAAGCTTAAAAGTTTTTTTGACACAATGTTGGTGCTTTTACCCTTTTTCCCACGGAAGGTTTTTCGGACTTCGAAATTCCTAAAAAAGGAAGTAATCCCATGGTCTTACAACACTGAGTAGGGCTTTTATATAATGAAATTGAAAGTTAAAATCGGGGAAAGATAAAGTCTGCCATCCGATGCTAGAGTGTCAGCTTCACGGCTTCGGCTCTAGCTAGTTGGGGAAGCTTTCTTTGAACCGCATACATTTATATACTTATTGATTAATTGCTTGTGATCTATTGCCAAAGTGTGGCACGCCTTAAGACCCAGTGCTATTATTGCCGTATTAAAAATGGCGAAAAAGTCAGGAAATTTAAAAATCCTTTTTATTCATAGTTTTGAATTTTTTCCCAACTTGAAGTCAGGAATTTTTGTAAAATTACAATTCCGCATGTATTTGTCTCTCCACAACCATCTTGAGTACATTTGGTTTCGGCAAGACGGTGCAACTGTCCACATAGCTCTCTAACACAATGAACTATCACTGGACACTGTGTGATAGGCGTACACGCGGAACGACTGAGTATACTGCATAATGACTTTTGCAGAAGCTGCAGGGACGTTGAAGAAATAGAATCTGTACGTCACCTGCTGTGTGAATGCCAGGCCCTTAAAAATAATAGGAAAAGGTTTCTTAACAGCTACTTATTTAATGAGCTCGAGGATCTGGAGAATGTGGATCTTAAAGAACTAATGAGATTCATACTTAAATCTGGATGATTCTTGTAGATTCTTGTAGATGATTTGTGGGACTACAAATTTAAAAAAAAAAAAAACGAGGGTTTCATGAACAGTAATGGCACAAAAGTGCCGTTTTAAAATTAGTTCAGTGATAGGTTTGTATTTTTGAAGACCACAAACAAGCTTTTTGTATATTTTCGTCTTTAAATATAATAAGCAAAATAAAGGAAAATATACAACCGCCGAATAGAAGTTAAATTTAATGGACGGAACTTTTAAAATAGTTCCCAAAGGTTGTTTTAACCAGCTTCTAGTCATCTCTAATTATTATTTGGAAGAGATAGCTAATTATTACATTATTTTAATTTAACAAATTGATTAAATCTTAAAATTTTATAAAAAAATTGTTTGTAACAAATTTTATTTATTTATTTATATTATATTTACTAAAAATCTATTTTTTTAAAAATATTTACAAATTTGTTTTTAGGTGTTTCCGCTATTTTTAATTTTAATGAAAAATGGTTGCAATATTATATTAATGAAAATAAATCAAAAATAAAGAAAAATTAAATAAAGTCTTTATTTAATTAAAAATAAGTATATAAAGATTGTAAATGTAAAGCCTTATGACGCTAGGCCTTATGTCACGACATCTGCTCAAAATAAACTCGGATTTTGCTATTTATTTCATTAGTTTTTGTCTTTTCTTTTCATTTTTAAAAAAATATTTATATTAAGGAACGGGATAAGGGACTTTTGAACAAATAACATAATCATGTCCAATTCACAGATTTTATCGTTTTCGTGGCAAATGGACAAGATTCTCGCCTTTAACCCTTGACTATAAAACTGGAAATTTACATAGATCGTCTTTAATATTTTTTTGGAACCAATTTTGGGGTCTGTCTCTACCCAAATTAGACGCGATGTTTAGAAACTTTATCTTATCTAGACTCTCAGCGAGAAGGTGAAAGATATCCTTTTTGCAGAGCCTTTCGGTAAAAATTTAGACATTTTCCCACCCAACCGCCGAACATTCTTTTTATATCAGTGTACGCAAATTGCGTCCAATGTTCCGAAACTCTGAAACGAAACGAACTTTGTTTTTATGGAATTTTACAGAATTCGATATCGAGCTCTTTTTCTTTGCCAATTGGATTGCCACGTTCCTTCTAAACTACTTTTCTCACCTTCACAACTGATCTTTTACGCATTTTACTGCGAACACTACATTACCTACAACCTCTGAGTGTGACGACTTCGGACTTGAGACTTTTAAAGACAGTTTTTCACAAACTAGCCACTTCCGCTCAAAGTACAAGCAGTCTTGATCTTGACATTCACCTTACTAGCAGCCGTTTGTAACCACAATCGTTTTTAAAGCTATACAAACAATAAAACCCAGAGCCCGGTTCAGTGAAACCGGTAACAGTCGTCGTGGTCAGTGAAAGCAAAGCAAAGTGACTCCAGACCAGACAGACAATACCATTCCGTGCGTCGCGCCACTTCCTATTTATCTTTGCTCCACGTGCTATCACAGTTCGCACAGACAATGACATATAGCGGTACACACAGGTTGGTCATAGTGCGGTGCGGCGCAGCACTAAGCTGCCGTCATCCATATGAATGAGCGAATTTAATTACTGGCCTTGTCGTTTGTTGTTTGTGTTTTCATTAATTAATTACAAAAATAGCGCAAAAACACGCACACGACACGACCATTGGGAATATACAGGTCAACCCAGAGCCACCCCACTGGCGCGATCTAAGCAGAGACATGCCATGAACATGGAACACGAAAAATGTCATCAATTCAATCCGCATGTCTATGGAATGGAGCGGGCCTCTGCATGAGGTGGTGAAGCATACAAATTTCCCCCAAATGTAGGGAGAAACCTGACAAAACAAATTTGGCGCTGACTCGTTCTCACGTATATACGAGTATAAATACGAGTAAATTACCGTTTATTCATCTAATGACCTAGAAATTCTAAAAACGACCAAAGCAGCAGTGAACACCGGGACCGGACGACTAAAAGCGAAAAAATACAAAAAAAAAATAAGCTGAAGGTATAGCCGCCGCACTCATACAATGGCAGCACTTTTCAAGGACACGTCTGGTGGAGGTGTGTTTTTGGTGTTCGCTCGTATCGTCGTCGGTCGGTTTGGTCGGCAGGGGCTGTTGCGTAACGTCTTGCTGGCTGTCGATGTTTTTATTTGTTGTGCTTATGTCTAGACACCGGTAGAATAATACTACTCATAGACTGGCTGTGGCTGAGGCTGACGCAGTTGGCCATGTCGTGTGACGACGTCGAGCTTATGTTGTTATTGTTGGACGTGCATAGTCGTCTGGTTGGTTTTCGTTGTTTTATGTTGTTTTTTTTTTTGGTAAATACACCTCAATGTGTCTGGCGGTAATGGCGATGGCAGAAGGGTGAGACGTGCCAAGGGGATAGACGTCGGGCGGTGCAGGAAGCAAAGCCAGTAGACCGAATGATTTTGGTGTGTTTTTGATGTGAAACATCTTATGGCGCGACTTGGGAGTAAAATCGATTCATGAAAGCGGAAATGACCAAGCGGAAGTGCGAGACGGAAATTGGCCTGTCGCCATCGCTATGCCGCCGCCTAAAACTCCTTAACCACTCAACCGATTCGAATGAAATTTCGTGGGTGGGTATGGTTGGTTGTAACTTGATGAGTAGTATCATTTTGGACCCGATAGGTGGCGCTGTAGTCGATCTTCTTAACCACTCAACCGATTTCAATGAAATTTTGTGGGTGGGTATGGTTGGTTGTAACTTGATGAGTAGTATCATTTTGGACCCGATAGGTGGCGCTGTTGTCGATCTTCTTAACCACTCAACCGATTTCAATAAAATTTTGTGGGTGGGTATGGTTGGTTGTAACTTGATGAGTAGTATCATTTTGGACCCGATAGGTGGCGCTGTAGTCGATCTTCTTAACCACTCAACCGATTTCAATGAAATTTCGTGGGTGAGTATGGTTGGTTGTAACTTGATGAGTAGTATCATTTTGGACCCGATAGGTGGCGCTGTAGTCGATCTTCTTAACCACTCAACCGATTTCAATGAAATTTCGTGGGTGGGTATGGTTGGTTGTAACTTGATGAGTAGTATCATTTTGGACCCGATAGGTGGCGCTGTTGTCGATCTTCTTAACCACTCAACCGATTTCAATGAAATTTTGTGGGTGGGTATGGTTGGTTGTAACTTGATGAGCAGTATCATTTTGGACCCGATAGGTGGCGCTGTAGTCGATCTTCTTAACCACTCAACCGATTTCAATGAAATTTTGTGGGTGGGTATGGTTGGTTGTAACTTGATGAGTAGTATCATTTTGGACCCGATAGGTGGCGCTGTTGTCGATCTTCTTAACCACTCAACCGATTTCAATAAAATTTTGTGGGTGGGTATGGTTGGTTGTAACTTGATGAGTAGTATCATTTTGGACCCGATAGGTGGCGCTGTAGTCGATCTTCTTAACCACTCAACCGATTTCAATGAAATTTTGTGGGTGGGTATGGTTGGTTGTAACTTGATGAGTAGGATCATTTTGGACCCGATAGGTGGCGCTGTAGTCGATCTTCTTAACCACTCAACCGATTTCAATGAAATTTTGTGTTTGGGTATGGTTGGTTGTAACTTGATGAGTAGTGTCATTCTGGACCCGATAGGTGGCGCTGTTGTCGATCTTCTTAACCACTCAACCGATTTCAATAAAATTTTGTGGGTGGGTATGGTTGGTTGTAACTTGATGAGTAGGATCATTTTGGACCCGATAGGTGGCGCTGTTGTCGATCTTCTTAACCACTCAACCGATTTCAATGAAATTTTGTGTTTGGGTATGGTTGGTTGTAACTTGATGAGTAGTATCATTTTGGACCCGATAGGTGGCGCTGTAGTCGATCTTCTTAACCACTCAACCGATTTCAATGAAATTTTGTGGGTGGGTATGGTTGGTTGTAACTTGATGAGTAGTATCATTTTGGACCCGATAGGTGGCGCTGTTGTCGATCTTCTTAACCACTCAACCGATTTCAATAAAATTTTGTGGGTGGGTATGGTTGGTTGTAACTTGATGAGTAGTATCATTTTGGACCCGATAGGTGGCGCTGTAGTCGATCTTCTTAACCACTCAACCGATTTCAATGAAATTTCGTGGGTGAGTATGGTTGGTTGTAACTTGATGAGTAGTATCATTTTGGACCCGATAGGTGGCGCTGTAGTCGATCTTCTTAACCACTCAACCGATTTCAATGAAATTTCGTGGGTGGGTATGGTTGGTTGTAACTTGATGAGTAGTATCATTTTGGACCCGATAGGTGGCGCTGTTGTCGATCTTCTTAACCACTCAACCGATTTCAATGAAATTTTGTGGGTGGGTATGGTTGGTTGTAACTTGATGAGCAGTATCATTTTGGACCCGATAGGTGGCGCTGTAGTCGATCTTCTTAACCACTCAACCGATTTCAATGAAATTTTGTGGGTGGGTATGGTTGGTTGTAACTTGATGAGTAGTATCATTTTGGACCCGATAGGTGGCGCTGTTGTCGATCTTCTTAACCACTCAACCGATTTCAATAAAATTTTGTGGGTGGGTATGGTTGGTTGTAACTTGATGAGTAGTATCATTTTGGACCCGATAGGTGGCGCTGTAGTCGATCTTCTTAACCACTCAACCGATTTCAATGAAATTTCGTGGGTGAGTATGGTTGGTTGTAACTTGATGAGTAGTATCATTTTGGACCCGATAGGTGGCGCTGTAGTCGATCTTCTTAACCACTCAACCGATTTCAATGAAATTTCGTGGGTGGGTATGGTTGGTTGTAACTTGATGAGTAGTATCATTTTGGACCCGATAGGTGGCGCTGTTGTCGATCTTCTTAACCACTCAACCGATTTCAATGAAATTTTGTGGGTGGGTATGGTTGGTTGTAACTTGATGAGCAGTATCATTTTGGACCCGATAGGTGGCGCTGTAGTCGATCTTCTTAACCACTCAACCGATTTCAATGAAATTTTGTGGGTGGGTATGGTTGGTTGTAACTTGATGAGTAGTATCATTTTGGACCCGATAGGTGGCGCTGTTGTCGATCTTCTTAACCACTCAACCGATTTCAATAAAATTTTGTGGGTGGGTATGGTTGGTTGTAACTTGATGAGTAGTATCATTTTGGACCCGATAGGTGGCGCTGTAGTCGATCTTCTTAACCACTCAACCGATTTCAATGAAATTTTGTGGGTGGGTATGGTTGGTTGTAACTTGATGAGTAGGATCATTTTGGACCCGATAGGTGGCGCTGTAGTCGATCTTCTTAACCACTCAACCGATTTCAATGAAATTTTGTGTTTGGGTATGGTTGGTTGTAACTTGATGAGTAGTGTCATTCTGGACCCGATAGGTGGCGCTGTTGTCGATCTTCTTAACCACTCAACCGATTTCAATAAAATTTTGTGGGTGGGTATGGTTGGTTGTAACTTGATGAGTAGGATCATTTTGGACCCGATAGGTGGCGCTGTTGTCGATCTTCTTAACCACTCAACCGATTTCAATGAAATTTTGTGTTTGGGTATGGTTGGTTGTAACTTGATGAGTAGTATCATTTTGGACCCGATAGGTGGCGCTGTAGTCGATCTTCTTAACCACTCAACCGATTTCAATGAAATTTTGTGGGTGGGTATGGTTGGTTGTAACTTGATGAGTAGGATCATTTTGGACCCGATAGGTGGCGCTGTAGTCGATCTTCTTAACCACTCAACCGATTTCAATGAAATTTTGTGTTTGGGTATGGTTGGTTGTAACTTGATGAGTAGTGTCATTCTGGACCCGATAGGTGGCGCTGTTGTCGATCTTCTTAACCACTCAACCGATTTCAATAAAATTTTGTGGGTGGGTATGGTTGGTTGTAACTTGATGAGTAGGATCATTTTGGACCCGATAGGTGGCGCTGTTGTCGATCTTCTTAACCACTCAACCGATTTCAATGAAATTTTGTGTTTGGGTATGGTTGGTTGTAACTTGATGAGTAGTATCATTTTGGACCCGATAGGTGGCGCTGTTGTCGATCTTCTTAACCACTCAACCGATTTCAAAGAAAATTTTGTGGGTTTGAAGGTAGGTGAATACCTACTTGTATGGACACGCTGAAGTGAACTGAAGAAGCTAGGTTTTACACAGACACTAGTCTACTGTATCAGTTGACGATATGAAAACAAAATGTAAACAAAAACTCTCGAAAAAGAATACTTTGGATTGAATTGCGTTACGAAAACTTTTTAAATTAATGAACATAATTATCTCCTGCGCTGTATTAAGATTATAATACAGTAAAACCCGGATAAGTACCTCTCGCTTAAGTGCCTAAGCCGCATAAGTACCTTTTTTTGAGAACAAAAATTCTGAGCACTTTAGGCGGATTTTTGTTATAACTGATTAACCCGCATAAGTGCCGATCAAAACGGGAATTAAAGGTGAGGCACTTATCCGGGTTTTACTATATTATAAAGATTTGGTTTTTAAATTAAATTTCGTAATGAATACAACAGTTCAATTTAACATCCACATTTAGCGAAAGAAGTTTCACATCTGGCGTGTGGTCACAAGCACGCTCTCTGTTTTTTTGTTTGTTTGTTTGTTTGTTCTTTTCTTATGATGAAATTCCATTGCGCGCCGTTAGCAGGTGATTTACTGAGAATTTCGGAATTTATTGCAAAGAGACGAGAGGTGAATTCGTTGCATAAGATTTAGGTAGTTAACGATAAATGATTGTGTCATGTAGACGGGGATGCACGGACGACACGGCGTGTTCTCGAGGTGAGTCATTACAGGGAAAGCACCAGCGATTTGTATACATTTTGTCATAAGAAGGTAGGTACGTGGGTATGGTTGTTCGTAACGACCGAAGCAGTGCTATTTAGGTACCTTATGATCAGACCAAACGCATACCGACTTGAAAAGCTGAGTTAAAGTAAACCCTCCAGCCCAAAAACGCGTAAATTGCATTTTAAAGCGGCTCACCTGGGCAACAAGTCTTCAACTTCGACAAGTTACCTAGTAAACCTAGTCGTAAGGCATAAATCGCTACCATCAGCCTGATACGCACTCACGCGCCCACAGAGAAAAAGGAGAGCGCTACCAACGACCATCGATGACTTAAGGAAAGGGTATAAAGAGTCCCGCCACCACCATTGAGCAGACTGTCCCAGTTAATCTGCATGACAACCAAAAGTTTTAACCACCCGACCAAAACGAGACGAAGGAAGCAATCGCCGGAGTAAAATCTAACAAAGCAGCTGGCGCTGTTGGACTTCAAGCTGAGCTTTTGAACCATGCTGGATAACATGGTAAGCAGCATTTACCAACTAAGCTGTAAATTATGGTCGGTCGAAAGTATGCACGATGATTGGAACCTCAGTACCTACATACTCAGTTTAGAAGCATTAGCCTCTTAAATATCTCTTATAAGACCTTATCGTGGAAAGTCTGCTATCCATCAAATCTTCACCCAAAAACCTTATATCGATACCTACCTACCCACCATCTTTTCTTCGACCTTAAGGCCGCTTATAGCAGTGTCAGTAGAGAAGAAATATATATTGCCGCGACGAGCTTTGGTATACCCGCTTAACTGAATGACTTTTGAGAATGCACGTAAAAATTTGGAGAGATTTTACCGAGGCTTTCGAAACCACCAAGGGTGACGTAAAGGATAATGCGCAACAACAATGCCAGACATCTGCCGGAAATTTACACAATATCTTGGGTTTGCGGACGACATCGACGTGAACCAAGAGAGCAGTTACTGATGCTTTCTCTGGCTTTCTCAATCAGCAGCGAACAGATTTGGTCTGACTATAAACGAGTGACATTTCCCACCGCAGAATTGGTCAGAACTTGACCATTGATGCATTTAACTTCGAAGTAGGTAGTCAGTAAATTTTTCGGCAAATGAACCGCAGAATAACTCTTTGTTTTTGGAATTAATAAAGCCCTATCGAGAAGAATCAAGGATGAGCTTCACAAATCACCGCCATTGAAAAAAAAAGAAACGATAGTCCACATAAAACTATGTACGGATCGAAGCTTGTTTAGATTGTTGCGGTCCGTAACGTTAGCCAGCAAAACCGTCATATCCATAAGCCGTCTTAAAATTTAATATCTTTGGATCGACTTAGGCAACTTTTCGATATGTGAAGATCGGAACGTTCCAAGCTTCCAAGCTGTATGAATGCGTATGTCTGTGATGCCAACAACGACGGTGTTATGGCCGGTGGCGGTAAGTCCGCAACTGCCAAAATATTCACACTGTAGTCGGTAGTTCCGATTACTCTAGACTAAAAGAAGGTATTTAAAACATTAAAGCAATAAAAGGGACGCTTAGAAAGCATTCTAAGTCACGGAAGGACAATGGTAAGTACGATATCTACCAGGTTTGCGGCGCGAAAATATAAAATATGAATTTACCTTAAAACTTTACTTGATTCGAGCATCTAGAGTCTGCCAGGACCCATCAGGTATGCGAGTTCACTTTACTCCGTCCAACAAAAATTGTCAGTACAGGCCTTATGGAGGAGCTTTTTTCCTACCAGTGGTGCCTGTAGATGCTCTCACGGTACTCTAATACAAGAATTGCCACCGAAATAAAAAGCAGACCACTGTCATACCAAGGAATTGTTGTTGTTATGTTCCTAAAATTTCGCATACAGCCCAACACAACCAGTCTGCCACACAACTACGGGCAGAATGAGCATGATCGCTTGTGTTCGCTTGCTATTATCATAGCAGTGTGTGTGAGTGTGACTGCACTGAAGCACATCAGAAGAGTGTTACCATGTGTGCAATGAAAGGATATCATCAATTTTGTCAAAGAACTTTCGGTTTTCGTGCTTTTAAGAACGAATTATTATGTGGGGTTTTGCCATTCGGTTTTAATTTGTTTGTGTTTCTGAAGGATCAAATAATATTCTGTTAAAATAATTTTTTTAAGTTGTCTTTTAGAAAAAGTTGTGATTACTCGGGCAACCGGATTCATGCATGTTTTTTTTTCGGATATCGTATTAAATATTTTAATATACAAAACAAACACTTAGGTTTTAATCATTGGCATGCATAAAACTAAACATTTACATCAAAATCAAGAAGAGGTGATAAAACAAAATTATAATCTTAGTCATGGTTCTAGAACATTTTTTCCAATTTTTATTGGAAATTAGTTTACGGCGGCTGATCGGACCTACATGCATAACCAGTTGGATCACCTTTAAAGTAGAGTTTAATAGAACTGAACCTTGGGGTACATGTAATACGATCTCTATCTATATCATCAACCTTTGCTCTTTTTGACCTGTTTTTAAGGTAAGATGTTTTCTAATAAAAATTGTTTACTCAAGCTTTTCTATGTTAGAAAGTCGTAGTCGACCATGTGAAATAAACTATCAAGAGAGATAGTAAATTTTTGTTATTCCCAAATTCAAATTGCAAAAACATCAAAAGACTTAAAAATCCGAAAGCTCCGCTTGTTAAATTCAATGGATACAAAGTTGAAGACAGTCATATCTAATGTACGAATCTAGTTTTTGAAAATTTAACGTTTTCACGTGCAAAAACGCACTAAACCCCCCATTATGCAACACAAAAAAACAATTTTTTGTTTAACTATAGCATCTAAAATCCCGAACGCAACCCGACCAGTCATAATCATAAAACGTTGAACCGTAATATAGTGCAGTCCCCATAAATTCCGACCGTCTGTCTGCTGTCTATCTACCGTATCTGCCTATTTATTTTTATTTATGCGATTTTTTTTCTAAATATATTAATTTCCTAGGGTTTCGCATAGGAAATTTTGCAAAAAAAAAAAAAAAACAGAACCATGGGCCGAAAAGTGATTGGCGCGCGATTAATTATTCAAATCCACGCCGCCCGACGACCAGCAGAGACACTGCGGGCAAGATAATTATATGCATGCCATTGCCATAGAGGTTTGGTTCGTATTGTCAATTGGCTATGGCTTTGGCTTTGGCTCATATATGCGATATATGCCGTTGCCATTGCTGTCCACCAGTTACCAGTCACCACCCAGCTGCAGTGTCAGGCTGGGCAGAGACAGACCAGCTGATGCGGACTTTTTTTCTGTGTTCGCCGGGTTGACTTTATGGGCAAAGTGGTCATCGTACCTATCTACTATGTATCCATGTGCGATGGAAAAAACCACAGCAACACCACCAGACAAACTGTCTAGCCACAAGCCGCTGGAGAGGGGAGTGCATGCGAACAAACAGGACACGTACACGTACCTACTCTCTTTTTAAATATGCATGTGGCCTAATCGAGCGACAATTACCAAACTTAAATATTTATAATGTGCAGACTTGTGGTCAACTACATATTTTTTTTGGGCCTTGCCACCCTTCAATGGGGAAGTGTAACGCGCCAACAATGCGACTGGCGAATGAATAGGTGCAAAATAAATACGTTCATGCAATTTTCATGACACACGTCGTGTGTCCGGAAAAAGAGAAAGAAAAACTGTCCCGAGAAATCCCACGAAACGTGTGTTGCACACGCATTTGAAATGCGACACTGTTATCCTTAAATAGACCGAAAGACATCATATGACAATCTTCTGTCAATCGTTTGCTAATTTATTGCATCTGTGATGTGGGCTGGCGTACCTATATGTCGATGTCCACTGTGTGTATATATAGTTGGGTGAGCAGCAGACGAACTGGGACAGTCGGATGCGAGAACAACTGCTGCTGATGGTCGAGATTTGTGTCTGCTGTCTAGTGAATGTGAAACCTACGTCGATAGGCCGGGAAGCAGGTTATATTGTCATTGCTGCGCGAGTCTTGATGTCTGCGAACAACGGTAAGAACGGTGCTATGGGCGGATATCGATAACGATTCCGCTCAGTGTCTGTCTGTAACGCTATTTATAGAAAACGTTTTAGTTTTGCGCGGATATTTATAGTGATAACTGGTTTCTGATGGAGGTAGCACATTTGGATCTGGGACAGATGGCCAGGAAGTTGCCATTTAAATTGTTGGTACTTAAGCTAGGCATGTTTCCTTTTTGTTGACTGAGACGGATTGAGAGTGAAGGATGATCTTTTTTATCAACGGGCTGGAGTAGAAGTAGGTGATGTTCGAAAATTGGCATTTTGCTTGCATTGTGATTAAGCCTTTAGGAAAATCGAATCTTCCCAAGTCCGTGTAGAGTTTGGTCAGTTCTACTATTGGTAGCAGATCGCGTTAAATTGGCAATGCACAAGGAATCAGGTCAAGTTTTGAACTTCGGGAAGCCTGGGCATAGAAGTCATCAGAAGCGGGAAAGTGATTGACACTGCCTTTTTTATGGTAGATAGGTACCTAGATATTTGAAAGCTTACAACGTCACTGAACGAACTAACGACAAAAGTGTGAAAGCTTCTTATGTCGATAACGTAGTTCATTCTATTTTTTGGTTGTGAGATATTACAAGAAGCAGATGGAAGCGGCCCAGAAAGCGGGAAGCTCCTATCGAATGGTTTCATAACCAATTTTACTTCAGGGTGATGATGAATCATAATCAGTCTAAAAAAAATGTAAATTAGAGTACAGACGCAGGACATAAAAAAATTCACGAAATGGAAGAGTTGTCAATTGATAAAATGAAGACCAAGAATCTTAATTATAAGGGATTATAAGGGAACTAAAAAGTAGGTCATTAAACGTTGAAATTTCGCATGGGCAATTTTTAAGGTTATGTTTTATAATGACATTTGATTGAATTGCAAGACAAACAAAAGTAGTTCTTGCTTTAACAAATTAAAATATCAAAATGGACTTGACATTAACATACGAGTATTTGTTGGAAGTCGATTTGGAAGTCGGGCTCGGGGAACTCATTGAAGTGGACGGTCCTCTTCAGATTGACGATAGAAATGAGTACCTATTTTTAACTTTCTCGCATTACGTAGTAAGAGAAAGGTATTGTAATCGTACAAAAAATCGAACTCGAGATTTTAATCAAATCTGACATTACGATGATAGAGGAACTCGAAAAAGTGGGTCTCGCAATTCTGTCCGTCTGTCCGTCTGTCCGTCTGTCCGTCCTTTCCTGAGCTCCACAGCGCAAACGGCTGGACGGATTTCTTTCAAACTTCGGATTTGGAGTTGGTGGGCTTACAGTTCGGGGCCATTTTTTTTTTTGCATGCTAACCCTATTATTAACGGTACTTCCCATATAACGGTTTTAAACAAGTTCGGTTTTTTAAAAAACGGCTCTAACGATTTCAACCAAAATTGATATTTGGGCTTATGTAGGTGTGGTTAACATGGCTGCATACCCAGTTTTTCGCAGAAAAATCGAATAACGGTAATTTTGAAAATTGGTCATATCTCAAAAACGGCTAAAACCATTTCGAAAGAAATTCATATTTAAGGTAATACGATCATTCCGAACATGATGGCAAACTCAGTTTTTACCAAAATTATCGTTCAACGGACCATTTTAGAAAAATGTCGTTTTTTAAGACTTTATTTTATTATGGTTTACTTGAAAACGGTTTTAACGATTTTAACCAAAATGTATACTTGCGCTACGCTGCATGGGGTTAACATGGCTGCATATCCAGTTTTTGGCTAAAATGTCGAATAACGGTACTTTTGAAAAGTGGCTTTATCTCGAAAACGGTCAATACGATTACAACAAAAATTTATTTTTAAGGTAATATTGTCATTCCCAACATGATTGCAAACTCAGTTTTTCTCTAAATTGTCTATAGTAGATTTTTGAAAAAAGGCATATTTTGAGAATTTGGTTTTCTTTTGTTTTACCTACATGAAAACGGCTAAAGCGATTTTGACCAAAATGCATACTTGGAGTAAAATTGACGTTTTCAACATTATTGCGTACTTAATTTTCCATTCGAATCATCGTAAACGCTGTTTTAAAAAACTGTCCGTATCTCTAAAATGCGATTTTCGATTTGGATAAAGCTTTAAAACCGAAGTAATACTAACATCCTGAACAATACCCTATACTCATTTTTTAGCTAAATAGTTGAGCAAGATAATTTTTCGAACTCAACATTGCAATATTTGTTACTATTTTGTACGCATTATTTCCCAAAAACCGCCATAACGGTTTTGACCAAAATCCCCTTTTTATGATTGCATAAGTATTCTTAATAGGACCCCTTACTTAGTTTTTCTTAAAAAATGGAATTAAAGCCGTGTTTTAAGAATTACCGTACTACCAGTAAAAACGCAATTACAACTAGATACTAGAAGCTCCTTTTCAGCAAATATTTCCCACTTCTTCCTTTATCAACCATATTAATCATGAACCTTAAAATAATTCCAAACAATTGGACTCTGCACTATCAGAAACCCGCACTTCATTTAACCACAAATCTCTGAATTCTTACATCACAAACCCTACTTCGAGTCATGGCCATCTACCAGCATCACCGATTTGAAAAATCTGGTTTTATAGCCTATAAACAATAATAAAAGAAAAATTAACCAACCAAACTGATGATATGAACGAGAAAGTTTCGTGCGATCCAGTCGTGCACTTTATTTATTTAGCTTTGGTGAACTTGACTTCTACAAGCGATTTCGCTTAACTTAACCAACGACTTTTCATGTTCTAGATGAAGCTGTAGAACGTAACAGGTATTTAAATGAGTTGTTACAACTTTATGTTTTTATATTCTTAAGAAACAATTCGTTCGCATCCATTGACCAGCAGGATCAGCAAACGAGGGTAATCTTTTAGTGGGAGTTACCAGATGTAACCTCTACCTACATGGGTACTATAAAATTGTTTATCTCGTTGTAAGTGGCTTTGGAGTTGTTAGAGTAGAAAAATATCAAGTCAAAACTACACACCCAATCCGTATGTATATTTTCCATACCTAACGTTGGTCCCTTCGGTTCTCTGTAAAAAAGTCGTAACGCACAAGGCACAAAATCTAAAAAGATGTCGACTTTCATCAGACCAACTGTTTTACATCGCACCAAGTTGCTTCAGTTGAATACGAGCTGACTCTGACTCTGAAAAAGTGTTTTCTGTCCCAAAGTAAAACGACATAAGTTACACCTCGACAAGGGATGTAAATTGGCTTCTTATGTGACTGATCTACTACGTTTTCATACGCAATGCTCGATATTCGCTACACTTGCTTATTTGTTGTTTAATGGTGCATTTACAACCTCACACCAATCACAAAAAAGCAAAGCAATCGAGACTAAAAGACTAAACAGTCGACTGGTGGTAAGGGACAGCAAACCTAACAAGAAGAAAAGTGTGACGTTGGCGGCTATCTTTTTTATGTGATACCAGTTATGAGTAAGATCTGCATGTTGATATGAGACTTACTTTTTTAAACCTAACACAAAATGGCTTTCGGAAGTGATGAAAGACAATTAAATGTTTATTTCGTTGAAATAATTAAATGTATTACTCCAATATGTAATGCCTTTAATCAGTAATGGAAATATTTTCAGTCGATTGCTCAAGTGTTGTGCTTTCTTTCATTTCATAAATAGTTCCATAATTACGGATTATTCATCTATGACATTTTGAGGTGATGATTTGCGATCTCACTGTGTGCTGTATCTGCCCGTTTGCGTTTATTAATGCTGGAATTACAACATCCCGCATGCGCATTTTGCATTAGATGGAACAGAGAGATCCGTAGAACGAGATTAAAAATAAGACGCGTAAAGTGTCATGGATGTTCTACCCATAATTATGGATATTTAAAACGAAACTAAATACAAGTTCTGGCGATGAACATTTTTGCAATCACTTGAAAATGATTCCATTTTAGATAAAACCATGTTAAATGAGAGAGTAATTGGTAACCAACAATTTATCAATCAATTATACGTAATTAATAAGTATTTGTCCGTTCTTCACTACCGGAAGCCATTTAGTTTTGTAGGACGACGAAATTCCCTAAGAACTGCAGAACTTTAAAATATAATTCCTAGTAAACAAGATGGCCGACCAAAATACACGTCACGTATAATTTTTTTTGTTGGGTATTGCTGTCCCTCTCAGTCGGCTGTTTAGAATTGGGCATCCCTTTAATTTTCCGTGTTGGGAATGTGTGATGTTCTAAATGTACCTACCAAGAGTAGGTTTTATTGGTTAAAAAGAAACATCAAGCAATGGTAAAATCTATTACCTTAATTGAAGAACTTCACCACACTAGACAATATTTGATTTGCGTTTCTCTTTCTTTATACCTTCCTGTTTTAACTGCAGAATTTTGTGCGGTACATATTCTGTTTCTTTTTTCCAGCCTGCATTAGCAAAAGAAACGTCAAAAATCTCATAACTCCCAATGATTTATGGGAAATAATTATCATGTTTTCTTTTTCCCTCCAAATGTCAGACAGCAAAAAAAAAAAACACCCAATTGCAATACCAATCAAAAAGTCAAAATCCCGCGACCGCCAGCGCAGATGCCTCCTGTTGAATCCTTCGGATCGCATATATTTATATGTTCAGGCCAACCATCTGTCATGTCTCTCCTTTCTCTTTAAGTTCTTGGCAATTTTTCACCTCTTAATCATTATTTACTTCTGTTTGCTTTCTTGAAATTTGGAAAATGTTATTTTTGGACAAGAAATGGAATTCCGCACACGCAACCCAAACTCGAATCATTCCCTCCGCAAAGGCTCACATTTAAGTGTTCTATGTGTGCACTCTTTTGTCGTTGACAAATTGCATGTCGCATGCGATTGTTTTCTTTGATTTTTCTTCTACAACCTAACATGTATGTACCTATATGTATTATGGGATATTCGAGTGTCTGAAATCTGTGAAGAAAAAAAATCGCAGAGACATCACATGGTGGCGCAGAAGATGAGCTTTTTTTCTTTGGTTTCTCTGCGCGACACGAATTGGTTTGTTATAATTGACAGACGCTAATTTATGATTGTTTGACATTGCTAATTGGCGTGGTGTGTTACTGCAGCTTGGTGTGTCAGACAGCATTCCCGCTGCGTGAAAAGAAGCCCCGAATTGGTTAAGCCATATTTGGGGGTGACATCATTTTGCGGATCGCCGCTGTATGAGTCAGATTTTATACTGACGGGACATAATGCAATGTCATCCTAATGTGTTCGGTATACGTATGTATGGCACTCGCATTGCCACTAAAAATCAAAATCTGGTAGGTATCGTACTTGAGAACAAACTGGACACCTATAGCGTTTTGGAAATTTTAACAACCGCAGTAAGAAAATTTATGGATGACTTTAATTCGAATTGAGTTCCTTATTGTGGAGGGCAATTTTTTGGGCAATAATCGTCTGCAAAATTGTGACACTTCTGCCCTGAACATACAGGGCCAACATTGACAGTTGAAAGCGGCCATATTGTTAAAGCAACATCTGTCAAACTGGCTGTCATTTATTCAGTTTGTTTTGCCAATTGAATGGGTACGTCAACAAATGTAATTGTCCAATTTGGGACTATACCAATCCACATAGGATCCAAGACCGTCCAATGCATCCCGAAACACTGATTGTTATGGATTTTGGGCTGGCGGCCCAATCGGTCCATAAGAATGACGCTGGTCAGCCCAATGACGTCTATATGTCGGCGATTATCAACTTACAGCAGCAGTCATCGCGCCTGCAAGAGATGTTGCTGGGTGAAGCGTCTTGGTGCGGCGGCTGGTGGTGTGGAATTAACTGCGTTATTTAAATCGCCCGCTAATGAAAAAGGCATTAGGGGAAGGAGAAGGCTTTCAAAGGTCAGATTCACTTAAGGGACTCGAATCGAAACTGTTATGAACTGCGGCTATATTAGATTTGAAGACTGCGTTTTTAAATTAGATACACAAACCTTCTCTTTCGCTTCTTAATTACGACTCGCTATCCAAAAATGAGTGAAGTTCAATGCAGTGCCGTATCCGATTCAAACAGCAGTCGCATCGTGGGATTTTTATATTTTCCCACAATGTCGATTCTGCTGAATCTGTATATTCGCACGATAGTCTTATTCCGTGATAAAAGAAGGTGAGAAGAATTTGCAAAATGTCGGGATGGAGCTGCTCGGGCAAAAGATCCACTGTGATCAAAGTGCGATAGTTATCTTAGCCTTCCTTCACAATAGTTATAGATTTGATGTCAGTCTAGGAATTCCCGTTTATCGAACATCGGAAATTCATCGCAGGCTATCGAAAAAGAACAAAGTCAATGTCACCCGCTTTCATGACACGCCTCCCGCTACGACCACAAACATGTCTGTCATTTTTATCGTCCTATGGATACTGAAAACCATTTAACGAAACCCTTAGTCTCGGTTCTATGCTTGGGAATCCGCCTCAACTTAAAGCTAATAAGCATAAAACCAATTTCAAAGTTTTTTTACGACGGAAATTTGTCTCTGCTGCGATGGAATTGAATTAAGAACGCACCATGCGACGCGACAGCGACCCAAAACTCAATTTCGTCCATAAAAGTTAGTCTCTCTTTGAGTTTAGGACTTTAAGCATATCAGTTACTAACGACCGCCAGCATCAGTTAATCCCAAAGGTGTGCCAATCATAAAAAAGGCCAAACACCCGCCACATGGCCCTGTCACTTCGCTAGAATGTACGAGGGAGGTATCCAAGCGAGTGACAATAAAGCCCCAATCTCACGAGACCATTACACCGCCAAAAATACACTTATCTCGATGAACAGCACAAGATACATCCGTGCGCTCCATGTGACTCTCAAACCTGTGCGGCTATAAAAAAAAACTGCGGTTCTGCTGGCCAGCATGGTGTGGTTATATTAACCTACCTACTCCGCCGTTTGATTGACCTGATTGCTTGGCTTTTGTCAAGCGTTTTTGTCAAACCTCCTAAAGTGTGGTACTGGTCAAATTAACTTGTCACCGTGAGGCGGGGGGAGCAACAGAGATTCGAGGGTCAATATAACGTGCCTCATGTTGACGACCGATAAATTTCGATTCGTCGCGTCGTCGTCTACATTGTCATCGTCATTTTGGGTGTTGCTGTTGCGTCTCATCCATGCAAATTTACAAATTCCACGTTAAAGTGTTGGATTTTTGGGGTCGTTTTGGTGGTTAACGTTTTTTTTTTTTTATTGCGTATGTCTGGTTAAGTGAAGGTTTTAATGAGACGATTGTCAGGACGACAGCAAACAAAGGATATTAGCGGAGGATTTATGACGGAATTAAGATAAGAAAAGGAGAAATTATTGCTATTAACAGAACGCTTTTATTGTCCGGTCCGTGTGATCCTGCTTTAGGTGCGGTAGAGGTATAAAGGCAGGTAAAAGTCTGAACCTGTCCAACTGGTGAATATGTGTGGTTCGTGTGTTGTACTTTAAAGCGCACATTAAATGTGGCATTGATTTGATATCGCTTTGCGATAGTGATTCAGGCTGGGGTTCAACTTGGTTGAAGGTCACGGATGCGAGATGAGAGAGTGACAAAAGCCTGTGCATGGTTTTTTTAAGCTCATGATCTTAACTTTTCGATTCTCATTCAACCTCGGTTTTTTACGAAAAAAATTAATATTAAAAGATGTAGTGCAGCAAAATTTAAATTTCAATGTGATTAAGCCAAGAAGCATATAGGACAATAAATTTGCTATCAATCTTGCAAGAAGGACAGGACTATGACTTTTTATTGTGGTTCGAAAGGGAGGAATAGACAGAACAGGTTAATGACACCTCCTCAACTTATAAGCGCTATAGATCGGACTTTGCAAGTAACCACTTTTAATGAAAAATATGTGAAGAACATGGTTGATTTCAACTTGAAAGATAGGACAGTTTTGGACCCGATAGGTGGCGCTTTTACCCATCAAATTGTAACCAAATGAAAGGAAAGTGCAAACAAAAACTATGAAAATATAAAACCCTGGTTATAAAAACTTTTTAAATTAATAAATACACATCTCCTGCGCTGTATTTTTATATATTGTATTATAAACATTTGCAGCCTAATTTTAAAACCAGCATATAGTCTGCTTAACTTTACGCATCCTCTACAATGCCCTTTACGCGGGAAAACGTGATTTAAAAACAAAATGCAATTTGCTTTCAGCCTGCATAACTTTAAACGTAAAAATGTTGTGTTAAGAGGTTGTGTAAAGCTTTTATTTTATTTTTTTCGTTTTTTAAATGTCATTTTGTTTATATTTTTTCGGGGTAAATTTGAAATTTGAGAACGAAACTAAAAATTTAATTTGGGAAAGAAAATATATTGCAGCATGATGCAAACCAAAATGTATCCCGCAGTGTACCTATAGATGCAACAGTATTTTGATGGCCAGTAAAAACACAACCAAAAAGTGAGACTGATTTTTGTTGGTGCATTTTACCTTTGGTCAGGCCTTCGATATTCGGCATTTGCTAAGATTTTAATAGCCTTTGAAGCATTTAAAAAAATGTGGGCGGAAATAGGCTTGGCAAACAATTTAAATATTTAAAACGCTACATGACCAAATAATGCAGACTTCTGTTTGCAGTATTACTTAAAGTTCCTGCTACATAAAAGTTTTTCAAAGGCAGTATCTTGGGAATCCTTTAAAAGCCCTCCGAAAGCTGTTAATATGTACTTTCATCAATGTCCTTCCAATTTATTTCCCGTCTCGCGCTTGGAGCCCCGAAGCAATAGCTAGTATTTTAGAAGTTGCTTACATGAATTGAAAATAATATGGGACTCAGAATGGAACCTTTTGTAACTTCAACAGGAAATTATGAAAATGGGGTTTTCTACTCCGACACACTGCTGAAAACGTAAAGCTGAAATATCGAAAATTATAGCTTTCGACAGAGATGAGAATGTCTTTGTTAAGGAAGTCTAAAATGGAGGACAATTGGTCTTTTTGAATATCGCAGTCAACAAAAAGTAGCAATGCAGTCTTTGAACTTCTTTTTGGACGAACTTAAAAGACGTTTAGCTTCTTCTTTAATTTTCTTTACAAAAAAAGAGTTGAAGAAATTTTTGTTTTAGGCAACTGGGTCACCCAATTCGGTTGGTTTTAATTTTTTCTAAAAAGCGAATTATTCAGAAAATAAGCTTCAAAAAGAGCCGAATTAACTTTTTATGATTATTATTGTGGATAACCTAACTTTGTGTCAAAAACTGAATTTAACAATCCCAAAGAACTATCAACATCCAACAATACCCAAACATAGTATAACAATTCTGAACTTCGACATCGTTTAACAAAATTCTCACCGTCGGCGTCGCCAATCTACGCAACGCGTGTAGGCACCAGTGTTGCCATTCTGAACGGATTCCGGTTATATATGACAGAATTCGGTTTACTCTGACCAGAGAAAATTGTAAAATCCAGTCTAACCGATTTTTCGACCGGAAAAATATAAATATTATTCTATAGACTAAAAATAAAGAAAGATGGGCAAAATTTAAGTGAAACTTTGCCATACTTAACGAACATGCTCACAATATCAAACAGAATCCGATTTATTGTGAATAATCCCAGAAAACTACAGCGGCGCGTTTATTTGACTGAATTTGATTGAAAGATCCTTTTTTGCAAAACTTTTTAATGCAAAGATTTTTAATGAAATATTTGTTTCGATTTAAGACTTGTTTTGTGAAATAAAGAATTTAAATATAACTCCATCCTTGTGTATTATAGATAGCCAAAATATTTTTGACCGGATTTCTAAATAAATTTGACCGGATTCCCTTCTTTTAGTGGCAACACTGGTTAGCACATCTCAATACCTCCCCATCCTCTAACTCCCGCCTACATCCTCCCTCGATACTTGTACGTTATGACAATTCCATATACGCGAACGGTTTACTTCGGTTCATGCACAAAGTTCAAATTAAAACCAAATGACGTTTTCGAAATCGCATTTCTCCGTCGTCCTTCTTTTCTCATTTTGTCTGCTCAATGCAGATCTTGGACCAGACACAACGTCCGGGCCGGGCTAAAGGTTATAGGCCAGAAGAGTTATTTCTGTTTTTGCCACACAAGTCCCGTTCCAGTGTATGGGAATGGAAATAATAAAACAAAATAAAAATAATTTGGGAAGAATTATTAATAAACCGAAAAGGGATTCCGTAGGTGGACATGGACACAATGGGAGTCATCAGAAAACGAAATATTGTTTCTCCGCATTCCCAGCAGTCAGACAGTCCAGCATCCCAGTTCCAATGGTTCATGCATAAATGCAGACCCCGAGTGTAGAAAGTTGACTTTTTTTTGCAGGAATGTGCTCTGCGGTTAAAAGTAGTCAAAACGTCAGTAGCTCTGGTGGCCAGGACACTGTTGGAGAATACTTTTGTGTGCATACGCATTAATGAGGTGCACAAAAGTTTGTTTTACCATCTAATATTGGAATTTGCATTCATGGTAGGTACTTAGTTTGCCACAAGTTGCCACATGGATAAGAGATGAATATTAAGAGGGAATTTTTGGGTGTGCATTTGTTACCAGCAAAGTCGCCGAGTGGTTTCATTTAAAATGTTGAATGGAAATTAATTGGTCAACTTTTACATGTCCGTTGAAATCTGCTGAGTGAGTGAATTATAGTGGACCTATGCATGGAGTTTTTCAAACTCCTCACTCGGCTAAATAGGAATAGTGACGGGAAGAACTATCAAATTTAGATGAAAATATTGGTGGCCTTTGTTATACACATGCGCCTAACTATATGCTTTAGTTCACCAATATCATCAATCATCAATACATGGTATAAAGAAAGTCTCCCAAAATGAGTTGTTGCCGCTAATCTCACGAACGGATGAATGAATTTTTATGCGGTTTTCAATGTTCTGATCTCTATTTCTTAGGGAAGGTTTACGCATATTGAAAGTTGCTCTATCACTTAAGGGCGCTGGGCATTAGAGGACTTCATCAAATCTTACACCATTACAAGATAAATACACATTTATAACTCAGCAAGGGTTTATCGGATTTATGACAGATTGAAACCGTTGTGCTTATCTTCATTTCAAATAGGTTAGGTTAGGTTAGGTTAGGTAGATGGGTAGGTAGAGCAGGGCGTGGACCCATTGTGATGCCATTTTTTGGGGGTTAACCGCTGGTGTTGTATCGGTTGTCTTCTTTCCATTCATCAGTGTGGTTAACAGACGCTGTCCAGCCCTCCCGATGTTCTAAAAACCTGTAAAGATCAGACAGTGAGACATCAGAAAGTTCTTGTAAGTCTTGGAAGTAGTATCTCCCAAGTGTTCTGTTCCTCAAATGACTGGGACTCGGACAGTGACAAAGGAAGTGAGGTGTGTCCTCGTGGACTTCTTCGTCTCCGCAGCTTCCGCATAATCATTTCAGCTAAACACCATCTTTCTGTGCGGTCCTAAAGCCGTACAATCCTCAAAACCAGTTGTAAAATCTACCTTAACAATTTTGTCCTTTTTCGTTTTTTTTTATACGTAAGTCGTAAGCTTTGGACTCCGAAACTAAACCAAACCTGTTCAACAACTCAAATTTGCAGGCATTCTTCACTATTGGCCCGGGAGTGTTCCTAAGTAGTTTGGTCGAAATTGGACAAAGGGCCGTAGTAATTTTCATGCTTAAAAAAGCACTCAAAACGCTTGTCAATCAAAACAACCGAATTCCTTTCGAATTAAGCACTTCCTTGTCCAAATAAAGCACTTTGCGAAATGTGGGCGGTACTTTATTCGACAGATAAGTCATGGTCAAAAGCGGATGGATACAACTAGTTGGAAGAATAAATTAAACGAAAACCCAAAACTTTATTGAGAATGGAAAATTTCATCTTGCCTCCCGGCTCTTGGATCTTGGAAATGCGTATTGACTTCTGCCACGAAACGTCAAAAATTCTGCATGACTACCTGCGTTCAAAAATCTAGTTTATACATTTTTTCATTTTCTTATTTTTCCAGGATTTTTGTTTTTAATAACATTTTAAATACAAAGATGTCATATGATATAATCGTTTGTATTTATTTACATTCTGACGTTTAGCTAATACACAACTTCAAATGAAATTATTATAATAATCAGTTTTTAGGTTAAGGTCATTTGCCAAAATTAGCCAAGTCTCATAAGTTCTTAGTATTAAGGAAAATAAGCGTTGCACTTTTTCCAAACTTGACTTAAATGTTCGAAAGCATTGTACCAGAACGGAAATATAGTATAAAAACGAAAGAGATATTTTAAAACGATCATTACCTACTCACCGTATTTCTGGAAAAGAGTTTTCTCCTCTTTCAGCTCGGCTCGCTGGGTTTTGTATTCAATTTGTCTGTGCGATGATTTCGTTGTATTTTCATAGACAGACTCATTTGTATTTAGATTTTGTTGTATCACTTGGATTTGACGTAATTCACTGACATTAACTTTCACATTGGCAGCACTTTTTTCAGGGAAAACCTTTTGCATAGCGGCATCACCGTTCACACTCGCGATGTCATTGCGCTTCACTTTTACACTATTTGATGGATACGATGCGCCATATTGCTTTTCACTTGACAATTTACTGCCATTAAATATTATCACTGATGAATCCGTTACTGCCGCAGAAAGAGAATAATACTGTTCCGTTGCAGCGTCTTCCTTTCCGATTAAGCTTGATGTATTTCCGGCTGGCATAACAATTCTGTCCCATGACGTTGACGGCGAAGTTTGATTATTGCTGGCCGAACGCTGTTTTTTGCCAATTGGCACCGCGAGGGAGCTGGCCGACCAAACTGTAGTCAGAAGAAGCGTTATTGTGAACGCCACTAATGTGCGGGCCCCCGCGGCGCCATTGGCTGCATTCGTGGGGGCCACAACGTCTTACAAATCCGAAGTTCCTTGTGACGTTTCAAATGAGATTAGTGTTCGACAGCAATTGCTTTATATGTTGTGTCAAGAAGTAATACAACTGTCACATTCAAGTGTGTTACATGCCAAAGCTCTGCAACTGAAAGTTGGATAAATAACTCTGACAAGCATTGTGCGAATTTAATACCTAAAATGAGAGAATATTTATGTTTACAAAGGGTGCCCATTATATTATGCTCTTTTATGTTTTTAAAAGTATTTACGTCAACGTTTCAGTATACTAAAACTGACACACGTCTGACAGTAGTCTGGAAAAACATCGTTCGCATCGAGAATAGCTTGCGATTTTGAGGATGAAGCAAGTCGTGCATTTCATGGAGTCATGATGGCATGAAAACACAACGCTGAACATGAACACAGGGATTGGGATATTTTAGGAAAATTCTGAGCTATTTTCGGAATATTCCAGTGACAAGGGCACAATGCAGTAGCTGGGAGGAGCATCACTTTGTTTTGCAATTATGTTGACAGAACGGGTAGCTGTATATAGTATACATTCAATGTCAAAAATATGACGTACGAAGTTAAATTTAAGCATACACTTTGACTTTATATTGTGGTGGAAAAGTTAAAAAAAAAACTCGGAACGTCAAAATCACAATTGCCAAAATTTAGGAAAAATTTTCAACAACTTTGACAATTTTTAAACAGGAGAAGTGCAGTGTTATTCCTATTGCAACAAAAATGTAACTAGTTGAATAGGTAGGTACCTACAAGATCCCCGTTTGATTGAAGTCTGTGTCCAAATTCCTGGTACGATGTAACTTACAATGTAGGGAGTCAACAGCACAATAACATTTTTGATGCCTCTAGAGTATCTCCTTAGATTAATCGCGAATGCTTCTCTGGAATTCATCGAAATACCCAAGACCTATTACGGACAAAAAATTGCAAAAAGCCAATTAACAAGTAAACAGGACATTTAAAGCAAAACGCGTATGAATAACCCAACACAAATGCCCTGCCTGTCTACCCTTCCAAGAGTGCAATTCACAATTTTAGCTCTTTCCCACCATATAAGAATGAAACCATCGCATAGCATTAAAAACACCAATCTCGGGAGAGCTGCAACTTTGTTGCGACATGTACATTGTACACCCGGCCACATGCCAAACGAATACAACAAATCAGGCATGGCACGGTGGGGGTCATATCTTGGAATGCAACATCTGAACAACTACAACCAGGCAGACAGACGATTCGTATTTATTAATCTGACTGTGTGTCTGAATGAAAGCATTGTTGGCTTTCCAGATGTGCAGTGCGTTGTCTCATTGTCGTGCCGATTCAAGCCGCGCAAAAGTACGCCTCGCCACAGCGTTGATCGTAAACACCATTCAAAAAGTATGCAATTAGAAAAAAAGAAGTAAACTCCTGAACTGATTTGCTAGTACAGAGACGACACACAACCATTTTATTGGCTTGGAAGAGATACTGAATTGCTACAGAATTAGGCTTCACATGCAGGGGAACTTTGGCTGCACTACGTGGCTATCAAATGGAAGCTTCCAAAAAAAGCGTGAAAATTGCGTCAAAAAAACGCCTCCAGAAACCGCATCAAAAAACGCGTAGAATCGAATGAAAAAACGCTTCAAGGTACGCCCGAAAAACGCATGAAAAAGCCCTCAAAAACGGGTCAAAAAGAGACTGAACATCGCATGAAAAAACACGTTTAAAACACCTAAAAGAAAACGCCCCAAAAAGGTAAAAAATGAGTCAAAACGCGTCAAAAAACGCTTTCAAAAAACGAATCAAAAATCGACTGAAAAAAGTGTTAAAAAACTCCTGAATATTGCGTAAAAAAACACCTCAAAAAATGCCTAAAAGGGCTGCAAAGACGTCTCACAAAACGTGTCAAAAAATGACTGAAAAATATGAAAACATGAAATAACTCCTCAAAAAAAGTGTCAAAAAACGCCTGAAAGAAATCTATAAAAACGTCCTAATCTGTCTGAGAACCCCTCAAAAACCTCCTAAAGAGTGTGAAAAAAAACCTCAAAAACTACCTGAAAAGCGAGAAAAAAAACTCCTGAAAAACGGGTTTAAAAACCGCCTAAAGAAAGCTCCGAAAAACTTTTCGAAAACGATTAATAACGCCTTAAAAGAACGCGTGAAACATTTTTTTACGCGTTATTTAAGACGTTTTTTTCACGTGTTTTTTGCTACCTTATGCCTCCTTATGCGCGCACCAATTTTGCGCATTCTCTGCGAAGAACAACAAGTGTAGTGCGTATTTTTAGTCTTGGCCGTTCCTAAAAATAACCGCACGCCACGCCGAAATCAATTCAATGCAATTCCATTGATTTTCTAACCGAATTCACAGATAATTTGTCAAGTGGAACAGCCACTCACAACAAAGTTTATACAGCAGATTCTACGGCAGATGCGCGGATCTATAAAACCGATCGATGCGGTTGCTAATACCACAGCACCAGGGTTGACAGCCGAACAACGAATCTGACTCAACGACGACGGTGAGCAGATGAACAAGCACGGTATGTTTGGCGGTGTCAAGAAACAATTTCACACAAGGCACTAGAGAATTCGCAAAAGAATTTGTTGCAGGTTTTTTCTTTTTTTGTATTTTTTGCCTCGACGGGCTATCAGATTGACAACGCGAAAGTGGTCAACGATCCGATTCAAATATTCGTATCGCGACTTATTTTAGACACATTGACCCTCTGGAATGTTGAGAATGAAGATGTCACAATGCAGAGATGTTTCTGCTGATATTTATTCACAATATGAATTGTTTTGAATATGAATTTGGCGAAAATTCGCAAGAAAACGCGCACGAATTTCATCCCACTCACGTGAACGCACTCAACTAACTACCGATTCAATACAAAACAGAGACGCGCCATGAGTCGCATGCTACACGCTCTTCTTGTAGTTATTTGCATATTTTCTATTTAAAAAAAAAAAACAAGAAAAATAAAATATTGTCTTTTTGATTAAAATGAAAATTGTGGAAAGACAAAAATAAATTCATCGTCGTCGATTCGTCGCGTCGCGTCACCGCTGTCTTGGCTGTACTAGCTGGATGCTATGTGGTGGCACAGAAGTCTTTTTGAGTCGCATTCCAAATAGCCGGCACGGCGCACCGAAATATTCATTTTCTTCGGAATGGAAATGCATATATGTTTTGTGTGTGATTTTCGTTAATGTCCTTATGGCGCAGTCGGAGTGTGTGACTGACTATGGCGGCAGCAATATAACGGCGGCGACGTCTTATCTGTGGACTGGCATTGTCAGCTAGATAGGACTGGAGAAATGCACTTTGAACAGACGCACAATTTAGCAGCTTTCTGCAAGCAGAAAGGAGTGCTGCCTTTGTGGCTGAGCCGAAGAACAGTTCGGGTGGACCCGAGAATCTATGAAAAATAATCTATTGACGGACCCAAGCAAAGTCAATGAGAAAGTCTATTATTTGATCCTTTGATACTTTGCTGTTTTGCAGCAAAATTTATTTACAAAAGGAGGAAATATGACGAAAACTTTAGTGTATTTATTTGTATGTATTTTCCAGGGATTGAACCTGGAGCCGCTGGCTCAGCTTTCACTGCGCAACTGTACGTAAAAACGTAAAGCGATTGTGGGAGAATACAAGCGTGTGTCACTGGTAGCTGAGAGGAGAGCGTTCCTCTTGTTTTATTCGGATTGGTTGCGGTCCATTTACTCCTATCGCCAAGGTGAGGTCTTTCTCTGTAGCGTTATTCCTCCGTGTTGGAATCGAATACTTTTCGGATCGAAGCGTTGGTCTCCATTTCCTCTACATCCTACATGACCCAGCCAACTGAGGCGACGATGTCTCTGTACAGCTCATTAAGCTCGCTCTTAAAGCTTTTCCTAAAACGCCCGTCAACGCAAACATAACCGAAAATCACTCGAACACTCTGATTGAAAACTCTGATTACCCCGAACAATTTTTGAAATCCGGTCTAACCGATTTTTGACCAAAACGAAAAATTGCTTAACCGAAAAAACAACCTTTTTTACTGGAAAAATAATATTTTTTCTGTAGATTACACATAGATTTCTATAATTTGAATAAAACTTTGCCATACTTAACGAACACGCTCATAATTTCAAACAGAATTAAATTTAATCTTAGACAACTACAACGGCGTCACGCAGCAGTCTCATCTGTCACAGTTATAGTGAAAAAGAAAGAACTACATAAATTTAGCAATATGTTAAAGGACAGAATTAAATTGAAAGTTCTGTTTTCTGCAAAACTTTGTAAAAAATTGTTTATTTATTGTTTCATGAAAATTAAGACTTGAAAATACATATAATATATCAGTTAATTTTAGTTTTCCATTTTTTCCAAAAATATATTTTATTATACTCGATTTTTGACAGGATTTCTGTTAAAAAAAAATCTTTTTTAAAGCTTTTGACAGATTTAAAGCAAAAGAAAATCGGCTTTTTGCATTGGCTACACTGTCCCTAACAACCTCAAAATTATAGCTGTCTATCGTGAAGTTCTGTTCGATTCGTCGATATTAAGTGTCCCTTCTTGTTTACAGATATATTTTGTTTTGCCTTCATTCATTGGCCGAGCCTTTTTTTTTAATTTTTGTTTAAAATTAATAAATGAATTGAATATATTTCACATAAATATGTTTAATAATAGTAAAATTACAAGATTTTTTATTTGGTAAAGGTAAGATAATGTTCTAGAGTAAATATCTACAGTGGGACTGCCCTATTCTTTTATTAAAGTGTAACTCCCTTGATTCTAAATTGTACACTTTATCGGGAGTCAACTATAGTAACAAATATTGCATATCGAATACAATATTTAAAAAAAAAATACTCTTGTTCAACTACTTAGATAAAAACTAAGTAAGCATTAATTCGTTTTTAAATTTTTATCTAAATCGAAAATGGCGCTTTCGAGATACCTCTTAACAGATTTAAAAAGCAGCGTTTTCGGTGATTCCAATGGAAAGTAAAGGACGCAGTAATTTTTAAAACATCAATTTTACTCCAAGTATCCATTTTATTCAAAGTCGTTTTTATGTAGGCAAATTATAGAAAACCAAATTTTCAAAATATGGCCTTTTAGAAAAAACCCAATCAAGATGGCAAAGATATAAGAAAGATTAAGCAGTCTTTAAAACAACAAATCAATTTATCGATCTATCCATCTATTTAGAACCGGTCCTGAACGATGCTGATTTCCCACCCAAGTGAAAGCTATGAGCTCGCATTTGTCTACTAGATTCTCCCTCAACGCAGTTACATTCATCTACGTTTTCTACCTTCATTTCGATCAACTCAAGTCAGAATCATTCATCCTAACATCGCAGATGTTTTATCCAACCCACCTGAGGCCATACATATTTACTTCACCTTTAACAATTGATGCGGAGCAAAAAAATAAAGCGAGACTTTCAGCAACAATATAACCACCGTCGCGTCGCGTCATGTCGTTTGTCCTTAATTCAATTCTCAATGGTGAATGTGAAATTCCTTACGAAAAAGAAAAACCAAACCTTTTACACCGTTTGTCCTTGTGCAGTTCTTCCTTCTCTGCAACGTTTCGATATTTTGTCTCCTTATTGCTTTCACAAAGTAGCTTATAAAACTTCGTCGAAAGACAATTCAAGTCAATTTATCCAATCCAACCCCATTTCCGCTCCATTTCGGTATGTGTTGTGTATATGGAAGACGAATGCTCCTGGCATTCAGCGCAGTTTCAATGTAATTTCCTCGCAAGGAGACAAATTGGTTCAGTCTCTAGAACTGAGAGGAAAGGTATATATAGGCAACAATCAGAAGAGGAGTGCGGCAATTCCATTTTCAATTGTCCTGAATCCTGAATGATGTATAAGCATTTCGGATTTCCTTCAGATTGTTTTTTTTCCCACATTTTTCGTCTGATTTAGCACACTCAACAAAATCCGTCTTAAGATTGCTGATTAGCAAAGAGATGGATTTAAGGATCATCGTCATCATCATTATCGTCCTCGTTTTCGTCAGTCAAGATGATTAATGTGCACAGTGTTTGGCTAATAAATATTAATTACCAACGGCGAAGTGGTTGCAGTGAATCACAAAATGTATAATCCCAAGTTGGACACAGACCGAAATGATTACAGGTTCTCATATCAATTTCACAGGACATTAACAATGACGGCCGCAACGGATAAATGATGGCTCCTCACCAAAGACGCCAAGGAAGAAGTATGTAGTGTCGTAAGTCGATACAAGTAGCGAGATGACATAAAAGCCTGTTCACGACGCTATTAACCACCCGGTAGTCGTTGCGCCGCGCCGGTCCCATGTGACTACTACTTGAGACAGTTTCGTTTTTTGTTGGTTTTTTTTTTTCACTCACCGCAAAAGGATATAGACAAAGACACACACAGCAAACTTGAACAGTAGCATAACACCATCTAAGGCGAAATATGAGATCGCATTCGCAGACTTTTGGGAATTTCCAGGGCCGGCCTTAAGGAACCTTCACTGAAAAAGGATAGTGATGTATCCATGTAGGCCCACAGCCATTCGTTTGAATTTCATTTTTGGCTCGATCTCGATTGGGAGCAACCTATAATTAACCTTTTGCAACAATTTATAGCAGTTCTTCTCAGGGATGTTAAAGGTTCATTGAGACGTGGTGAAATTTGATTAAGACCTATAATGTTTAGCGCCCTTAAATGATAGAGCAACTTTTTATACGCGTAAACTTTCACTGAGAAATTGAGATCAGAACAGCGAAAACCGGATAAAAATCTGTTCATTGGTTCTCAATATTAGCGGCAACAACTCATTTTGGAGACTTTCCTTTATACAGGGTCTTTGGCCTAAATCGGATGATTTGGACACTAATGACATGTGGTTTCAACAGGACGGCGCTACGTGCCACACAGCTCACGTCAAATTGGAAATTCTGCACAGGCGATTCAATGACATGGTCATCTGACATGGAGGTGATATAAACTGCCCACCGAGATCATGCGATTTAACCCTGTTAAACTTTTTCTTGTGGAGTTTTCTGAAGTCGCTGGTCCATACGAATAAGCTACGAACCACAGCGGCATTCAAAGCCAACATAACCCAAGCCTTCGGTCAAATTCAGCCTGATTTATGCGCTAGATTCAAGGACAATTGGACATTTCAGATGCGCGCCACCCAGGGAAGCCGCGGCCGACATTTAACCGATGTCTGTCGGTCAGTTTTGACATTACTTTAAAATATTTGGGCGTGGCTTTATTTAAGAGGTGTATTGATCACACAAATAAATCTTTTTGCAAGAAGCTAGGCTTAGGGTCTCTTTTGGACCTTTCCTGCTAAATTTTTATTTATTTTGACGGCGCGCTCAATAACCAAGTCGCCTGGTAAAATTGTCCAGATGCAGGCCGCTCGCGTTCACCATCAACTATACATTGCCAATTTTGTCGTTCATCATAACGTGTCCTTATTTTAAGGAATTCTTGTGCAATTTCTTTTTTGTCATCCTACACCGAGCTGTCCTAACGTTGTCTGTCAGATTTTGCCTCAGCTAACGAGGATAAAAAGCTGGTCCCGAAGTATTTTCATCCTTTTTTTTGCGTATTGTATAGCGAAATATTTCCTCCGTAATATTCGTCCTTTTTCGTGATTATTTTTAAATCCTTTCTTCTGGGTGTAGGTACTTCTTTTGTGTCGTCGCTTTGTTGTTTTGGAGAGCCAGACAACGACTACACTGAGTGGCGTATACACTCGTCTGTCATCGCCACACACACAAATAGAAACAACAACAAAAAAGAATACATCCCCTTACAGACATAAAAATCGAAAGAAGATTGCATCCAATAATAAAAATCAATTCCTTTGTAATCATCGTAAGATGATTACGATAATTTGGTAGCAGTTGGTTTGAAATCGATTTGCGTCAAGTGGATGACAATGGCTGACACTTGCACACACGCTCACACACGTGCGCACCTACATGCAGTCTGACTGTATTAACTGTATAGAAGATGAAATCCTTTGTTAAGTACCGTCATCTAATTTGAGTCCCATTTACAGGACACCATGAAGAAATTGTGTGACGGCGGCGATGCACCTTTTGAAGGTCGATAGAAAGTCACATAGGAACGAGTGCATTGTATTCTTGTCCTTCACTGAGGACGACACCACAAATAGAGTGGATACCAGTATGGGTCGTCGGAGTGCATTATCATCAAAGCTGTAAGAATGTGAACTTGCATTCAATGCACCCTCACATTAGAACACGGTTCGTTGGAGGTTCACATGTTGGAAGAACTATTTGCAACTGCTAAGGACTTTAGGGGGTTATAATTTGGCAAGTTTGTACTTGTTCCAACAACAAGTGGATGGCTTCGATGCAAGATTGAAAGGGACATTTGGGAATATTGTTGTCTTGAATCTAGTATTAAGGGTTCAAGGAGAAGTGAAAGTCAGCAGCTCCAAGAAAATGTTTACTTAATTAACCATGAGTACGTTTACGAAAACCGTTGGATTCGAGGACACCAGACCACATATACTGCATCAGTCGACTTATGCAGCTGGAAACACAAGAAGAGCATCAGAGAGTCGACTCGCAAAAGTCCCAACTGTAACTTAAAAAACAAGAGGTAGCTTAACATACATTATTTTTTTAAGGTTGTAAGGAAAGAGTGTTCAAACAGTACCGGCCACCATTTGTAGTAGAAAATACGAGAAAATATTTAATAATCAACTTTTGTTGGGGAATGTCCTTATCCAAGTGATGCAGTAGATACTAATTTCGTGTAGCTTATTAATTTTGCGTTTTTTTATATAAAAAAGTGACGAACCACTTACCTCAGGGACCACTTAAAAAGTCTAAAAAAAAGTATTAAAACAAGGTTTTAAATAAAATCGCATTCCCCATTGTTCGTAACCACTGTGCAATTTGGTAAATGTACAGGACGAATGACTTTTAATTCAGTCCTGCGTTCAACTTCCATTGTCACAATTTCACGGTTAACGCACAACATCAACTTTAACGTCATAGTTTCACAGTCATTGTTCTGCTTAAAGAAAGATGAAAAAAAAGAACACGTAACGAAGGATCTAATGGAGTCAACAGCGTTCAACAAATTCAATAAAAAAAAGCAACGAAAATAAAATAAATGAAAAGAATCTCATCCTGCACAAGTGAAATTACTCTTCCCAATAATGAAAAAAATTCAAACATACTGGAAGAGACTGCAAAATCCTTGCGGGATAGGGCTACCCTATATTTTGTCCTCCATTTTACAAGGCTAAAAGGTGAATTGATTTAAATTATTCTTAGATAGATTTTTCGTTTCCTCTACATTTGCTTCTTTCACTCAGACTCATTACTGTAAGTTTGTTATTTCTACGAAACTGACAGTTAGCATCTACTACAATTACTGATCGATCTTTGTTGCACTTTTCTTCAGATTCATAGCAGATAAATGTAATTTAGAAATCCTCCGCTGTAAATTTTCATGTTCCATTGAGATTTATCTACTCCTACTTTCACTAAAAGCAACATTTGACATTTGCCAAACCTTGAAGTGTGTTATTATTAACATTTTTAGACGGCGTGTTTTGGAAAAAGGGAACATTTTGCATTTGACTGGTGCAACGAATATTAACAAAAATTAATGGAGTTTTATTAACACAAATTACTCTTAAATCACACACCATAAAAAAAAAGACATTTTGTGTTCTATTGGGCACGAAAAATCTGAAATCTGAGAACAAAATCAGAAAAATCTCATTGGAAAGCGACATGAATAATTATGTCTGCTGAATACCACATGAAAATGTAAGTTCTTCATAAATACTTCTGACATCTGCTATATTTTTTTTTGCATTTGCAACAAAATTAACATTACTGTAATCTGCCAACTTAAATCGAATTTACCAATCACTTAACAGTAGGTGCGTTCTCTTCATTGACGGAACTTTCAAAACGATGTTAAAGAATTATTAATGCCAGTTAAAGACGAAGTGACGTTTTCATTGTCAACTAGGCCATTTACACATGTTTACTGTTGATAGATTTTTCAAAGATTGAAGACGTTTTGATTTCTGACAGCTGACTGAAAAGATATGTTTGAGTTTTTATCACGTGATAAGTTTTTGCGTTTGACATTTATGGTGGGGTAGCCGATCAAATATAAGGGCTGTTCCTTTGCTTTTGTAGTAAAAATGAAAAATATGTCAAAATGACAGTGGAAGGGATGAATTCTCAGAAAGGGAAACTCTTTTGTAGTAACCCGTGACAGATAGTTCACAAATTCAAATCAGCTCTCAACTTTAAGGCCACTGACAGTTGTTTCAATTCTTACGCAAAGAAATTCGTTGACTAAAAAATAGTAAGAGGGGAAATATCTTGATCTCTCGAAGCCGCTTTCTTTTACGAATTTTTCGAGTTGAGGAACAACAATTGAGTAAAATGCGTTAGATTTGAAAGTAAAGAAACAGACCTACAGTCAAGAAAATCTTGCCTGTATACTCAGTTGACACTTTAAAGTGTCAAAATTACAAAAAAAAAACTGAACTTACCTAACTGGTTATAATACCTAGTCCAGACAAATCTAGTTGACGTTTTACACAAACTAGGTATTGAAACGTCCCCATTAGCAAGCACTAATAGTCAATGGAGGCGTTCAAGATTTTAGTGTAGTACCTAAGTCTGACAGCTGGCTGACTTAATGTGTTTTAGCTTTTATTTCCCTCGAATGGCGTGAACAGTTTTTCATGTTGACGTATATGGAGGGATAGCCGACGAATCTAGTCAAGAATTTCGCGACTGAGTAGTAAGTTGACAGTTCGTATAATTGGCTGACGTAGGTGACATCTAGTTCTTGTGTTAACTTAAACTAACCAGATTTTGAAATTTTCCCCTTCAAAACGTAAGTCATATTAAGAATTGAGCCGACTATAACTACGTGGTATAGATTTTCGCTTTTACTATGATAGACATTCGTACTAAATGTCAACTTAGTACTCTACTAGTCATATCAGTTCGTAATTGAATTTCGCGGCTCCCCCTCAATTTAGGCCAGTAAAAATGCGGACATACAACGGCTGCTGACTCAATAATTCATCGCTTGCCAAGTTGTGCTCGCATAATCTATATATTCCATTGCCTAAAGCTGGAATGATATTTCTTATGAATTGGCAAATACTTCCTCTTGATGTTTGACTTTAATTCTCTCGCGTGTGCTGTCACGATTTGAAGCAACCAACCCAGCAACACCCTATCCAAACATAAAAATCCAGAAACGAATTCCCTCCCACCATGAACGAAAAACGAAAATTCGTAAATGAAAGGAAATAAAATGAAAATGGTGGTTAAGCGACACAAAACCCAGGTTTAACCTTTGGGTACGTACGTTCGCCCAAGGAGACCAAATTGTATGCGGATGCACTCCCATCTGAGTGTGGTAGTAGTTGGTTTCCATAATTACACAGATGCACTTCAGGAATCGTTCGGAAACAAAAGAGCATATATACGGTGTTTTCATATTCATTCGGATCCTTGAATTTTTTTTTCATCCCATTATGTCAACGACGAATTCCTTTAGGCTAAAATGAATTCAAATTTCCTCCAAAAAAAAAAGAAAGACATCATACATTGTATAGCGCTTTCAGGACACACATAGTGTATATGAGCTGAAAGTGGAGAGGTTGCATTCAGTGGTACGAAATCGTCCACTTGATGCTATTCATTGGGGGTTTTCCTCATTATACGTTCGAGTTTTCTCGTTGTGAATTTCCCTAGAAGACTGGAACACAAGCGAGTTGTTGCATGTATCCGAAAATTCCTATTGACTTAAAGAACCTTCTCATGCGAGGTAGTTCGTCGCAATGGACTGGGATATATTTATGAGATATTTTTTTTGTTTTTTGTTCCACTTGAAGTGGCACAAAATGTACAAATTAAAAAATTAAAGGACCCACCCTCCCATTAAAAGTCGAATGAAAGGTGAGAGTGGGAGAAATAATTAAATGCGTGCAGGACAATGTGATGACAATGTCTTGCACATATCTCAGAATTTCTTCCAAATTCAAGGTATGACTCTTGAACACACATCCTTGCATCACCGCACAAGGAAAAAAGAATCCATAAACGTCTCAGACTCAATCTACTTGAAAAGGAAAACAAATCCTTCCTGGCCTTACAACTCATTACCATGCGACCTTGATATGCTTGGCTGGAAATGGGAGAGACATTTGCAATCGAGACGCCACTTATCTGGCTCATGTACATTTACGGGTAAGTCATACTTAAATAGTATTAAACCAACCACTCCCCCCATTTAATTCCTATTGACATAGTGCGCTGTGTAGACTTCAGTCCAACGTCTGGCAAATATCGATCAACGATTGTTCAAATGAATGTCATTCGAAGGACAGTCTTTTCGAAGAAAATGCTGACAAGGAGTGTGGGTATTCCATGAGAGGAACAATTGTAAATTGACTTCAGTCTCAAGACGACACAGATCCGAACAAATAGGGTTTAAATGCCCACACCCCAAATACATCAAAAAGTGAGTTTGGTTAAGAAAATGTTCCACATACGCCACAGTCATTGTCGCTCTTTGTTTAAAGTGATAGAGAGTAAAATATCAAGGATGCTTTTGCGTGCAACTGAGTCTTTGGTGAGACTGCCAGAACCTTAGGTGGGATTGTAATAGTAGATTTTTATGGTCAAGAGTTGTCAGCATAACAAAAAGTCGCACTTTAGAATGATCATGTTCGTGGTGAATCTGGAGTGAGCCCTGTTCATCTTCCAATTGTTTCTTGACCCACTGGGAAGCAGACAAAATATGTTTCGAGTGTTGGGGAGCTAGGTTTTCGGCGCGGATTCTTAGGAAGAGCAAACTAGACCAAGCATCAGATCTAAAAAAAAGGAGGGAGTCTAACGCAATTTAAGTTAGGTTAGGTTTGCGGCCTAGTGAGAAGTACTCGGTCCCACAATCAGGCAATACTGACTCATTGTGGTGCCCATGAGGGAAAAGGTTATCCCGTACCCATTTTAACCCTGTATATAAAAAGCTGTAAATTAAATACTCAATACTCTCTTGGAGTCGGTATACCTGTTGTATTGGAGACCTGGGCTGGGCAGTGGCATGGGAAGTGGGTTGTATCCTCAAGGGCTTTCTCATCACCGCAACCTATAGAAAGATCTACTTCAGTCAACCGCATTTCTTTCATATGATACCGCAGAGTGTTGTTCCCCGTTATGATTCCTACGAGAATGGAGAGTGATTTCCTATGAGAACCTCAGTTCCGGCTGCATTGAAGAACGGCCATAGCGTTCTTGTGGTTTGACAAGTTTCTAGTGCAGTCCATCTAGCTTTCGCCTCTTTTGTGGCCATTTCCCTGCTTCAAGCTTGAGTATGCAAGGCGGGATATTCACAGAGGGATCAGCTTGTCCTTATACAGCTGTTTTGCTTATGCATCCGCTTTCTCATTCCCTGGAATACCTTCATATGCCGGGACCCAGCAGAGAGATACCTTGTACCAAGAACCTTGAATTCTTTCGTTGCAATTAAGGCTTTTATTGCCTGTGTGGCTGTGGATAAAGAAGGTAATACCTTAAGCTGGCTTTGGCCTTATCGGCGACTCACAGGCTGCTTGGAAGAAACTGTTATGGTTGGCGTACCGATATTGATATACCCAACGATTCGGATAACACACCTGACCCCACCCCGGTGATTCGTCTGCAAATACGGCTATGGATTGCGTGATGGGTACAAGTCCTTCTAAGTATTGAGAATAGTCTCAAGTCCAGCGGTAGGACTTCTTCACACGCTAGTTTTTGAACTTTCTTAATACCCTTTAGATAAGTGGCTGATGCGTTGAATAACTTTGCGCCAATGTCGCAAAGCTTTATAAAGTTTCACAGCCTTTAACTGCATTGCAAGGAATTAAATTTTATTGCGTTTCGTGCTTAAACCTTTCACAAAGTGACGTTCGGCCGCATTGGCCACCATGGCGGACATTTTTATTTTTTAATTCTTTTAGTCCAACACAATAAAGCCGCACTCAGTGGTACATCGGAAGCTGAACACTAACATCGATGACCGCATTGGCGAAAAAATCCCTCCGATTTGAATTCATCAACGTCAATCCACCTTTTGAAAGGTCGCTGGTTCATTGTTTTCCTCAGACCTTGGACCCGACCAATCCATAACTAACGACAATGAATTCTCGCAAAGTCTGAACAAATCCAACCGATACCTCCAACTCTTTCAAATCATTCCCATTTATTCTTCCGCCATTTGATAAATTACCATTTCCAATTAATGGAACAATAGACCGAGGGCCGAAAGGAGTCGTCTCCATTAATCTTCTGTATACAGCGCAGCATGTCCAAAGGCGAGCGCAGAACATGAAAAATGAATTTCAACAGGCATCCGTGTATCTGCCTCCTTGAAATGCACTTTCTGGACACACAATGGTGAGGTCGTGAAGGATGGCCAGCTCTTATATAGCAGGGAAACAATAAATCAAAGGTTACATTCCGAAAAAGTTCATTTATATCCTCGAGATAATGGGCCACCGTAAGGAGAGACGGCCAGCAACGAGAACTTGACTGACTTTTGGCCAAACCCATCCCTTTGTGATGGGAGGCGAATTTCTGCTTGTCAGACACGGCATTGTCCAGCTGTCATTGACTTCATCAGTCAGTGAAAAAATCATCATCGCTTGATCCAGTCAATCACTGAGTTATGATGACTCATACTGGCCCCCGCGTCAAAAGTCATAGACATCTTTTTATAGACACGGTATTTGTAGTTACGTCTCAGTCACTTCTAGTTTTATAATTAGACCGAGTCGACTGACTAATTCGCAGCCAGATCAGACATTCTGACTCCGATGACTGTGGCGGGCACTCGACAGTTGGCACTGCCAGATAAACGTCGACTGCCAGGGCAAAAAGAACAATACAACGCATGCCAAGCCCGATGAACTGAAACAAACCAAAAAGGGGAATGAAGCCAATCCCGAAATGTTGTTCGCTGACTGCTGCCCGCTGACGGGTGTGCGTTGCGACTGTGACGTTGTCGCGTCGGTTCGCCTATATCTGTGATGATTTTGTCACCGGAATAGATTGGCGATTAGGTCTGAAATAAAACGTTCGACGAACTGCGTCGAAAGGTTGTGTGGGCTTTCGGTTATTCTCTGAAGAGGTGCCCGACGACGAGAGAAATTCTGCGAAAGAACGAGGACTGTCTGTCTGGCAGTTGCCAGTAGCAGAAGTTGACTTGTTTTGTTTGCCGCTATCGTTGGGGATTATTTACCTTTTTTTTGTTTTGTTCCTCTTCATTGTTCTTATATTTATACGAGCAAAATGACATTTTACCGCTTCAACTTGGGAGGTCTGGATGGGCGTGCCGATGTGATACGGAAACGAAAAAGAAAACAAGAATGTAAGTTGATGGGTATACATCATCGAGTGATAGCCGTGGTGGGCGATCGGCTATTTAGGAATCAAGCTTTAATTACACATGCCAGTAAACGAATGTGTCACTTTTTGACACTTTTACGTCACAAAAATTGGCTCGTCCGGTTGTCAGGTATATGCCATTCGTGAGCGTGCCAAGAGCTCGATTATTTATAATATTGTGGACACAGCACACACGTATGATATTCTGACTGCAGCCGTGGGTGACTTCTTTTTGAGATAAATGATCGGCGATTCCAAACTATCATCATCACAATCGGTACTACCGTCCTTGTCGCTCATTTTACCACATAAAAATAAATATTTTGGCGCGACAGGTCTATGGGACCCAAGGCCTAGCTTCTCACAACTATTCGTTTTGTGTGGGTTTTCAATTTTTGGGACGAATGGAAGGGATCTACAATTTTACGCCGAGTCCAAACGGCTAATTGACAGTTTTACTCTCGGATGTTTGTCAGACGTTCGCGAAAGGTGGCGCAGTGGAAAAAAACCTTAAGATGGAATTCGGTTTTTTCGGGGATCGAACCGGGGACCCCTCGCTTAGTAGCCCAACACACTACCACTAAGCCACTGCGCCGACCACATAGCCAAAGGAAATAAAGTGCACGACTGGATCGCACGAAACTTTCTCGTTCATATCATCAGTTTGGTTGGTTTATTTTTATTTTATTGTTGTTTATAGGCTATAAAACAAGATTTTTCAAACTGGTGATGCTGGTAGGTGGCCATGACTCGAAGTAGGGTTTGTGATGTAAGAATTGAGAGATTTGTTTTTGAATTTACACGTGTTTGGGGGTAAATGAAGTGCGGGTTTCTGATAGTATAAACTCAAATTGGTTTGAATTATTTTAAGGTTCATGATTAATATGGTTGAAAAAAGAAGAAGTGGGAAATAATCGGCCCTAGCGAGGTATCCGTATCCGGAACGGAAAATTCTCCGATTTTATACGATTCGGAGGTTTTTTGCTTCGAGGTATTCTATTCGGAATATTTCTCTGACATTTTGTAACGCATTACGTTGAAGTGCGATGAAGTGCATTTTTTTCTTTAATTTTTGACAGCTAGGTTCCGATATCCTCCGACAGAAATTGGTTGCGGAATTTGTTTACGATTTGAATTTGAGTCTCCGACAGAGTATGCGTTGCGGAGAATTATCCGTTCCGACGAAAAATGATATTCTAGTAGTTGCGATTAAATTTTAACTGGTAGTGCGGAAATGTTGATAAGACGGCATTATTTGAATTTCTCTAGGAAAAACTAGGTACGGGGTTACTCATGTTATCGTAAATTAGCATTTTATTCAAAAATTTTAGAGCTGATTTTGGAAAATAATGCGTACAAAATAGTCATCAAAATTGCAATGTTTAGTTCGAAAATTAATTTGGCTTAACTATTTAGCTAAAAACTGAGCATAGGGTATTATTTAAGATGGTATCATTACTTGGTTTTTAAAATTTTATCGAAATCGAAAATGGCGTTTTCGAGACAGTTTTTTCTAACAGCGTTTACAATGATTCGAATGGAAAATTAAGTACGCAATAATGTTGAAAACGTCAAATAAGCATTTTGTTCGAAACCGTTTTAGCCGTTTTCATGTAGGTAAAACAAAAGAAAACCAAATTCTCAAAATATGCCTTTTTTCAAAAATCTATTATAAACAATTTAGAGAAAAACTGAGTTTGCTATCATGTTAGGAATGACCACATTACATAAAAAAATTTTGTTGCAATCGTATTGACCGTTTTCGAGATAAAGCCACTTTTCAAAAGTACCGTTATTTGACTTTTTAGCCAAAAACTGGATACACAGCCATGTTTACCTCATGTAGCGTAGCGCAAGTATACATTTTGGTTAAAATCGTTAGAGCCGTTTTCGAAAAACTCAAAATTGCTGAATAGCGTTAGAACGGCAACACTTAACGTGCAAAAAAAAAGTGGCCCCGAACTGTAAGCCCACCAACTCCAAATCCTAAGTTTGAAAGAAATCCGTCCAGCCGTTTGCGCTTTAGAGCTCAGGAAGGACGGACAGACGGACAGAATTGCGAGACCCACTTTTTCGAGTTCCTCTATCATCGTAATGTCAGATTTGATTAAAATCTCGAAATCTTTCTCTTACTACGTAATGCGAGAAAGTTAAAAATATCATATATAAAAATCCTATACATTTAAAAAGTGCAACATGTACGTACCTACGTACAATTTAAGACGAAACTGAAACTGTGTACGATTATTTCAAAGTACCTAATCTTTTTTTCAAAGTCAATTCGAAAGTTAAAAATAAATGTATGGGCGTCTCACCTACACGGGTCTTTCATTAGCGACTTGACAACTTCAAACTTTCAGTGTGAACTCCCCCTTAAACCGATTAGCGAACTGTCAATGTTAAAATGTTCAGTAAAATTAACATTTTCATCATGGTGAAGCACACAAAGGAACAACAATTCCGAGTCGGTGGTCGCAACTTTAAGAGCGTTAAAGCCAAATTTTCGGCCGTAAATCTCTTCTCAGTAGACAAGCAAATCATAGTCTAGTGAAAAATTTGAGTCAGTCATCGATGACTGTGTGTGGAGAATATTGCTGTCGCAAACGAACCAAATCAGTCAATTTCACGGTGTTCTCAAGAATTTTGAGTCTCCCAGGCCACATTATGACGCATTTTGCTTAAGGATCTTGGCCTACACCCTTACAAGAGCAAGCTGACTCAAGAATTAAACCCACTTGATTATATGAATCGACGTACGTTCTCGAATTGGGCTCTGGACATGATGGAAGAAAATGAAGAATTTCATCGCAAAATCATTTTCAGCGATGAAGCGCATTTTTGGCTTTGTCAATAAGCAAAATATGCGTCAAGAAACCTCACGTGCTTCATGAAACAGCACTTCTTGGTTGATACAGCTCAAGACTTTATCTGCCTTCAATAACAAATTCTCATATCCTATTCAAAAATGCTAGATCAGAGTCATCATAGTTAGCCAACTTTTTAGAGCTATTTCTAAATAAACCGCCCTCTAGACCAGGCCTCAAATATTGCTCCCACATTAAGCAGCAGATGACTCAAATCAGTTGAGTGGAACTTCTCCGTAGCATCACTTGTGTCATTCATCTAACCTGCTCCACCCACGATGTTACCAATCTGTTTCAGTGAATCAAAAAATTATACCGAATCAAATCGAGCATCGATTGCTGTCAAAAAAAGAGAGTATATTCTCCAGCTCAGACAAAGGATTCTTAAAAAGTTAATCCTAGTCGAGTATAGACTGCAGACTTTTCTTTTAAAAACGCATTCTTCTCATTCCACCAGACCAGGTTCGCATCCGTCGCCACGCCGAATTCAGAGAAATCATCTCCATTATTTCGCAACGGTAATTTTCGGTACTCCTTGTTGAAAATTCTGTGAATTTTACCTGCATAATTTCTCGGTAACTGACGGGTAATAAATTCACTTGCTACTTCGTCTACACGAAGATGCTTAGTTGGGGTAGTTGCCCCCATTCCTTTGGATACGATTTGCACGTTGAAATTCTTTGTCCTTCAGATGCACTCTGTTTGAGGTTCATATAAATTTTGCTTTGCGTACGCTCTGATGCCCGCAATGTGCGCAAAGTCCTCCAAATGTCCTTTTCCATTTCGACTGACTTTACTCAGTTGTGGCCCAATCCTCTGGCTAACCTAACTAAACCAGAGAATGGAAATGATGTTTGACTTCGTCATATACTCTCAGTTGGGTTGGTGTTTTGTAAACGATTCTGGGTTCACCCTCAATCCAAAAAGTTAAATTGAACGTTTCCTTTAGGAGTCTTTATATGCTGGAAATCCTTTCGAAATTTGCACATCATTTTCGTTCGCGTCTTTGTCGAAGTATTTTACTGCGAATTTGCTGAGCTAGAAGAAATCATACTCCTTTTCAACTGTGAAATAGTCAAATTCACTTTTTCTTTTTCTTTATTTTTTTAATCGGATGACGGCAGTGCTTGCAGTTCTTATGGTTTCGATGACATTTCACGGATGAGTTGAAAAATCTTATAAAATGCATTCAGCGCAGTCAGCGCTGCTGTATCGCAAGGATAACAGTTGGTTCGAGGGACAATCCTTGTGGAGCGTTTGAAATGAATCTGAGTGAAATGGTATGCGAAGGGATGTTAAGGTGTTGAAAAAGGAGTTGGTTTCAGTTTTTATATTTATTTTCGTCTTGATTGAACTTCTTTTTGATGTTTTTATTACAGACGAGGGGATTAAATTCAATCGCAGTGAGAAAGGGTGAGTTTACGAAGGTTTTTGCTGATAACATGACAGCCACATGAAGAGGGACTGGCACGGGGTGTAAAAGCGCAGAAACAGCAGTGCCGTTTGTTGTGCGCCATTGGGGGAAGTGCGGCTAAAGTATTTTGAGTGCAACACCAAAATGTGAATGATTTATTTACCTGTGCAGCTAGTGTTTAATATTTAAATTGATAATAGTTAAGTTTAATTTTTTTTTCTGTAAGCTCGCAGCGAACTGTCAGATTTTATACAAACGACGCGTACACTTTGCACGCATATACCACAAACCTGCGAATAAAAGAAATAACTAATACTTAACCACAAAATTGCAAAATGCAAAACGAGTAACTGACAGGTGACAGTTGAAAATCTTTAACGCTTGCAAACGCACCAGTGACAGGTCGCTGTGTTCTGCTGTCAAAGAAGTCGATGTCGTCAGCGTATGTAAGAAGTTGCACAGACTTTTGGAAAATTGTACCACTGGGTGTTGGATTGCGAGTTTCGCACTCTTTTTTGTTAAAAAAAAGTCACATGGCAGCGTATCGCATTGTCTATATCCTTTTTTGACATCAATGATCTCGGAGACATTGTTTCAGACCTATATGATCATTTTGCACAATCTGACAAGTTGGGGCTAGACCTGGCTCTGTATAGCCCGTCTCTGTAAATGCTGTTATATGCGGCACTAAAATCGATAAACAGGATCTGGCGTAGTGCGAATATTTGGTCGGCTGTGGACTTACCGGGCCTAACAGTTCGTTGACAAATGGTTTCAGGCGTTCACACAGTACGGCAGAGAGTATCTTATAGGCGATATAAAGGAGACTGATACCTCTTTAGTTGGCGCAGTTTAGAGGGTCTACTTTTTTGTAGATCGGACAAACAATGCTGATGAGGCTCCATTCATCAGGCATACTTTCATCTGACCATGACTTGGAGACCAGTTAGTGTATGCCCTCAGCAGCCTTGTTGGACTTCAGCTTGGGTGTTGCTATCCTCAGTTGATTTTGGTCAAGTGCACGGAAGTCTTGGCTTGCATCGCCCAGGTTGAATTGTTCCTTCTGCCTGACAGCTAAATTTGATTCGTCTTCGTTGTTTAACAGTTCGTTTTTCATGTCCTCAGCACTCACTGTGACTAAAAGTCTTTGTTCGGGTCTTGTTGCCATGACACGTTCTTTTTAATTTTATTGTAAAACTTCCAAACATTGTTGCTAGAGTAACGCCTCTCTATTTCCGCGATTACGAGCTTCTCATGCTCTTTCTTTTCCTTCCAGAGAAGCCAATGTTCTTCCTTCCTCTTTTGCTTGTAGAACTCACAAGCTGCTTTCGTCCTTTTGTGCAGAGGGGCTTCGTAGGCACGTTATTTTGGCGCATGCGCTTGTCGGCACACTTCATCGAACCAGAGGTTCCGTGGGAGTGTTTGGTAAAACCAAGCCTTCAGCAATTGATGCTGGCTATACAGCACTTCTCGAGAGGTTAAGGGATACGCGATCGGCAAATGTTTTGGCGGTTGGTTGGGTTTGTAGCCGTTTAACGCATAGTGGTAAAGGTTTGAGTGACAAGTTTTACGGGTCAGACTCAGAATATCCTATCCACTCAGTCATCAGTCAAGCTAGATACTCTTACCTCTTTCTTTCGGCATTCATCATCATTCATCACAACACCACATCTCTCTATCTTCCTCATTGGGTAAGTTTCTCATTCTCAGACATATCTCTCCTTGGTAGTTCGATAAGTTGCTCAACAATTGCTTGCTTGGTTTAAAAAGCCTTAAGCTTAGTTTTCCCTGTCTTCCTTCAGCTCAAATGTGTAATCCAACGTATATTAACGTTCATCTGCATCCAATAGTTCCATCGAAATCGTCACCGACACCATTCACTGGTTTATGTCGATCCATACCGACAAATCATCCTTAAATAGATCCCATCCACATCCCATGGACAAAACAAGCAGAAGGTAGGTAGGTATTCCTATTATTCTCTGAATTTGTGGACTTAAATTTAATCGACAAAATGTAACAGACACACTTCATATGTAGGGTTGGTTGTTTTGAGTGCTGCTGTTGTTGGTATGTGTCTGCGTTTGATTCAAACTGCATGACGATGTCTAGACTTCGTGCACTCATCTCGCCGCACACAAACTCTTCACTTTTCAGTGGGCCGCCAATAGTGGAATGCCGTATATTTCGACGCATCAACATTTTTCTACCGATTTCTACTTAATTAACAACGACAGAGATTTCGTTATCTACCTGCGACTGGGGCAGTACCCTTGTGTTTTGTTTCTGTTACGCTTTCAACCAGCACGGAGCTCGTAACAGCATTCAGGGAGGAAGACGAAGCGTGATCCTTGTCGATTGTTACTCTATATTTTGTTGTTTCGTTTACTGTAGGTGCAAAATTCCTTTCCACTTAATCACAAATTAAAGCTCGTACATGCCGCATCAGCTGCATGGCATAAAAATCTGCAAGAGTAAAACAATTAATTTAAATAAATTCCTTCAGTCACTTGCGTTATTGCACCAACCGCCATTTAATTACTTCTCGTTAATGTGAACAATCGTTATCCTTTCCTAAAGGATGGCACGTTAACTTTGTCGTCTATATGGTCACTTGGAGCTGAACATCGTTCACCTGATTGACGCGTTCACATGTAACAGTATGCACACAGATACAGGCACTCTCCAAGTGTGAGGAGAAAAAAAACAGTAGACTCCTTTCCAAGTAACCGACGTTAAGCACAGATTACCCTATGGCGAGCCGAAAAACCTCTCAGACAGAGGTACTTAGACCTCGCCATGGCACTAAAGAGACTTTCGACATGACGAACGTATACTACCCAACTATACGAACCCATTGTTGGGCACAATGTCTGAAGATGTGTCGCAGGGACTTCAAGGAAGTCACCTACTACCAGAGGGTGCCACACCCTCTGAAACATGTACATGTGTAGGTACCATCGCCATGCAACTATTACATCAATTGACAGCCATCAGCGAGCATGGGGCGAGAAGACAATGACAACAACGACGACAACGACGACAAAGTTGTCTGGTGCTGAGGGTCCACTTGAAACAATTAAGAGGTGACCCACAAGAAGACAAAGATATCCTTACTAAAGTAGGTGTGGGTGGGGGTTTGACAAGTGTAGAAGGCTGCACTAATTAGCCTGCATGACAGTGCAATGCGTTACAAGATGTGTTCGTAGTAATGTTTTTGCTTGACGCATCATCCTTGCAGCTGCTTATTAGCTGGTGTACGACTGTTATTATTTTTGCGTGGCAGAGAGCTTGTGCAGGCCCGTTGGGGCAATAATATGCGAACAGGAAAAAGTAATTAGCGCTTAAAAGTGCGCTGAACCGTAAGAGAAACAATTGGGAGTACTGACATATAGAGACGAAACGGAAGCGTCTTCATGGAGAGCGTTCGTCGATCGACGATCCCACACAATCACAAACAATATTATATGAAGGTAAATGGGATAATAAATGAACCATTAGGTTACCTTAACCGATTTCATTTGTACGGACGTGGAAATAGAAAAGATCGCTGAACGTAGGGTGAAAGAGGGAAAGTTAGTTGCCTCTATTCAACAGTACCAGAAACAAGGAGGAACAGAAGAACAGCAGTATAAGATAAATTCCAATCTCTGGGGCACTTTCCAAATACGTGCCAATGAATAGAAAAGGAAGGTAATGCAATGCTCAAAATAGCAGGGAGACATAGAAGCGGTCTTAGGACTCTAAAGGGAAACAACAAAATAAGTTCCTGATCTATCACGAACCCGATGCGCCATCTGCAGGATCTTCAAATAGACTTCCAAACTTTGACAGTTGATAGCAGCCATATATTGTTAAAACTTACTTACTTACTTATCGGGCTCCCGACCGGACCCGTGAAGAGTCTCTGCCTGAGACACTGCAGCCTTCCGACCTCTACGATCCCGGCTTTAGGAGTTTTGAACCCAGTTGTTTGCCAAACCGAAGTAGCAACGGTTTCCTAGGGTAATTCTTCGCCGGATATGGTGTCATTCGTGGAGTTTATGTTTGCTCCGAGGTAGGTGAACTCCTTAACTACCTCGAAATTGTTGCTATCAATAGTGACGTTTTGTCCTAGGCGGTGGACATATGCTTGTTTGTTTGTTGATAGCATGTACTTAGTCTTACCCTCATTTACTTTAAGGCCAACGGATTTCGCCTGTTCTTCAATCGCCATAAAAGCTTCTATTAAATCCGGTGCATGTTTGAAATAGTTAGGATGAACTATGTACTTCCAAACTGCACGCTGCAGCGCGTGTTGTCCATCGTCATGCGACACAGCTGAATCAGTTTTGGCGGGATTCCGAATTCGGCCATCACCGAATGACAGCTAAATCTGTCAAATTGGCTGTCATTTATTTAGTCTGTTTTGCAAATACCATGGATGGACGCTGACGACGCGACGCCACACAGCTCAAGCCACATTGTAAATTCTGCACAAACGATTCGAGGGCATGGTCATCTCACTCTCACTCGGTGTCCGCACCGAGATCGTGCGATTTGATTTTTTCTTGTGGGTTTTTCTGAAGACGCAGGTCTATGCGAATGAGTCACGAATCACAGCGGCCCTCAAAGCAAATATAACCCATGCCACCAATCGAATCCAAATGATTTCGTAGCAGTCATTTTTAAGGTTGGCATTTACCTCCAACTCATCTCGAATATTTACAGCTGCAGTCAATTTTTCGGCACGAAACATCCTTTCAAATCCGAAGGTATATAACTAATCCCGGTGAGTTTGCCCAACTCCTTCAAAACTGCTGCATATTTTCCATGGCTCTCCCAACTTCGAATCACTTTAGCTGTGAACACTATATTACAGTTTCAGTTCCACACCGTTAACAAATCCCTATTACTTACCTACACTTCCTTTTCACTACTACGTAATTTGTCATCGAAGGCAGAGCACCCACACTCATGGCATATTTCTAAGCGAGAATAAAACTCACGTTTACGTTTCATTAAGCTTCACATTGTAACTTTCTCGCATACTGTGCAGCACATCCAGACATGCACTTATCCTCCATTGTAAAACTGGAAAATTAAGTTTCCCCTCGGATAGAGCGATGAATATCCTCGTTTCGAGTCGTCTCTGCGCCGAGGCAGTTGCCTGGTATGGCATAATAAAGTTTTGCCTGGTCCTCACACCTACGGTAGTTGCCTTGGCAAATATGACTTATGTACTGAACTTACTTACATGCCGTCTACAACAAATGAACATTCTCACCTGAATTTCTCGAGGCAGTCGCTGCATCATCCTTCCTAGTCGTCGTACCAGTCGTATATGTATCGTCTGTAAAACTTTTGCACAGAAAATTCCAATAATTTTCATTCTTGCTGTGTGAAGTTACTGTTAGAGGCTGGCTGGGCATACACTTTGTTACAGCAAAACAATAAATTTCAGCAATGCCATTCCAGGATAAAATATGTGAATTTATGTACATACCACGGGGTGGTGTTTGTGGGTGGTGCAGAACATTTGGTTAGTAACATTACATGTCACATGTTACACGTGAGCACAGCCATGTTTGTTATAAAAATAATAAAGTTGCACAACGGACAAGCTATGTAGTTGCCGATGCACAAGGAACAGACAAAAGGATTCAGCCAGTCGCAACAAATTATATTTTTTTAACAAGAGTTTATTTTTTGTTGAAGCACATGGCTGGCTGTCTGGCTTTAAGCGAACGAACGACCCACGCTTCAAGATATGCTGCGGAATCGGTAGGTCATTACAGTTTCTGAGTTACTATTTAAAATTGCTGATGACGTATGGGCTAAACTCAGAGATAGTAAAGAATGCTACAACCTACAATACTAACGTAATTTGAAACGAAAATAGAACCAGACCGCTGAGAACGTTCTGATTTCTAGTTTAGTAAGTCTGACAGGTGACTGACTAGATGTGTTTGAGTTTTTATTGGCCCAGATTGGTCACGTGATAAGTTTTTGCAGTTGACGTTTATGGAGGGGTAGCCGACAAAAATTTAGTCAAGAAAATCCTCTGTCTGTATACTCAGTTGACATTTCGAAGTGTCAAACTCAAAAATAAACCACAAGTTTACAGCAACAACTCAACTTACTTAGTTAACGCGTTCGTATACCTAGTCTAGACAAATCTAGTTGCCGTTTTACACAAACTAGGTATTCGAACGTCCCCACTGACAAAGGTGACGTTATAATTCAGTAAGCCTGACAGTAAGCCTGACAGCGCCGCATGCTCTCCAATCGTTGGAGCTGACCGTGCACTGGTAATGGATGATGCAGGTGCTGAAACCAACTCAGGTTGCAGTACCAGCGGACAGAACCTTGTCGTCGCGGATGGCTCTGACGGTCAGAGTGCTCCAAAAAACGCAGAACAGCTGATGTGCGAGATAAGAGGCCGTCCTACAAGGATGCTGCTGTCTCCGCCTTAGCAGTTCGCATAGGGAAAGCAGGCAATGAAAATAGCATGAGTGATGCAGAGTGCAAACACTGCAAAGCCCATCTTTTGGAGCTTGCCTCGGCAACTAATGCCTGTATCCAGGTTGAGGGCTGTGAGTTCAAGGACGGAACCTTCATGGTTAAGACCTCCTCGCAGCAAACCTCGGAATGGGTCAGGAGTATGGTGCCGAAGATCCCTCCCCTTGGGACCACAATTTTTGAGGTCTACAAGCCACCAAAGCTTATTCGTGCTGTCTGCTGGATCCCTGGTAAACAGGAGAACTCTAAGCGCTTACATGCCCAGAATCCTGATCTCGACACAAAAGCCTGGACTGTCCGTTCTCATAGGCAGAGTAAAAACCGTCTTGATGAAGATGGTAGTTCTCTGGTTGTGGGCATAGACATGGCTTCTGCCGAGGTCATTAAGTCTAGGTACGACATGCGTCCCTATCTGCATCTTGGTAGGATTTATTTCCATTTCAATGCCAAACAGTGCGAATAGTGGTCGTAACCCAGAGTTTACATCCATTTTGTTTACTCAGATAAACCTACAGCACTGCAAGGCTGCTACCGCTCTTTTAAGTAGGAGGCTTGCTGTCAGTAGAACAAAAAACCGCATAACATCCATCCAGGAACCATGGGTGTGGAAAAATCGCATCTGTGGTCTTGGTGAGTTGAGCGGTTCCTATAACGTTCTTTACGATAAGCTGTCCGAGAGACCTAGGACATGTCTTGTTGTATCGAAATCTCTTACGGCAGTTACTATCAATCGGTTTTGTTGCCAAGATTTGGTTGCTGCAACTATCACTTATCATGCAAACGGCAACTGGGAAACCTTTGTCGTTGCATCGGCTTACTTTCCCTATGACTCTCTAATTCCTCCACCACCAAAGGCAGTTGTTGAGCTCATAGAGTACTGTGAGTCCAAAAAGATGGGTCTTATCTTGTGCTGCGATGCTAATGCCCAAAACACTGTTTGGGGCAGCAGTAAATGCAATATAAGAGGAGATCGTCTTCTGGACTTCATCTTATCGTCTGACATCACCATTAACAATGTAGGTTGTCGACCTACATTTGTTACAGCCAGGAGACAGCAAGTAATCGATGTTACTCTGTCCAATAGGCACTCCAAGACTATCGTCAATTGGAGGGTATCAACAGACAACACTCTGTCAGACCACAGATATATCGAATTTCAAATCTACTGTGAAGTTTCACCTTCGCAAGAGAGGAGAAATCCGAGGAAAACGAATTGGGCACGTTTTAGGGAGGAACTTGGCAATTCTGTTGAAGTTCCACTTAAACTAAGATCAGTCCAGAGGATTGAGAGATCTGCTCAGGATCTGAGCAGCGTTCTTATCCGCTGTTTTGAGCAAGCGTGTCCAGTTACAAAAAACTCCTGTAGAAAACCGGTACCCTGGTGGAATACCGAACTGCAGCGTATTCGAAAAGAAACCAGGAAACTCCTAAATTGGTCTCTAAAAACCAACTTAGAAGCGGACTGGAATCTATATCGATCGAAACAAAAAGAATTTAAGAGACTAATTCGTAAATCGAAAAGTGACTCTTATAGGAAATTTTGTGAGGAGGTCGAATCACTAAGTGCAACCAGTAGACTTGTTAAAGTTCTCAAAAGGGACAGACCAAGTAAACTGGAATCGCTCCAAAAATCTGATGGTACCTTCACTGAGACAAAGGCGGAGACTTTTAGTCTCCTGCTGGAGACTCACTCCCAGGTCACTACGTGTTCTTCTGTGGTACCGGCAACGGTGGCCACATCTGAATCAACTAACATCACGCGGCGTAACTGGTATATTGCTTCCAGAGTGGTGACTGATGACGCTATCAAATATGCAATTGCATCGTTTGAGGGTTTTAAGTCACCTGGTCCGGATGGAATTTATCCAGCCATGCTGAAACAAGGTTGTAGTCAGCTGATGCCGACGCTGAAAAGAATTTTCACCTCAAGCTTAGCCTTGGCTTACATACCTTCTCCTTGGCGTATTGTTAAAGTCGTGTTTATACCAAAAATTGGTAAGACTGACTACACTCTCGCCAAGAGTTTCAGACCCATAAGTCTGTCTTCCTTCCTGCTGAAAAGTTTGGAAAGACTGGTTGAGCTGCACGTGCGCAAGGTTGCTCTTCGATCGCATCCTCTTTCTGAGATGCAACATGCCTATCAGCGCGGAAAATCCTGTGAAACTGCGCTTCAGAACCTTGTTGGTAGGATTGAAAGTGCTCTTGATCGGAAGGAGTACGCGCTGGGTATTTTCGTCGATATCGAGGGTGCTTTTGACAATGCGACCTTTGATAGCATGTGTAACGCAGCCAGATATCATGGTGTAGATGAGACATTGGTGTTGTGGATTAAAGCAATGCTAATGCACAGGACGTTGATTGCCGAGGCGGATTGTGGAAAGTGCGTCATGACAGGGGTAAACAGGGGCTGCCCTCAAGGTGGTGTTCTGTCTCCCCTTTTATGGTGTATGGTAGTAGACTCTCTGCTAACGGTTCTCAATCTTCCTGGAACCAACACACAAGCCTACGCGGATGATGTCGCCGTTCTGTCTGTCGGTTCAGACCTAAGGACTGTCTGCTCTCTGGCGCAGAGATCCTTGGGAATGATCGATGATTGGTGCACAAGAAATGGGCTTTCAGTGAATCCTCTTAAAACTACGGTTGTTCTCTTCACGAGAAGGAGGAAGGTCACTGGTCTGACTCAACTTGTGCTTAAAGGTGTCACTATTCCGATCTCTGATGAAGTCAAATATTTGGGAGTAATCCTCGATAGAAAACTTCTTTGGTCCAAGCATGTCGAAGCAAAAACTGATAAAGCGCTGTCCACTTTCTGGCAGTGCAAAGGTGCTTTTGGCAAGACATGGGGCTTATCTCCTAAAAGGGTCCTTTGGATCTATACGGCAATGGTAAGACCTCTCCTCTCGTATGCATCGGTTGTATGGTGGAACAGGCTTTCGCGGAAACGTGTTACTGCCTCTTTTGCCAAACTTCAAAGAACGGTTTGTCTCGGCTGCACAGGGGCCTTCCCCAGTACTCCGGGCTCTGCTCTAGATGCTATGATGAACCTCCCCCCCCTTGATATTTTTATCATGGGGTGTACGCTGAAATCCATCTCTCGGTTAAAAAGAGGCGGCTTTTGGTACCACGCGCATTGGAATTTTGATGAACTTGTGCGAGAATTATCCTTTGACCCCTGTCTTATGGATATGCCGTCTGACGCAATGACACCAGAAATCCTACTGCGACAAAACTATCACGTCTACTTTCCTCAGGCAACGGAATGGCTTCGGCCAGACTCTGAGCCAGGGAAAGAATGCCATCGTGTTTTCACGGATGGCTCCAGAACCGGACAGGGGTCAGGTTCGGGAGTCTTCGTGGAAAGCGAAAGCGTTAGACTACACTACCCCTTAGGGAACCATGCGTCTGTCTTCCAAGCGGAGATTTTCGCTATCCTTATGGCTATGCACTATATTGTGACAAACAGGTGGAGAGCTAGAAGCATTTGCGTTTGCAGTGATAGCCAAGCTGCACTAAAAGCGCTGCTCAACCCTCTTACCTCGTCCAAGTTAGTGCTTGAACTCAAGCTTTCTCTAAATCTGGTCGGTAGGCTAAACACAGTGAAACTTGTCTGGGTCCCAGGCCATACTGGTATCCAGGGAAACGAGATCGCTGATGAGCTTGCCAGGCTGGGTTCCGAAGAAGCTCTCTCAGGGCCTGAACCTGCGTTGGGTCTGCCAGCATCTGCGGTAAGGTCATCCATTGATACTTGGGTTTCTCGTGAACACGGGTGTCGGTGGCGTGACTGTGCTGGATGCAGACAGACCAAACGACTGCGACCGGACATCTGCAAAAGGTCAGCATCTTTCCTTCTGTCTCTCAGGAGAATCGATTGTAGACTGCTTGTGGGTGTCCTTTCGGGCCACCAAGCTTTTGCCAAACACTTAAATGTGTTGGGCTTGAGCGACACCACCATCTGCCCTGATTGTGGAGAGGATGACGATACAGCGGAACACTTCCTCTGTAGTTGTCCTGCCTTTGCTCGCATCAGGTGGCGGATCTTTGGGGCTGACGTGGTGAGTGCCGAACATCTAAGCTCTTCATCACTGAAGCTCCTTCTCATCTTTCTTCGAAAGACGGGCAAACTAAGTACAGCAATGTAAGGTGTCTGTTTTGGCAGTACAATGGACCAGTAGTTGTGTCTGAGTGCTCCATCGGATAGTAGCAACCTCCAACAAAAAAAAAAAAAAAAAAAAAAAAAAAGCCTGACAGCTGGCTGACTTTTTGTGTCTCAGTTCTGTTTTCCCTCGATCTTTCGCATGAAAAGATTTTGCAGTTAACGTTTATGAATATCGATATTGATATTGTTAGATTTGTCATGACTGTGGGACTGTACGAAGATGAATCGAGTGGTTTGAAAACCTTAATACTTATGTAACAAAGTGAGACTGAAACTATTGGAACTGGTGCTTCCATAATGGAATGTCTATACATTTTCTGTCAGAGTTAAACTGAAAATAAGTTTCAGTTCAATTCAGTCCTTTTAGAATACAGCTATTCGTTTGGTTTCTTAATCATGATTGACATGGCTACGATATGACGTCTTGAGACTGCACTGTTTCTTTCCAATCACTGCACGCATAGGCCAAATACGGCTATTTGTCAAAACTTTTGTCAATTTCACACAAAATCAAAGTAATTTATACAAATAATCGAACAAAAACTATTACAATTACATGTTTCATGCGTTCGTCGACTAGTTTTGGAAATAATATAATGTTATACAGCCTGCAAGTTTTCAGTTTGACAAATTATACGTGTGTTCTATGCATGTGTTAACAATAATAACATCATTCGGACGGAGAGCAGGTTTGTTACGGTACAGATTGAAATATGGAACATCAAATTGTAAGCATATTAACTGGTGTTGAGAAACCGAAGGCACTGCAGGTGGCTATTTACTTAGTTGTCAAACAGCTCACAGATTTTTTTCTCCATTTTGTTAAAATTAACCGCACAATGCCTTTTAAATTACGCCAGATGACATGAAAAATGAAAACACAACTAAATACCCGAGTGAGGTTTAAATGGGGAAGGTCAAGAATATAGTTTACTAGGTAAGTCTGACAGCTGGCTGACTTGATGTGTTTCAATAGGTTTGTCCCTTTACTTTTGTAGTAAGAATGGCGATCGTGGGAATAAATTCTGTCGGTGAAAGAGACACTAACTAAAAAGCAATGGAACGTTGTTTAGTAATATATAAGAAATGACAGTTAAATAATTCAAATAACCGCTAGATGCAAAAGTCTTTAAAATCTCTGATATATGAGAAAAATTGTCTAATTAAATAGTAAATTTATTTAGCGATGAACGTGATTCATAATACTGAACTAAAAACATTCGAGAAGTGGCAAAAAGCGGCACCAATAAACGAATGACCATGAACAGCTAAAAGAAACTTTAAAAGAATATTGAACAGATATTTATTTTAACGCCTGTTGACGGTATCAATTCAATGCACATGAAAACAAGACATATGCAAAGGTATGACAAGTACGACAACAAATTTCAAATCGCCTGTCAACTGTCAGGTGACTAATATCTTTCTTCAATTTTTAAACCAATAAATTTGTTGAGTCAAAATTTGAAAATAAGATTTTCAGTGGAGGGGTAATATCTATATTGCTCTCTGGATGACACTCTATTTTATGATTTTTTTGAGCTAAGCAACGGCATTGAGTAAAAATTTGGAAAAAAATAATAGTAAAGGAGCAGCCCTCATTTTTATTGGGCTCGATTGGTAACGTGCACAGTGTTTTTAGTTGACGTTTATGGAGTGAATGAGTTTACTAAGTTGACAGTTTGTATTTGTATACGTGGCTGACGTAGGAGAAGTGACCGACCAATCTAGATTTTGCGTTCAGGTTCAGGGTACATTTAGTCCAGATCAATCACATCGATAAGATAACTAGATTTTTAAATGGGACGATAAAACATTGGCCATGACTGAGTCACACGCAACTTTCTTGATTTGTTGCAAGTTGCTTATCAAATATGAAATTTTTGCGAGTGTCATCCAACTGCAAATCGATAGCACCCCTCGTAACATTTCTGACAGTTGTGTAAATAGTGAAAAGACTTTAATGAAGTCCAACATTAACTTAGTGTTTTATTCAATTTAAAACAGTCCTGCAAATCTCAAGCAAAAGAAATCGCTAAGTAATATGCCAAATCTCCAGGAGAAGTATGTCTTTTGACACTTTATTCGTCATGTTTCAGAAAATCATCCGCTGATCATTGTTTAATGCATTTGACACATGGCATTAAATTCAATTAGGCAGACATTTAGCACATTTATGAGTACTTTGCAATCGCAGTGTGAAAAAATCAGGGAACCCCAATCCCTCTACAGTCTGCCAATAAACTCATTTAAAAGGCAATTACCGCTAAATTCGGCGAGAATTCAAGAATGCGCGCATGTATTACTATCACAGAATACAGAAACAATGCATATCGAAGCAAATTAAATCCTTAACATCACAGTATGTCGCCACTCAGTATATCTTGGTAACACCACAAGCGTCCCACCCCGTCTGCGTCACAACCGCATTTATTTTTATATATAGCATCTTTTCGCTATTTTCGTATCGAAAAGTGATAAATAATTCTCTTGCAAATCTCTTAGGTATTTTCATTTTTGTTTTATGTTTTGCTTGCTATTTTCTCGCGTGCATTTATTTTCTTATTGTGTTTGTTTAGGTTGATGGTGTTATTCTATTTTCGATCCGAGCCGAGGCAGGACTCCTGCAATTGCGTATTGTACTCTAGCCGCGCTGGCTAGCAGTCGGAGGGAAGTCGAATGCATAAAGTATCGCTAGGAATGGCGACGAATTGTAGCAGCGTCAAGCTGTCTACGTGAGTCGACCATTTATTTCTGGTTCGTAGTATCGTTCGAGATTCTACCTCTTGGTTGTGGTGCGACGCGACGATGCATTCGGAGACGAACGAATTTTAGCGAATTGGCAAGAGTATTCTTTTGGCAATTTAATTGTTTTTCACCAGGAGGTTTCTTTCTATTTTTGGTAGACAGTTTTTTTTTTATTATTATTTCTGATGTGGCTTGTTAGATACTAGCGATTAGGATCATTGCCTACGTCAAACTCATGTCAAATAAAATGAAGGGTTGGCGAAACAGGTCCATATATGGGTAGGTACCCTACTTCTAGCAGTTTGGGTTTATGTGAGTTTTTATTATTGGGACAAATTAGAGGGAATCGCAATTTTATACCGTGTCGGAAGGGCGGAACTGATAAGCTTTTCTGAGACATTTATACTCTCAGATGTTTGTCAGACTCCAGCGGGTGGACTGTGGAAACACTTTAGTAGTTTGTGTTTTTCCGGGGATCGAACCTCTGTACGATCGCAGAGCAGCCCATCGCGCTTCCCAGCTACTCCCTCGTGTAAGTCTTCTTTACATAATACAATTTTTGGAAACTCGTTGTTAAACAGAAAACTGAATGGTAAAGTGAAGCAATTTCCTTTGCTGTGTGGTTTGTAAAACTTGAACGAATTAATGTTTGATCAGTGTTCATACAGTAACAGTACCTACCTACGTCGTTGAAGGTTTTGTCATAACTTAAATTCGAAATAAGCTGAAGGTTTCAAGTAATATTTCAACCGATTCCAAGATCATTATTAGTGTGACCTTTAAACTGCTGCTTAGAACAGGCTAACCACAGGCACCGATCAAATATTGTCACTGTCAAGTTCATAAAAACATATGTTTCTGACTGAATTCAGGGGTACAATCGAGTATAAAAGTCAGACGTCGATCTGATATTTTCTAAAGTATCTAACAATCAATTTGTAACGATGTTCTCAAATCTTTTCACATTAATCTTGATAGTTGCATTCATTTTGTTCACTGTGGATCAAATAGAAGCAGCATTTCAAATGAAATACAACTTCTTCCGGTTGAGGATGTGCTCTTTGAACGCATCATACTGCGGATATCTAAGTGGATGATGAGCTTTATAACTTTAAATAATAATAAAAATACAATAAATGATAATTTGACATCGTAACACATTTTGTTTAACCTTATTGTGCGACAGATATAGTCAAATTTCCAAATTTAATTTTTTTTAACAGGAACGGTCACAACTTGTGGCTTTGCAATTCCGTAAAAATGGAATTTGCAGGATTCTCAAACTTGAATTACTATTTAACACTAATTATAGGTATGACATCAACAAGTTAACAGTGTAATCATGGCTTTGGTGGCAAAATACAAGTTATTTAATGGGTCGTTTGGTAGTTTTCAAAATGATCCCCATACCTCCTTTTAAAGGGTTTTGGGCTTAAATAATTATGCCTAAAATTGTGAGTAGAGCTGAGATATGACAGCTGCATCAGGCGAGGATCATAAAAATTTTTCTCTTTATTGCTTTATAGGTTAGATAATAATGTATTTTAAAATAAACCCCCGAAATCGGAGCATATTTGACGAAATAGAACTTCTTTTATTGTGAGAAAAAATTCCGAAATCAGGATGGCACTCTGTAAGTCTAGAACGTTTCAACTCTGTCGTGTGCACGAACTATTTCTTTTGTAACTTAGAGCAAATAATTCGTGAGCATGAAAACGTCTGAACGTTATCGCCAGAAAGCCGACCCAGCTTAAACTCAATTTATCCTGCTCAACTAATCAACCCTTGCTTCTACTCCCCTCTCAATAAATTACACTACACCTGGCTATTGCTACTTGTCATAATATTGAATCTCATTTCTCTGTTTCCCTATTCTGACCAAGAACCCAAAAGATACGAAATCTCACCAAAAACTCAATAAAATTAATTAAAGCGTCATCTAGTACGTACCATCGATTCTTAGCCATTTAATGCGACGGGTTATATAAAATGTTTGTATACAAAGGTGGGATGGACTGCTATTAAGCTGTCAGTTCCATACAAGCTCTTCCCAAAAAATGACGCCAGCAATAATTAGCGCTCTTGGTTCAAAGAGAAAAAAGTGTAACAAAATGCAAACCATCTTGGATTTCTCCATAGAACGCTAGAGACGCCTTTTGGGTGTGGATACAGCTGTTAAGTAAAACAGTTGAAATTCCAATTATTGCGGAATTTTGTACATAAGTCTATGTAAAAATACGAGTGGCAATTTATGGGAAGGAGATAGAGACAAATTCAAAAATGTCTTCGTTTGGGTTTCGATCATTGCAGCAGGTGTCAGATGTCAAATGAAAAAAAAATGTTCGGTAGCAGTGTCAAACCGCACTTTTAAATAAAGGACATTAAGTTATTTTTATGTTTTTTACTTGGGACGTTCAAGTAGGTAGGTATCTAGTTAAGTAGGCCTGACAACTAACTGACATGATTTATGTCAGTTTTAATTGGCATAGATCGGTCACATGTCACATCACATTAATCACTTCTGAAACCGTTCCATTGGCACAAAAAATACTCTTCTGGTGATTCTAAGAAGAGAAATTCGCTTCTGGATTTGAAGTCAGAATCCACTCGAGAAGCACCAACACAAGTGTACTTTGTGTATTTTATACAAGTCAGCTGACGGCAGCCGTAGATTATTTTTGCCGTTTCAGCAATACAAATGTGGATTCAACCAGAAGCAGTTTTCTTGTTCCATTGGATTTCAGAACGAGTGAATCCCCGAGTGAAACCAATGGAAAACGACATAACAGTTTTTTCAGTTCAAATTAGGTCTGTTCCTTAACTTTTGTAGTAAAAATGGAAAAGTCTGTCAAAATGACAGAGGAGAGGAAAACTTACGCAAAAGTTAAGGAACACTTTTGTAGTAAGCTGTGAAAAATGACAGATAGTTCACCCACCAAAATGCCAAATAGCACAACAAATTGTCAATTTTCAAGCGATTGACAGTTGTGTCAAATCTTACGCAAAGAACTTTGTTGAGTAAAAGCTAGTAAGAGGGGAAATATCTTGCTCTCTCGAAGCCGCTTTCTTTTACGAATTTTTCGAGTTGAGGAACGACAATTGAATAAAATGCGTATAAGAATTCGTTAAAATTCGTAAGATTTAAAAGTAAAGGAACATACTTATTAAGTCAAGAATTTCGTGACTAAGTACGAAGTTGACAGTAGAAAAAGTGACGTTACCGACCAATCTAGTTTTTGCTCCCAGGGTACATCTAATTCAGACCAATCTAGTCGGCTTAAGATAACTAGATTTTTTAATGTGCCCTATTATTATGCTCGTATTTTCTTTTCCATTTTTCTGTTTCGGCGACAGTGTCTGAAATGGCTCTATATGACACAGCGTGACTGTTTAAGATGTCCGCGAGTTGCGTGAATCCTAAGGAGTGTGAAACTGTTATTGGACGTTGATGAACAGCATGTGGACGATCTTTCACAGTCCCGTGCTCAATAAAATTCGACACCAAACGACGAATTATGTTGTCAGCCGGTTCTTATTGGCCACGATATTTTCGGCGATATGCACGTAGATTTAACACAACTGAACGACTATTTTTAACGTACAGCATCATTATTTCAGCCCGTTGTTTTGGTATGAAGTGATTTGAAATTGTATTGAATTGAAGTTTCAAAAACTCCAAGTCAATCGGTGGATAAATGTAAACGTTTGTTCACATAAATTTAAACATTATTTTGACAACCTACTACTCACATGGTGGTCGATGGAATACTACTACCAAGCTCGTTTGTTAAGCAGAAAACTGAATGATACTGAAAATCTTTTCTTTGAACGCATGGGTTGGTAAACTTGAACAAATTAAGGTTTGATCAGTGTCCATACAGTAACAGTACCTACCTACGTGCATTGAAGGTTTTGTGATGACTTAAATTCGAAATAAGCTGAAGGTTTCCAAGATCATTATTTGTGTGACCTTTAAACTGCAGCTTTAAACAGGCACTCATGACCTTTTCGTCGATATAAAAGTGTACACTGTGTAATACCGATCAAATATTGTCAGTGTCAAGTTCATAAAAACATGTGTGTCTGACTGAATTCAGGGGTACAATCGAGTATAAAAGTCAGACGTCGATCTGATATTTTCTAAAGTATAAATCAATCAATTTGTAACGATGTTCTCTAATCTTTTCACATTAATCTTGATAGTTGCATTCATTTTGTTCACTGTGGATCAAATAGAAGCAGCATTTCAAATGAAATACAACTTCTTCCGGTTGAAGATGTGCTCCTTGAACGCATCATACTGCGGATACCTAAGTGGATGATGAGCTTTAGAACTTTTAATACTAATAAAAATACAATTAATGATAATTTGACTAAATAGCACATTTTGTTTAATCTTATTTTGTGGCAGATATAGTCAAACTTCCAAATTTTAAGTATTTACCATTTTTTACGTATGAGTGATAGTTCCGTTCCTCTATCTTAAAACCTAATTCCAATGTGAAAGGTGAAAAAATATCCGGTGGGAAATAAAAACCATTGGCTGTCATAATCATAAACATAAAACTATAAACTCATGCATGATCGTTGCATTGAAATAACGACCCTTGCCTAAAAGGTGGAGGACCACTGACAGCTGCTTTAAGGCCTCGATCTCACAAAATATGGCAGCATAAATATAAAAGGGTTCTTCTCGAATCGAATGTGCGATTAAGTGTTGTTTTGTTGCATGCTCTTCCTCTTAAACCAGAGAGAGATAACCACATACAAAAGATGCACCATTGCGACCGAAAAAGACGCAGCAAGAGAAGGACTTTGCAAACTTGTTGCTTGCCTTGATGGTTCTTTTTTTTTAATACACGATGCAGATTCCATTACTCTTATCTGACGCACGAATTATGGAGCTTCGCGTTCTTCGCACTGTGTTACTGGTCTCTCGGAAAAACCATTGGAAATTGATACATTTTTGCACTTGGCACTCCTTAATTGACTTCAGAGGTCATTAGGGGAACGTTTCGCGTTTCCTGTGGAGACTGGAGACGTATTTGGTTGCCTCTTTTCTGTCGGTTCGGTTGGTTTCCGATCAAACAAATACGTCATCCATTGCTTTTAATGGCGCGCTGTAGTCAGATAAAACGTTGGTTGCAACAAAGTTGCAATATGAACGTATGTTGTTGCAAAGTGGAGCGACGAAAAACGCGGATAAACGTGCACATAATTTTGCAAGATCAAGTGGACTCAAGTGGACTTGTAGGTTTCTTTGGTGTGGAGTTCTTGGAGCGGTTCGAATTCCAGGTAATCAATTATGCGTTTGTCAATTGCCGAGTAGACGTTTTTAGAGGACGTTTATGTTCGAACGTTAAGTAGTACTAATTGGCTTTTAACACCACTGAAAGTGACGAAGAATCGCCTACGTTGGAGGATGCGTCAATTGATAAGGGAAATCTTGTTTTAGGTTATTATAAGGCGTTGGTTTATTCAGTGTTTCCCACTTAGGATCAAAGTAGCATTTTAATATTTTTTGAAGAACGGTTAGCCAACGAATGTATAGACCATGTCCGGACTCGATTTGCTAGACTTTTAATCTTCAGTGTTGAGCCAGGGGGGAGGTGATTGGTTTGATGATCCTCTAGGAATGACCTGGAAGGAAATATTCAAGACCTCTGAAGTGCAAAACATGGAAAACAAAAAAATAGGTTAAAAATGGAAAATAGAAAAACTAAACTCAGGTGCACAAGTTTTTGAAAACAAAGCTAAACCTCGCTGACGCATTTTAGGTAGGTAGGTACCTACCTTTTCCATTGAGAGTCCTACCATTGCATAGTACAATTGTACACCTATAACCAACAAAAACATTAAATAACTTGCAATCTGAAATTGCCTAAGTTTCAGTGCCTATGGGTGCCGTTGGCCAAGTTTCGAAAAAGTTTCAAAGCAAATTTACAACCGCCTTTGAATCAACTAAACGATTGCAGACAAAAGACTACCCAAACACACCCCCAGACTCACAGACTGAATCATTCATTTGATGAGAAAATTTCCCAGTAAATGCAAAACAGAGAAAATGGGAAATGGAAAATGATAACAACAGGATGCTTTGCTGTGTTGTAAAATCACACACACAATTCGAATCCCAACGCCGCCGTCTACTCTGATGCTACTCTACAACAGAAAGGGTTGAACATCAGCGAGCGCACACACAACACACACAATACAGGCATTCTCTGATCCTCCCTTCGAAATGTACACTGCCGCCCGAGCAAAAGCGGTGGCAGTGGTGATGGTATGCAAGCGTCTAGACTATGGCTAGACGCTGCAAACCACTGCACACTCAGACATTTGATTGCTGGCAATTCACTTTGTGGAGCAGTATATACTTTTCTTCTTTTTTTTACTTTTGGAAGCGATAGGGATGGTTTTTCCGGTTTAGAGTAGCATCCCTTGGAGTACTGTTTTGTGAATGCATTTGGGAGTTTCATAGTGAAGGAGCCTTTTCGGACTTTGTATGGCAAGAGTCCTAGTGCAGCATCATAGAGCAAGAGAGAAAGCAAATTTACGTTAACTCTACTCTCTGCCAATGGCGGCCGCAGTACCTCAAATGCCGCAAAATGAGATCCTTTTGCAAGGGTGAAGTTTGTTTTTACTTTGCCGACGAAGAGGGCTTCTTTCAAATGCGATTGAAGACCCGATTTGCTGGAATGAGAGCTGCGATGATATTTTTCACCAAATAGTGCGTGGTTAGGTTTTTGCGACAATAACGTTCTTGTTTGAATTAGTTGGAATTGAAATCGAAGCGAATTGGATTGGTGGAAATAGGAGATGGAATGGGCATATGGCCACACCCGAAGGTAGGTACAGGTAGCGAAACGATAATCGTGTCTTGTGTGGGCTTCGAAAATTCTATTTGTGTGTATCTACCCAACCTACAGGTACCTATTAATCATTTTTAAAGTATTATACCTATTAACGTATTGTTCAATTAGGTAGGCATGTATTTAACAATAGGACACGGGACATGTACTGTGAAACCAAGTTAAGTATTTAGTTTATAAGACAGTCTAAAATCTGAAGAGAATTTTAGACTGCGTAATTCTTTTTAGCTACCTTAAACAAAACGAAACCTTGACTGAAATCTGTCAATAGCTTCCACAAATCAAACTGAGCAGAACCAACAAAAGCACAATTGACCCCTGTAGATTTGCATATCGTTACCTGCAAAGTTTGAATTACCTACCTTCAAACATACGTGTTAGCCTCCTCCAGATGTTTGTATTTGACTCCTCCGCATTTTAGGGAATTCTACCAAGTGGATGCATTCATTCAAGCAAACAAGGACAGCCTAAGTTCCTCATATGAACTATCAGACAAACAACGAGCAACTCGAAACGAGTGAAATGGAAATCGAATTCTTGCTAAATAGTGACAAAATAAAGATGCATGCAATAAGCAAATCCGTTGGGCGGTGCTGACCTCCATCACAAACTACATATATAATAACAGACCGCCAGCTGAGCGCAAAAAAAAGCACTGCCTACAAGAAGTACAAGTTTTTGGGATTTTGATTAGTTATAGATTAGGCTAGTTAGTTGTAGATTCGCTGTAGCCTTCCCGTTCTTCCTTTGCGGCAGGGGCAGAAGTTCTTGGACCTTTCCTTTTCTTTTCTATCTTTTTGTTTCTTTTCTTAATTTGATTCATTTATGTCCATGGTCTGTCCGAGTTCGAATTTAAAGTAGCTTCCTATCTTTCTATCCTTTTTTTGGCACGAAACAAAAGTGTGCTGAGCAGGTGGTGCATGGTGGGGGGAGCAAGAACTACCCCGTCCGACGAGCTGAGCCGAGCGTCCACTAGCGTGCCGCGCCCTTCTCACCTGCACCTTAGTTGCCCCCGTGGCTCAATCCAGGCTCGCAACAATGGCGAACTTCGTCTCGCCTTCAGATAAACTCTATAGAGTAATTATACAACACAGATAGTTTAAATTTCAATTTGATTTTATGTTTTTTGATATTTTCCGCGTAAAAGCATGGAAATTCGAAATTAACCCCACAGACTTCCAACGATTGGCCTTGCGATTTATTGATTGTCATCCAAAAGCCAATCGAACGGGAAACTGAATCAGTTTCAACTGAAATGGAAGATCAGTTGGAATAATCGGGATAATCGATCTTTTTTTTTGATCTAAATCACTTTTCATTTTCCATTGGGCAAAAAAAAACAATCTTTTTTCGATATTTTTTCAGATCTACACATACTGCCGCTAACACCAATACACTTTGCACAGCTGTTTTACATCAATTAAGGAAGTTGGTTTTCAAAACAATTATGCAAAGTTTCGTAAAAACCCAAATAAAGAAATACTAGCAATGGATGTAATTTTGGAGGAAGTATTATCTTCATCTTCATCTTCTTTGTCTTCCTCTTCATCTGAAGACTACATATCTTCGTCATCAGAAGGCGAAAACAAAAAGGGAAAAATTGTTCAAATTGATATCCATATTTGCAATTTTTCCATAAATGAATGCAATTTGAACAGCTGATAATGCTGTCAAAAAACGCACTAATACATTTGCAAAAGCAGAGCAATTTCGTTGCATGTTCCATTTGCCGGGTAAAATCTGAGATCTGAAAAATATTTCTGCTGGTCCCAATGGAAAACGACATTAGATTCCGCAACATAATTATAATCGATCCCACCTTCAGCTGTAAATTATACGGCGGATTTCCTGTCACGTTCCTGGCGGGTTCAAAAATTCCGTCGGATAGTTGCTTCATCCTCGTCGGTCACGCGGTTCAAGCTATCGATGTCCTTATTCTTCACTAATCCAATCGAGGTTTTTATAATTTAGTGTAATGCCGGGGAACACATTTGGTGTTGAGTTCCTCCCACGATGATGTGAATTCGCAAAAATTTGCAGGAAACGATATCAATCCAGTCGAAACATCAACAGGAATTTGGACATTGCCAAGTGTCAGCAGTTGTCTCGAGAATTCAATTTCAACTTCTTGATATGCCTCCACAAAAAAGACAATTTCAGGCATGCATTGAGTTTATCGGCAGCAGTAGATTTCGGGAAGGTAAGCGTTTGACGAAAATCTCCGGAGAGCAATATCATAGCCCCCACCAAATCGTCTTGAATCACCTCATAAATCCATCATAACTCGGTCAACTGCCTCCAAAGCTAGTTTATGTAAAATGATTCCAAAATTTTCTTTCTTAACAATATTCTCCTAGTAATTACGAACAACTAAAAAAAATGTGAGCTAAATCGACCTAGCCGTTCTCAATTGATGATCCACTATACATTTTCACACCATTTTTATATATATACTAGCGGACTCGACAGACGTTGTCCTGCATGCTTTTTGAAGCCACGTATGATTAATATAATTAGCTTGTAAATCGGGAAATATGCTTTCAATCAAAGCATCTTTCGTATTTTCCATGTTGCAGAAGTTGTCCGGCAATTTGATGCATTGTGTGTCTCCATGCAATGGTATTGCTCCATTTCCAATGTTGAGCAATTGCTCGGAGAATGATAGTGCCAATGGATCGTTTTGTAGTTGAACTCTTACATTTGTGTTAAGACGTAATGTACAGACATTTCGCCATAGATGATTGTTTTATACATGCGTTATAAATAAATATGTAGCGCGTGGAATGACCGGCAATGTTTATCTAAAATCACCGGACAGCAGCAGTAAAGCACCACCAAAAAGCCTGGTGTTATTATTTAGATCTTTCATCATTCTATCGAGAGCTTCAAGTGAATGCTTGTGTGCCATAATGCATTCATCCCAGATAATAATTTTGCATTTTTGCAAAAAAAAAAACGGTTCTAAAATACCCACAATTTGTCTCTTCTCCATCTGCTCGATATGGTTGTACTGGCAGCGTGCGTTTATTTGCTGTTCCTCATCACCCATGAAGTAAATTTGGAGAAATTTTGAATCGGTATTAGGCATCGGCATTAAAAACCCAATTTGATGATACACTTGGCCCTGAATCTTAAAAGTTGATTGAAAATTGCGACCATCCGCGTTCTGAACGATTTTTGTTGCTCCAAATGAGGTCATTTGAAATTGAATTTGCGAATTTTACGTGATGTGGCTCCAGCCAATAGTGCTTTCAATGGTTCTGGCGGCGAATTCAATGGTGGCAATACAACTTTTCCAGACGCGCAGCAGAAACCGGCCGATTCACCTTTGTATTTGAGTGCATGACAGTGTTGGCATTGTTTTTTCATAGCACCGATTACAATTTGTGAATGTGACGAATAGTCGATGTCCGACTCATATTCAAACGCAAGGCGAAGAAGTGATGCACGTGTCAATGCGCCATACACTTGCAAACGCTGTTGTTCACGTGTTCTGAATGTATCGGTGACTCTTTGACGGGCCAGTCTTTGTCTTAATGTATTGGCTCGAAGACGTTCGTTGCGTTGCTCTTGATTTTCATTTACACGTTTGATTACAGCCTGGTTTCTTAAATTTTCATTGTCCGTCAATTTATCTTCTGCCGATCTATTTAACCGACGGTTCTGGACTATTTGTGAATTCGGAGTACGTCGACCAATATTTCCTCCTCGTTCACGAAGACGTTGCATTGTTGTATGTATATGTGAATATAATACACTTAATATTCACTGAAATGCGACACCGGAAATATCAAAAGGCTCCGTACAAAAAGGCGTTTGTTTACAATTTTGTTTTTTAATAATACATCGATTTTTGGGGCACTGTGTTTGTATGTTCCGTATGAACAGTGGAGTGTGATATTATTACAACTTTTTTTGTCTTATATCTTCCAAATAAATATATCAATTTTGTATTTTACTTAATAACTCGCAGTCACGATTCGGTTGCTTTTAAAATACGTATAAGATTTTGAATGTAATTTTTGTATGGGCGGTGCCACGCCCCTTTGTCCAATTTTGACCAATCTTCACAGGAATACTCCTTGGTTAATACCTAAGATTATGTGTAAATTTGAACTCGATCGATTCGGTGGTTTTCAAGATATAAGATTTTGAATGTTATTTTTGTATGGGCGATACCACGCCCCTTTGTCCAATTTTGACCAATCGGCTTCTAAACCATACAGGGCGCTACCCAAACGCATACAAAAAAAATTATTGAAATCGGTCCAGCCGTTTAGGAGGAGTTCAGTGACATACACACGTAATTATATATATAAAGAAGATATAGATAGATATATAAAAGTATCAACAATTTGGCTTTTTTTAGAATAAATCTATACACTCAAAAATCTTTAAATAATAATATATTTTATATCAACAACTCAAGCACAATCATTCTTCATCCCTATTCAAGACGCTTGTCCTTTTAAAGTGGTATTTTCACATTTTCTATCCATAGGCCAAAATCTCATGCTGCATGTTAGGCAATCTTAAATCCGTTTATCTACATCAAAACTATATTTGCTTTAATAACATCGGTCCCAAAATTAAAAGGCAAACGAGCACAAATGGCTGTGAGACGATAGACCCAGGGTCCTATCAACATGAGCCTGTTACGCTAACTACATAGTTCATAGAACTTGGGATCGGGCCATACCTCTCCCAGGCACAGTGTTTTCCAAATACCAAACACATTTAGCTGGAAGTCTTTGTACTTAAAAACACCTCTCATTGAAGAACTAACAGGGCTAAAATACGTTGGGTTTATTCTCTAAGATCACGTTTCTGGTTGGTCGTTTCCACAATTTAGACTTTTTCACAACGCTCTACGCTTAGAGTGGAAATATTGAATCAAACCCTTAAAACACCGCCCATCAATGAACCACATGCCATTTAGTTTTTGGAGTACAGTACCTATTTGGGTGGATATATATACCAAGAAACAACGCTCTTACTTTGAATTAACACAGATTTTCGGCATTCTTTTAACGAAGCAACTTCCACTCATTGACCAACAGCAAGCTACTACGAAGCAGAGCACAAGAGGAGCTTTTCGTAGAAAATGTAGTTTTTGTATTATTCGAATTGGGTTTCTAGAGTTATATTTGCAAATAACAAACTTATAAGCCTACAGGAACTGCTTGCTACCGTTTAATGAAGATTAAGTGCGCAGTTGATTGCGATTAGCCACTGAAAAAGGAGCAGAAAACAGAAAATTTATTCCTTCTACAATAACGTTAGATACCATTTACATAAATAGATTTTATATTTATAACGCTATGTACATTTTAAGGTTCTCTAATATACGAACCAATTTAGTAACGATCGGCACAGCCAGCGTTTTTAAAATATTCTTCGTCGTTTAATCGCCGGATGATAGCCGACGACATCATAGTCATCTTCGTCTGAATCCGACCTTGAGTCTAAAGCAATACCCGAATCTGGACTATCACAGACACTCTCTTTATTGGCATAGATAGCGTACAGCGTTTCTAACGCATCTACATATGGTGCGATAGCCACATAGTGATAGCCAGTTAAAGTTACAAGCCTCTGCGTCCAAACCGGCTCAATTTTACGAAGAGCTCGTGTCACAGCCAAGCAGGCCGCTCCAATCACCGAAGGAGTGCAATTCACCAATCTGTAATCTAAAGTGGAAAGTGACATTGGTACTGAACATAATTAGGATAAAACAATGCAATGCCATACCATTTAAAGATACATCCAAAATATTAAACAGCAAAGATGTCGTCTCCAGGATCATCGATTCAAAGTTAGGAAATACGGGCAGGTGCGTACCACTCGAACGATGATCCCTGTGATGAAGGTAGTCCTCGTGGGAGATCAACTGATTCGAATAACTTTCGATAAAAGTCGCCGCAGTTGGGTAAATGAAATCATATTTGAATGAGGAGAGGATTTTCTTCTCGACCACTTTAAAGTCTTGCGTAGAATAGACGTTACCGACTAGTGCGTTGAACTTGGAAAATTTGGGAAGATTCTGATCGGGTTCTTCGATTTTAGCAGCTATCAGGAGGCACATCAAGGCTGATGCATTTAATTTATCGATAATTATCGTGTACGTGTCCATAAAGCAATCAAGGATGTAGACGGCTTGAAAGATGAGTGCGCTTACTAATTGAAATTTGATTGGATTATTAAACTTACCTAGATGCAGTGTGGTGCGACTTAAGCACATGCTGTCTGTAGCAGTCTTCATGAGCATTAATAACGAAGGTCTGAAGGATGTTTGCTTCGATTTGAAGTCCATTCTTCGACGGCGTTTCTCGGATTCCTTCAGTGAATCGAGTATATCACTAACATATTCACAGCACCAAACGGATTTTTCTCTACTCTGGAAGAAAACTTTGTTCATAAAGGCTTTTGTAAGAGCATTGCACAAACTTGATTGTCTTCAGCGGGCGTTGTAACGGGCTGCGGAAGGAATGAACAAAACGAAATTTTTGCACAGGATAGTGGGGTTGTGAGTGACACATTTTTCTGGGCTTCCGTGGGATAGTTTTCGGTCATTTTTTGAAATTTATTTTGAGAGAACTTTTCACTTTTCCGAATTAAGGAAGTGAAAACGTAGAGGAGAAAGAAACTGTACCAAAACAGAGATAACAAATTGGTGAAAATAATAAACAGCAAGCATAACGGTACGGAATAAATTTTTGTTTCAAATATTTAATCAGTGTTACCATGAGGTTGTTTTGTGCACAAAAATGTAATAGAATAACATTAGGGTGTTTTTTCTATTACATGAAGATGCCTGAAACCATAACTAAAAATTAAAAATGAAATTGCAATTAATCTGTGCTGTTTATTTTAGACGTGCTATCAAACAATAGAAACAAAAGCAGAAGCATTAAAAACACGATCGGACGGTGTTCGCTTTCAAACCTCATCAACACTTTCCTTGGCAGTACCTAGAGTACCTATCCTTTCAGCGTTTCAGCGAATTCGGCTAAGGAGCTGGCGTCTTCTGACATAGTCCTAAATTTGTGGATAATATCTACTTGGAAAAATGGGTCCGGCTATTCTAAGTTACATTCTAAGTGTGTTTTTTTAAGTTCCACCCCACCAAAGCAAAACAATGTAGACAAATGCACAAAAAAAACGGTTCCAGTCACAATTGTGCTCGAATGGTATAAAATGCCATAAAAGGTTGTGTGTCTCGACTTTTAGTATGCAGTTTTAAAGGTTCAAACATAAGCTGTGGCTGTTAAGTCGCTTTCACTTGGAAAAAATACCTATTGTGAATCTCGAAAATGTCAAGTAGGACTTCATTTTTATAATATTAATGACCGAAATAAAATATACCTACATTTCAATTAATATTTAATACTTTTCAACCGGTTTTGCTTTCAACTCGACCACAAACATGTTAAACAAAACATTTTGCGTTAATACATGTGCACTTGTTTATGTCCGTAAGAGTAAGGTAAGGACACATTATGACTTGCCACAACATTGCAATTTGCAACATAATGCAATGCACAACAACTGATTGAATTGGCTTAAATAAAATTAAATAAACTTGGCAGCATCGAATTTTAAAATTCAGATGCAGTCACGATGTAACATTTTTGTACCTAATCTTTTTCTCACAGCTCTGATTCTTACTCAAACTGCTCAGTAAATTTCTTTTAAGCTTATAGAAAAGTAAAACACCCAATACAATTTTATTTATTTTAACACTATTTATTTATGTCTGCGCTGTTTTAATCGCATAAAAAGAACCAAAACTTGGTATCACTTATAAATGTTTTTCTATGAGTTTTTATTCACCCTGTCTTGTCAAAAATGGCCGAACTGTAAGAATTTGGCGTTCACTGTTCCTACTTCCCAATAAAACTTTCAATTCAAGCGAACAAAATTTGATGCAAAATTTTAGCCGAAGAGGTTACATTAGAATATTGTTCTTTTATATGCTGCACAATATATCTGAAAGTAACGAGAATGGGTAAGAGCATTACTTACATATTTCCAATTGAATATAATCAATGTTATACATGCCCCTTAAGACAAATTTAGACGAGGTCGCAAACCAACAACACCATCGCAACAGATTCTACCAGCAACTTCATCGTCGACAGCTGCTGGAGCGCCATCAACTTCGTCAACTAAATTTACAATTGAACAAAAGGTCACAGCTGGGACCATTAAAAAAGGACCCTATTCTGTTAAACGATCAGTTGATCCAAACGATATTCTCATTAAAAGGCGACCTGGTAATTATTCAACATGTACCTATCTAATCCTAAAAATTTGTGTTTCTTGATGAATACAATACCGCATTCAGAATTGGATAATTTCTCATTGATATTAAATACCAAATCATATTAAGAAGTATTATTCGCTTCATCAATCAACATGGACTATCAGCACTCAATAAACTTTCAGATGGATGTCAGCAATCAACAAAGCTTGGAGGATGCAACAGACTGCCATAGTAGCGGTTTCCAAATGTTGGTCCAATCAAACACATGGGTAAGTGCAATTGTTAATTTTTAATGAAATAGAGACTGGAACATTTTTTGAGTTTGTCCAATGGTGAGGACTCAATTCTTCTTCTATTTGGATATTGTTATTCCCATATAACTTTGAAGCAAGGTTTAATGCTGAATTGAAGTCCATAATACTAACGTTGTCATCACTTTCCCACTTTACTTCCTTCACCTCGTACATTTTCTCTCTGATACTTGTAGATCGATTGGCATTTCGATATTGTTCGCTATGTTCTTTCAATAACAAGAGATTTCGAGGTTGCACCGAGGTCCGTTTAGCTGCGTTGACCAACAAAGTTATCACTCTACTTCAGAATAAGCCTCCACTAATGGGTCTAAATAACTTATTTTTCAGTAGTGCCCATCTGCATTGACAATTGGGAAACAGTACAGCAGTTTACTACTTTGAATCCTTTTTTTCCAGACAAACCCTAAATGACGAGGAATCCCGATTCTCACCAAATGAACCCACCACAGCTTGGAACTGACGCTGTCAGATGTAACTCTTTAATCTTTTTTGATGATTAATTATTTTCCAGCTAAAAACAGCCACTGGTCTGCAATCAACATTTCAACAAACGTTCATAAATAAAACAAATCACAGCAATCAACAGGATCTCTTTTGCGACATCAATCAACAAACATCTCACCACCTCAGCTATCAACACGAAGCATATGAACACTATGAAGAATCAACAGTCCACAATCAACCATTATTCCAGCAAAGAAGTAATTAAATGTTTGTTTTTTTTTACATTTACATATGACAAGAGGCTAATGTAAATTAAAATCTAACGAAATAGCTATTTGCATGCTAGCGGTATTTTGTATTTGATGTCATATATTATTCGTTTCTTAAATCAAGGGTCAACCAAAATTTGTACAGCTCCTATGTTGGGAATCAATTTCTTGGGTTAATATTTTCTTTCTTGTTTAGGTGAAGGTTCAAAACCTTTATTTTCTCGTGAGGATATCTGCGTTAATCGGTCTGTAAGTCCTAAAAAGAAGCCCATTTCCAGAGCTTCATCATCGGTATGACAAGCATGAAAACTACCATTTGCATCTATTGTTTTATATAAAGTGGTTATCTTCTGTCTTGTAGGATTACAGCAGTCCAGAGGATCGCAATCGACACCAAAGAAATTCTTCCAAGTCCAAGCAAACAACAAGCCGAAACAAATCACCTGAAAAGGTTCCTTATTTTCTAGATCAAACGCGTGAAAAGGACCGCATCAAACGAGTCTATGGATCTAGAAGATCGCGCAGCTTAAGCCCTCAATACAATAGAAGGCGGCCGGGTAAACCTCGCACTAGAAGCCGAACACCGCCGACCTATCGAAGGCGTAAAAGTTATGAAAGACGCTCGCCCAGTCGTGATCGTTACCGACCACGTTATCGTTCCAATTATTGTAGTCGTTCACGATCACGATCCAGAGAGAGAAGAAGAACCCCAGGTAATCGTCGAAAAGAAGATGAACGACATTCTATGTCACTACAACCAGCTCTACCTCCACCAGTGACTCAATACATTCCTATTCCTGTCCCGGTAGAGTATCCTTTTGTAAGTTTTGTTTGATTTTCGGTTACAAAATGACTTAAAAAACGCAATATTCAGATGCAGCCGTCATGGGGAGGACCAATGATGCCACCACAGCCACGATTTCCATATCCCATGAGGCCAGCTATGCCGCCACCAATGCCATACATGTTGCAACCTCATCGCCCGCCAAGATACTTACAGAATGCCTATCAGAGGGGACATTTCCGTCCTCGACAATATTGAGTTTAATTATTCTGTAATGTCTAAGAAAATGTTTGTTCTATGTGAATGTTTAGCTATTTAGGTACAAAATTACATCTGTGGTCTGATTTAAAAAATAAATTTATAAATTTAAAACCCCGAAAGCATTGTCATTCTCTCATTGGAAGAAACAAACAAATTCTTTTTTTTTTAAAGGTAGTCATAACACTGGAATTGAGAGTGTGAAATGTTGAACTGACCTGCGATCTCCATAAGAGACTTGGGCCTAACAGAGACTGATTGCAAGGATTTCAGTGCCGCTGAGCTAATAGAAAAAATGCAAATATTACGTACCTATTCAGTTTCCATGTAGCTGGTTGTACTGCATTTTTTTGATTGAGCGATGATTTACGTAGGTTATTGGTTATGTTGAGGTGTTTTGGTTAAACAATTGCTCTCGCATAGTACATCGTCTGCAGTTGCTTCGTTCTCATTGCACATTCATTTTGTTCCGCGCTATATGCATAGTCATCATACCGTCTGTGACCTGATTCTGATTTCCGCTGCAAGAGTTATTTCCTTTATTTTTGTGGAATTGCTTTCCTGTTTCCGCCAGAAATTAACCCTGCCTTTTAGTGTTGTAGTCCACAGAAGAGTCTTCATCATAAATTGGCATGCGAACCGTTTTCTGGTTAGTTCGTCTGCTTCGTCATTGCCTTATAGAATCCACTAGGCCCTGGTAGACAGACTCTGTTTGTAATGGCCAGCAGTAGTTAGAGATTTTGAAGACAATTCAAGGATTATTTATTAGCCCTGCTAACGGAGAGAATTTAAATGTTCTCACATGTGATAGATCTGGGTACTAATCTTCCGTGGACGACGAGCTATTCTTTCACGGAATTAAGTTAGTTTTACACACGCCACATATTGCTTCTGCACGGATTATCTACTCCAACTACTAGAATTTCTGTCTAAGAAACAGAACTGGCCAACATTCGACGTAGCCAAAACAAATAAACACCTTTCCAGAACGCGTGCAGATGTCGCTAGACTTACGGCAATTATACGGGCCACTGGCCTCTAGGAACTCACGCAGCCAAGCTAGGCATCCCCCAAGCTAGGGTAGTCCTTTTTTTGACGATCTATCGGCCATCCGACGCATCCATTTTAACAACATAATCAAATTTCTCAACTCCTCAGGCTGGTTTTGAGCCTGTCCAAAACCATGCATAACTCTGAAAATTCGGTTACTATATCGAACGCAAAATATGCTGCTCTGAAGTTTTACATTGACAAAGACAGCGAAACTCAGCACTGAATTCTTGCCCCAACAAATTAACTGGGGTCAGTTCAGGGCACAACTAGGGCACCCTCGTCAAACAAACATTAGGTCTGTTCCCTAACGATAATGCATTCGAACACATTAATCAAATTTAGTCAAACTTCATTCCTTTACGCAAAAGTTGGGCAGAAGATAGCCACAAAGAGAGAACAAATCATTCCCCCTTCATAAAAAACCTGCAAATAGCCCAACAATTTTCTTTGGGCTTGTTTGTTATAACTGACTTTAGCTGTCAAATCTCTCAAGTGTCAATTTAAATTGGCAGTTTATTTCGGTTTGCTTGTTAAGTGCTGAAATTTGTTATTAAAGGCTGGTACGCTGTTTAAGTGAAGTGAAATTTTTTTCACTCTCCAAATAGTACTGTGAAATTGAAAGTGAAATTTTCACGCCGAAATGTCAAAAATTTAATGCGACGGGGGAAATATTATTTCCGATAGGGATGTGTATTCCGCGTTGTAGTTTGGTTTTCAGAATTCCTGTAGGAAAGCGACAGCTTTCATTCGTTGTCGATCGTCAACGAACGATTGCCAATCGACAGTTAGGCGCCCATGTCTGAAACCATTTATTGGAAAGAAAAACATAAACTTTATACAATATACATAATTTTATTATATTTAATTTTTAGACATTTTTTTTTATTTTCTTTCTCTTTATATAATTTACAATAAAAACACATAAACTTCCATCAACTTCACTACATATAATATTATATAAAATAAACAAAAATCTACTATAGTTATAAAAAAATTAAAAAATAAAACAAAACTCACTATAAAATATAGCTTAGCTAATTTGAACAAAGCCACAGAAGTTTATGTGAAAATTTATTGATTTAAAATACATTTTGTTAATTTGTTTCTCTATTTACATAAGTTTATATATATATAGTATAGGTTATCTCACAAAAGAAAAACAAAAATCACGGCATAAGCAAAGGAGAAAATTGTAAAAATTTGTAAATGAAAATGGTAAAATTTAAACAGAATCGAAAACGAAAGAAAAATAAAGCAAAACAAACATAAAAATGGCAATAATAATATTGAGTTGTTGGTCTAAATAAAATTTACCTATGTTACTTCTATAATCTACTATATTTATCCAAGTTTATATTAAAATGTGAAGCAAATTAAAACAACAACAGCAGACATGCCACTGACTCTGGTTTCTATTCAAATAAATTACTTAAAATTTCCTTATTGCTAATCATAAATATTGTGATTTTATGTTTGTTGTTTTTTTTTTTGTTTTCTTTAGTATTGTTTATTAAATTTAATTGTTTAACTGCTCTTCGTTTGGAGAATTTACATCTAATGTAAATATAAAATACTTTTTGCACGCGTTCTTTTTTTGTTTACTAATTTGTTGTTTGTTTTTTCCTTGTAAATGTAAAAATTGTATGAATCTGATTCTTTTCTTCTATCGTTTCTTGTATGAAAATATTACAAAATATTTTTTAATTTTCTTTTTATAATTTTAATTTACATGATTTTCACTAAGTATCTGCCTACGAATCTTATTGTTTCCCTATCGATTTGTTTTATATTTTTTTTATTTTTTACAGATAAAATTATTTTACTTATGGGTTTTAAATCTCTTCTCTGTTTTATGTTTTTTGTTTTTTTTTTTTTCTTTTTCTATGTAAACGTAATAAGTTTAATGTTATCAGTTTTTTGTTCTCTTTATCATTTTTTTTGTTGTTTGTTTTTATTTTTTGTTGTTCTTGTAATGTTGTTTGTTCTTAATTGGTAGACAATTTTATAAGCTATACATAAAATAATATTCTTTTTTGTTGTTGGATTTTATTAAATAAATATCTCTTTCTGGTTTGTGATATATACGAATATAAAAGACTACCTGCCCTTGTATTCTTGTTTTGCTTTGCTTTTTACAAGTCCACGCGAGGCCTAAATTGAAGACGAAGTGGCGGTTCTCGAAATCTCCATCGGGTTACGTATACAAATTTGAGGGTGTGATCCTTTCCCAAAAGTTCTTCATTGCACAAAATATCGATCTGAAAATAGCAAAAGTATGAAGATCGCCTTGTTGCAAAACATTTGTTTAGGGATTGATATCAAATGTATGTAAATAGAAAATGGCAACAGACAAGACAACAACGGGAAAATAATGTAAAAATGTTTGCCCAAACATCTGCAGACCTGTTCGACCGTTGATAAGGAGGAGCAAATCTATGCAAAATATATGAGTAGCCCTCGAGGAAATAAAAAAGAACTTCATGAAGATTGTTCGAACGTTTTAGCAATATCAGAGATTTTGTCGATATCGAGCTAACGTGCGATAATTCCAATTAAAGGGTTTTTCAACAGGGACGCTACAAAAGTAGAGTGACAGGGACAGCAAACAACGCCGAATTTCTTGGCGCTCTTTTGACATTTCTCTTCAGTAAGTTTTGCCATTTCATGATGGAAAGATATACGAGCCAACAACGAGTCGAAATTATTACAATTTACTACCGAAATTCGGAGTCAGTGGCCTCAACGTTAAGAGCGCTACGCATCGAAAAATCATCTTCAGCGATGAGGCTCATTTCTGGCTGAATGGCTTCGTCAATAAACAAAATATGCGGTATTGGTCAGGCAGCAATCCACACGTACTCCATGAGTCTTCATTGTATCCCGAAAAAATTACGGTTTGGTGTGGTTTATGGGCCGGCGGCGTCATTGGGCCGTACTTCTTCCGTGATGATCAAGACCTGCACGTAACTGTGAATGGAAATCGCTACCGTTCAATGATAACCGAATATTTTTGGCCCCAATTGGATGATATGGACTTGGAGGACATGTGGTTCCAACAGGACGGCGCCACAAGCCACACCGCGAATGTCACAATCAATTTATTGGAAACCAAGTTTGGAGAACGTGTTATCTCACAAAATGGTACAGTCGCTTGGCCGCCTCGGTCGTTCGATTTGATGCCGTTAGACTATTTCCTGTGGGGCTACGTCAAGTCTATGGTCTATGCCAAAAAGCCAGCGATGATTTATGAACTTCGTACGAATATCGAACGTGAAATTGCAGCAGTATCGGCCGATTTAAGCTTGAAAACCGTAGGAAATTGGGTTCAGCATCTAGACTTCTGCAAGCGTGCCCGTGGTGGCCATGCAAACGAAATTGAGTTCCATACATAATGGCATCGAACGTACTTTCGCATTGATATCCAAAACCGTTTTTATTTTATTCAAAAAAACTTTTGTAGCGCTCTTATTGAAAAACCCTTTACTTCTGCATTTCACCAAGCCATGAAAACAGAAGAAAAATCAGGCAATAGAATTACCCCTTGGTGGAATAAAAAACAAGTCAAACTCAGAACAGAGACAATAATCCTCTGGTGAATGGGAAATATATGGAAATACACTCACTAAGAGAGAACCATGAAGAAACTTCTGTCGTACAATCGAAGAGACCAGAAGTTGCGCCCGTGTTCATAAAGTTCTCTCTAAACAGCACACTAATCCAATTGGTCTAATGAAAAAAAATGATGGTGGGTACATTATACCGAAAACGGGCTACAGACGCTTTATTCCATTTCCCAGAATCCCAAGAAAACTCTCTCCAGAGAACGTTAAATCGACCGCTCAGAGAGGACTGGAACAAGCATAAGAAACCATTTACCATGAAGGCGCAAAACAGTTTGGGCAATCAAATCATTTCAACCCTTCAAAGCCCCTGGGGAAGATCAAATATTTCCAACGTTACTACAACAGGTCATCCCACAACTGCTACCCGATTTAATAAACCTTTTTAGTGGGGATACGAAGAAAGTGAAAGGAGGTTGTTGTCAAATATATACCCAAGGTAGAACGCAGACCAACCGAACTAGAAGAAGCATTCAACAGCACAGAATTCTTTCAAATATATAGAGGACGACGACACAAAATGTAAATAGATAAAATAAAATCCTAGGCAGCAATAAGCTCAGTTTTCTAGCTACGAAAGGTTGCCCCCAGGAGGAGTATTTCCATCGTAGTGAATGAACTACTGATTATTCTTAAAGATAACGGATATCCTAATCAGAGGTATATTCGAAGGAACAATATTGTCTCGTCTTCAGAGGGCTCTTAACTTAGCTGGTCAAAGGTGCACGAAAGTTGGCCTGAAAGTCAATACCAAGAAAAGCACCATAGTTGCATTTACTGAGAGAATAAACCGAAAAAGACTCAGAACAGCTTCACTTTTTGATGGAACAATAGAGTTATTTCTCATGGGAAGTCAAGTATCTGGGAATCACTCGAGATAAAAAAAACTTACATAGAAGTCTCGCTTAACGAAGACTGTAGACAAAGTCAGGGCCTAACTCTAAAGCCTACTTGGTAAAAGCAGGAGACTTGAGCCCGAAATGACACTGGATGTACACAGCAATAACGAAACCTATTATCACGTATGCAGCCGCCATCTGGTGGTATGAAGCTACGCAGAGACAAGCTTCTGTGTCTGTGGAACGAAAACTGCACCGACAGCCGCACTTGAAGTTATTCGAAAGATTCACACATTTTTGTGGTATACAGACGGATCAAAGCAGCTCCGTAGTTCAGGTTGAAATCCATTCAATCGAGAGAACCTGAACAGATCCACAACAAACAAAAACATTTACATTATCTCTAATAGCAAAGCAGCCCTATTTGAGGTAACATCAAAAATGGTCAGGGACGGGGACATAGCCAAAACACCTCAACGCTAAGTAGGTAAATTTTACCTTGAAGCAGCCGATAAAGCAGCCAGTTCACTCAAAGAGTTAGCTGCCTCTCTAACGAACCTATCCCAACAAGCCCACTAGTGGCCGCAATGATCTGGGATATATTATACCACCTCCTCACAATCTAATCTAATCTAATCTACACCTTGAGCTTTCCATTAAAAGCACTGCTTCGCTATGTTGTCAACTGGTTTCCTCAGTGTATGGCCAACCCAGGGCCATTTGCTCAGCTTGATTTCAACATCCACTTTTGTTTGTCCAGTCCTCAGCCACAATTCATTGTTGGAAATTGTTTGCGGCCACCGGATCTTAAGGAAGTAACGCGGACAACAATTAACAAAAGCTTGTAACCTACTCTAGATGTTGTTTCCACGTTTCACTTGCGTATAGCCGTACAGATTTTACTTTGGATTAAAAAAGTTTTAGCTTTCCACACGGAAGAAAGGATTCCGAATGCACTACGAATGTCTATTTCTGACATCGAGGTCCGTTGCAACATCGAGTTACACATATAACCAGATATTTGAACTGCGTGACCTCCTCTGTCTCAAGATAACCTGCTGTTGTTTGTAGTCTCTGCAAGTTTCTTGTTGGCGTTTATCCTTAGGCAAGCCACCTCCCCATGAAGGACACATTTGAATAAGGTCATCAATATTGTTTGCAATAGAGTCCAACCAATGAAAGAGAAAGGTTGACATTGCGTTCAAATTGGAATATCACTTTGAAAATATAATAACTTTCCGCCAATTAATTATAAAACTATTCACGCATACCTGACACAACCTGATCGGCGGTAAGTATAGTAAACGATATCTTAATTAGCGAAACCAGATTCAATGCCAATATTTAGCCCGTCATCACTGCTATTACATTCGACCTTACAAAAATAATGGACACACGGCTGTTATGTAGGTGCACATACTGATTGATTGTTACACGTGACACTTTTATGGTTTCGAATTTGCTCGATTTCGAAAATCACACTTTGTTCACGCTAAAATGCCGCAAAATTGATTTAATTGAAAGTTTCGTCACGCGACAAGACAACAAAAAAAAAACATCGATTGATATGCGTTTATCTGAATTTCGTTTCTTTGTTCGAAGCGACCTTGTCGTATATTTTTAGTCACTTGATTCTGATTAATGTCTAGGTTAGGAGTTCATTGACCGAGAGGTGTTCTATGTACATCCTTGTGGATATTTTCCTATTACATATAAAGAAAAAAGAAAGCAACACTTCTTACGTCGCGCTATAAAATTATTGGTTACCCCGCGAAAAAATGAAAAAAAAATGACTCACCTCGCGATACTTATCCATTCCGTTGAGTATTTTTTTCGCCACCAGCTTCTTCAGATGGGTTATAGTCGCTTGCGAACTACATCTAATAAATCGCCGCTGAAGATCTTTGAAATTATTACTCATACACTCCAGACACACATTGACTTGTTCATCTTGCCGATGGTAATCGGATTCGGCATGCGCTTCATTGACCTTCTCATTGTCATCGTCGTGATTCTGAGGCTGATCTTTCGGGCAAGGCATGTTTCGACTTTTGTAGAAGTCTCGCTCCCTTCGGGTCTCATCTGTCGGGCAGCATACAGAAAAGTTGAGTAGTGCTTTGGTTTTGCAGACGAGATATGTACTTACCATCCTGTAGATTTGGTACCAACTTATATACAATATCCTGCATTGTCCTGTCGAAACTTATATACTGTAGTGGGTGAGATTGGTGGATGACATTTTCGCATGTGGGACATGTTTTCTTTTCTTCTAGATGCTTGACGAGACAACTTTTACAAACTACAAATAAACAATTGAAATTGGGAATAGTAAAATTATGTGCGGAATTCACGAGAGAACTTTAGTTACATGTATGTAAACACTCGGTGACTGTGGTGGCATCGATAAAATATCCTCCACAAATTTTACAGGTGATATGTGGGTTTATTGTTTTCAATTTTACTCGGCGCTCCATTGTGTGGCGGGGTATTGGGTCATTGCACGGTACACAGCTGCGGTTTGGAAACAGCAAGAGGATTGATAAACGTGATAAGATTAACCGAGAATTATAGTTTTTTTTACTATAAATTACAATTGGAAGGACAAATAAACCCGAATGAAGCGAGAAGAAATTGACACGACCACGACGGGAGAAATTTTTTATTTTTTTTATTTTCCAGTTGCGTTGGTACGACTGCATGCCAAAGAAGAAAATTGAAGGTTACTGTACTAGAATAAGAAATGGCTTAATGCTTTTACAATCAAGAGGGTGGTGCGAAAATAAATGGGCAAAATTCTTTTCGCCGAATTATCAGAAGAGTATTTTTTGGGCCAATGGAACGGTTTCAGAAGTAATTTTTTTAATATTAGACTCTTCTGGACCATTCATTTTGCGCAATATATAAGAGTTTCGATATTATACTATACGATGGTTCAAATAAAATTCTATTACAATTAAGTTAGCGACAGGAATTAGAAAACTATACCTACTGCATGCGAATTAGGCATAATACATGGACTCCTAGCAGGCAATTTTTCGTTGAAGCAAGCTTAGCACTAGCTCCTTTGGTTCACGGCGGAGAGAATGGGAAACACTCCAATGTCATAGAGCAATTCGTAAGATTTCGTTTAAGTGCTGAGTATGCCATCCGTTCTATAAAGTTAAAAATAACTTAAATAAATCGTTATTCTGCGTAGCTGCAATGTTTCTACAATGGATACTGTGTTCTATATAAAAAAAATTAGCAATAGCGGGCAGAGGTTTCATACTTTCGCCGCACTGACATTTCACTAGCAATCCATGTATAGTATGGCAATGAATTAGGCTTATGAATGGCCAAAGGCATAATAAAAGCTACGATTTGACTGTATGCCAATTATGCATATGAATTCCAACAGGCAAATGACCAGATTAGCTGTCAAATGACCAAAATGCCAGGATTATCAAAATTGTATATCAGACTATATGACCAAAATTACCAATATGATAATATTTGCCTTGGTGGTCATTTAAGGCATTTGTTGCATAAAGCTAAGATTAGACTGTATGCCAATTAAGCATATGAATGCCAACAAGCAAATGACCAGATTAGCTGTCAAATGACCAAAATGCCAGGATCATCAAAACTGTATATCAGACTATATGACCAAAATTACCAATATGGTCATATTTGACTTGATGGTCATTTAAGGCAATTGTTGTTTATAACCAAATGTTGTAGTAGGGTAATGCTGTAAAGAAAAACAAAGCAAAAAAAGGGATCCGATGTGTACGACTTGTGACATCGTAAAGTCCGGGTCTAATCTCGACGGATGAGTTGGTCTGACCATTCGCCTTTAATCTGCTTTGCGGACGCTTGCTCGCCCTGTCAACTTTTGCTTCCTCCATAATCCTGGCATCGCTAGAAGCTTCGATTGAGCTTCCCAAAGACATGTAGATGGGTGTTCCACAAACCGAAAAGGAAACACACAAAAGAACTTAAAAGGGTAAAATAACAAACAATATGTACACCAAGTAAATTATATTCAAACCAATGAAACTACATAAAGAATATTAACGAAAATACATATAACTATGACAAAACAGATACCTAGATAGCAAACAATTTCTTCACAAACAAAATTTCACAACAAGAAAAAAGTATAAAACAAAATGAACTTAAACAAATAACAAAGAAAAGACAATTTACATAATTTACAAAAATGGAAGATCATTGATTCAATAATCAACAAAAAAAAAGAACGAAAATCAAAATAAATCCTATCCCAATAGCACGAACTCTCAAACACAGATGACAACAAAAAAATTCTTGTTCCATCAAAAATGCCAGAAATGCCACAACGAAATTTCAATAAAGTGCATATGGGCATATAGGCTTTATGCTGGCATTCGTGCTTATTGTCCCATTACACTATATGCTATTTTGGCATTTTTATCTGTCAAAATCAGTCTGGTCATATGTGGCATTTAGGTCATTAGGGCATATGGGATATGCCTATTACACTGTATGACCATATTTTGACAGAAGAACCGTCAGAAATTGGCATCTTATGACCACTTGGCATACCGTCTAATCTTACCTTAAGGCTGGTACGCTGTTCGAGTGAAATCCAATTTTTTATCAAAATTTTTGACTGCGAAATGTCAAAATGAAGTTTTTACATGAAATTTTCACCAGGCAGTACGCTGTTGAAGTTAAAAATAATTGTTCAAAAAGTGATTTGTAGCGGGCGTCACTTGCTATTTCACATGGATTTTATTGCCCGTCGCATTAAATTTTTGACATTTCGGTGTGAAAATTTCACTTTCAATTTCACAGCACTTTTTGGAGAGGAGTGAAAGTTTCATTTCACTCGAACAGCGTACCAGTCCCCCAAAACATATACATAGGTACCTAGCAAAACAAAAAACCTAACTAACTCATTCACGCAAACGACTTTGCGTCACTGTACCTACCTTCAAGCAAACTCAACTCAAGTGGTACGTCAAAATCGATTGAATGACATTTCACTTGACTTCTCCTACAAGCCTTTGGCGAGCACTTTTCTGCACTTGAACAACGAAATAGTTTTATATTTTAATCAATTAAAATCAGCTTAATACAACAACATTCCAACTCGAACAAACAGGTATTTTCATTAACCATTTGCATTTTACTCACACCCCGGTGTTTCCCAAACCAATCGCTCTGGACCACTACGTCATTGCAGCCAGTGAACTTCCTTTCGATTGTTCACACCTTCTTTAGGGGATTTTGCAAAATCATAAATAAAACAAAAACCCCAAACAAGACCTTGATCTACAAGAATATAATGGTAGTGAATCAGCCTGCTCCTAAGAACTGCGACTGACCAAACAAGAGTGGGGGGCCTAAGTGAGAGTTGATTTCAGATTTGCAACAGTTGGTTGGTGCGGTGTGGTTGTGTTGTATACGGCTTTATGTCGATGTAATTACTTTTGCCCCGAGCCAGAGTAATGAAATCTTTCAATATTTATAGGTTCATTCAACACACATTCAAGCGAAGCGATAATAATCTCGAAACTCGAAGCCAAGCCAAGCTGAGTTTCTCTTTTAACAAAAACAGAAAACACAATTCAGTTGAGTTCGGGGCTGCTAGCCGTTAACATTACCTTTTAGAAAACTGGCGAATAACCTTATCATGTCTGTGGGACGAGTTCTAGTTTATGGTGGTCGAGGAGCGCTCGGTGCTGCATGTGTTTCACATTTCAAGGCCAACAACTATGTGAGTTTTGTTTGATCATGCAGGTTGGTAATTTTCAATTAACCCTTTGCCTTTGATTGCGAACAGTGGGTGGGAAGCATCGACCTAAGTGAAAACGATCAAGCTGATGTAAGTATCGTTGTGCCACGTGATGGATCTTGGGCAGATCAGGAAGCGGATGTAATTAGCAAAGTCGCTGAAGCCCTGGGTGGAGGTAAATTGGACGCCATCATTTGTGTTGCAGGTGGATGGGCTGGTGGCAATGCCAAGAAGGGTAAATAACCTTCTACAAAATCACCGGCTGTGTGCATAACTTGTATGTTTTTTAGATCTTGCTAAAAATGCCGATCTAATGTGGCGTCAAAGCGTTTGGACATCGACTATTTCCGCTGCAGTGGCTGCCCATCATTTAAAAGATGGAGGTGTCTTAGCTTTGACTGGAGCAAAGCCAGCTCTAAAGGGAACCCCGGGAATGATTGGCTACGGCATGGCCAAGGCTGCTGTACATCAACTTACCAAATCGTTGGCTGAGAAGGATTCTGGCTTGCCCGCTGACTCTTTGGTCTTGTCCATCTTACCTGTGACATTGGACACCCCAATGAACAGAAAATGGATGCCCAAGGCTGATTTTACCACATGGACACCACTGACCGAAGTCGCTGAGTAAGTTATAGAACATTCAACAAGCTACCAGTTTCTAAATGTTTACTCTCTAGGCTGTTCTCCAAGTGGACAGAAGGTAAGGATCGCCCAACCAATGGTTCTCTTCTTCAACTCATCACAAAGGATTCCAAGACCTCATTAGTCGAAGCTGAATAGATTCGAATCAACCAATCGCTCAAAATCCGTTCATGTTTAGGGACCCATTACATAGACTATAACAAAATAAATTGTATTTACTTTACTTACGTGTTAGGACACTAGGTGCTTGTTCGCTTTATTGATGTTAGCTTAACTTTAGAAATAAAAGTGCATGCTGTGCGTGTAAAACTGTTGATGAATATGACCGAATTAATATATAAGGCAACGCAAGTCAACAACAAGTGTTTTTTTTCTTTTCCTTCGATAACCCTTAACCTGTGGATTGGATGGTTTATCTGTTCTGCTGTGCCTCTATCTTTAGAAAATTATGTTTGGGGGGATTTGCCTTTGGTTTAAATGTATTTAAAGCAAAGTTTATAACAAAAATGAGATAAGGGGGATGGGTAATGGTGATCCAAAAAGCACGAATCGATATTCTTCTAGAAATACAATACACGCTTACTCGCAGTTATTATGGAGGAGAAAAGCGTTTTTAAAAGTTATTTCCTCTGATTTTTAAAGATGCCGATTTCGAAAGAAGCACTCTTCGTTTGTTATTTTTGATACACATATTTTTGTTCTCGCATACAAGACGAGAGATTCCACACTAAGATCTGCATTCCTTAGTGGCCATAAGACAAGTCACTTGTCAATGATTTTTTGTTGTGAATGACTCAAATCCACGCTGTGGAAACGAACATTCACAGAGGAAATGAGTCAGCGTTTCTGCTGCTTCTTGTCGGTGCCTGTGAGTACCTATCTTAGCAGACTGCCCAACAATTGGTTAGTGCCTGTCCTAGTTGCTACGGTTCTTGCAGTCTGACAACGGGTTCTGTTATCGTGTCCGTGTGTCCTTTTTGTGTTATAGAAGGTACACATCTTTCCCGATATAGCAAAGTTACTTATGTGGTATTCGATTGGGCTTCTCTAAGCACTTTTTTTTGCTGATTTTTTGTTGGATTTTTTCTCAGCTTTGAGATTCACCAATACAAGTGCATTTGAGTTTGACACTTGTGGAGTTTGTTTACGTTTTCGGGAAAATGTTCAACTGCAAAGAAAGGTTATTTGTGCACAAGTGTTCAGAAATCAGTTTTGGCCGCAAATTTCGAATGATTTTACATAAATTTAAACCAGTGAATGGGAAACTCGTAGAATAGTGTCCAGGGATACACATTAATCGCACGAATATCAACAAGAAAGGGACCAAGTGACGATTATCGATTAGACACACGAAATCTGAAAGCGAATTTGAAGAAGTCCAATCGAAAATCGCATAAGGGTGTTCTACCTTGAGTTCGCTTTTACTTCGGTAGCAGTGATACGAATGATTCAGTGGCTCTTCCTCAAACAGCGCCCAAATGCATGCCCACATTTCATCCAAAGAACAATAAACAACTCATTTTTATGGACACCATTTATTTATGTTAATATAGTTTTTTAAGCTTGGCAGATTTATTTTTACTCACATAACAATATAAGTTGATTACTTTTTTTAAAGACTAAAATAAAAAAATATTCTTGTCTTGCATTGATCCTAAAAAAAAATAGTTAATTCTCTAACAATCGTTATACAAATCGCAAACACAAACAAGGCAAATCAGTCAAACCTAGTGGTGTTGTTGACAAAGTGACTACCAACAACAACAATAACAACGACGACGACGGAACGGATGTGAAAGACATTTTTCAAACAAATCTAAATTAGTTCGTTTGTAGTTTTTATTCAATAGTTTCAGTTGTTTGTTGTTGTAAGTGTTTTTACAATTACATACGTTTGTGTAATAATATAATTTGTAGATATATCCATTTACATTTGGTGAGTTTATTTATTTTCTATGATTTCCACACAATTTGGTGCGAGTAACATTCTAAAATAAATTAACAACGAAAAAAGGAATAACAAAAAATAAAAAATAACAATCCTTTGTGATTTCCGTTTGTTAATGTTTCTCTATGGGTGGTGGCAGTTTGGAGTGAATTTGGAAAACAAAATTTGAATGACACAGAGAAAAGGACTCCCGTTAAGTGTGAGGCCTAATATTTATTAATTTTTTTTTTATTTGAAATTTTATATTTATAAAGCGAACTAATTATGATAACAATTTTAATTCTCATTTAGATGGAAGTAGGTAGGATAAATCCTAGTCAACATGTGGAAAATAAAGAAGGAAATATTTACATGTCATTTCAAGCTAATTCCAAACGTTTCATCTCCTTGAAGAGCTCCTTGCCCATTTGAGCAGGGCTTCGGGTCACAATGACGCCGGCCTTTTCAAGAGCAGCAATCTTGTCACCGGCACCACCCTTTCCTCCCGAGATAATAGCACCAGCATGACCCATTCGTCGACCAGGTGGGGCTGTCAAACCAGCAATGAATGACACAACTGGCTTGGCTTTGACGCCCTATTGGAAGACACATGTTTACACATTTAAGCGCTTTGGAAGTGGATAGCTTACCTGATTGTTTGCGATGAGATATTCGGCAGCTTTCTCTTCGGCAACACCACCGATTTCACCGATAAGAATGATTCCCTTTGTGTCGGGATCCTTGATGAACACCTCCAGGCAATCGATGAAATCGGTTCCGTTGAATGGATCGCCACCAATGCCCACGCACAGAGTTTGACCTAAACCGACCTGTTCAGGAGCAAAGAATACAATTTTTTTTTTTTGTAAGAATTAGAAGCAATTCAGCTTACTTCGGTGGTTTGGTTGACAGCTTCATAGGTCAAAGTACCAGACCTTGAGACGACACCAACTTTGCCGCGCTTGTGAATGTGGCCAGGCATGATGCCGATCTTGCACTGAAAATAAGAACGAGATGATGAACCATTATTAAAGTACTAATCCACATTTGAATGTTTGTTTGGCACTGAAGCTCATTTTCATTTATGGATTCTGTATTCACTTTGTAAAAGGCAGTTTTCTGACATAGCTATCCCTTTCTCTTTTTCGTTTGTGACGCATTACGTAACTGTGGGAATATGTGGTGCCTCTCCCTGGCTGATGCTCGACTGGCCTTCATTATCTTGACGAGGTTTGATATTTGCTATATTTTGTACAGTTCTTTCTCTTTAACATTTCACAATCTTTCGTTCGGCGTTTGTTACGTGAACTCAAATTAATAGCTCACATGTGATTACTTTAATTGATGAGTTCGAACTCGAGCGGCACTTCTTATCTCTTTCCATTAATGATATTCAGAATCGATATCTCAGGTCAATTATTATTTAAAGAGTCCTAGAGTATCAGACCTAACTTGGCTCAAGTCAACATACACCTGGGTCGTGCGACACTAAAAAAATGTTCGTCCCTAGCACAGACCAAAATTTCAAGTCGAGGGAACAAGCATCTCGGTATGATTATTGATTAACCGTGAGTATCTAAAGGGCTGCACAGTCTCAGCCCATTTAATAAGTACTAAGTGAGTGGAGTCAGTGAGTTTTGCCCTTTTAGTCAACAACATGAGATGAAAAAAGCATGCTGCCAACACTCGCTTTCGAATAGCCGGCACAAGAAACATTCTTATTATTTCACAAAGATAATTATAGCCTCTAATCAATTTTAGAAAAGCAGGGTCGTGTGCGGTCGGCATTTTATTGTTACTATCGCTAGCTCAGTCCATGGGATCACATTGAAGAAATAAACAAACTTGTTGATGCTAAATAATTTCATATTCCAGTCTAGTGTGTCGCACTATTGTTTTTTTTTAAAACCAACAATTTGCACTGACCTGTCAGTTTAAAAGAAAACATACAAATCTAAAGCCCAAATAAGTTTTTAAACAATAATTGTGTCCATTTGCACCGGCAGGCGGCAGCTACTTAAAATCAATTCACATATATTATTTAGAAACGTCCCTCTAAGTGGTAAACATCTTCTGATTTCGTTTATCAATTTTCTATTTAAAGAAGCGAAAGAGAAACCAAAGAGTGAGATGACCGTTTCACTCAGTCGAATGCGAATCACGTAAGTACCGTCTACCGAGAACTGACATACGTAGTGGAATACCCATGAACACGAAACAAAGTAAGAGCAATCATCAAAAGGTTAATAACAAGTTCACCAGTTTAATGAAAATATTTGAAAAATGCCTAAAATATGCAAGCAAGAGATGTAGAATGGGTAAAATGACAGCCCACACCAAGTTAATAATTTCAAGGCCAAACAAATCTCTTTCTATTGCTATCGCTGTATCGTATGTAAATGTGCTGGCGCGCTAATTGGATCAGGGCCAATGCAACGGCGAGAGACAGAATAAAACTGTTTAGTCGCGCACATAATGTCGGCCGCTAAGTAATTAAGCATCGTTGCATAAACCAGCAGCGTTTGCCTTTTGAATTAGAAACTTGGCTCTATATTTATTTAGATAACAGACTGTGACGGCGGTTATCAGAAACTGTTTCATTGTTGACTTCTTCTAACATAAATTTGTAATCTTAGAATACAGTGCACCCGATGGCCGACACTGATTCAAAGTTCAAGAAGACATCCGACGGACTTTGACCTCGAAATCGAAAATAAACTACGTCGTCTATCTTGATAGAAATATGTAGCGCCGATAGATAGCTTAAGGTGAAAATATTGCAATACCACTCTAACTCACCCTTTCAGGGGCAATGATTCCAGGGCAATTTGGTCCAACTAAACGAGACTTTTCCTGTGCGAGAAGTGCATGCTTCACGCGCACCATATCGTGCTGAGGCACACCCTCAGTGATGCAAACAATTAGGGGAATCTCAGCTTCAAGGGCTTCGATGATAGCTTGAGCAGCACCGGGTGGTGGCACATAAATAACGGTGGCATGGCAGTCAGTTTCCTTTTTAGCTTCAGCAACCTTTAAATAAGAAAATTATAATATATTCCATTGATTAATTTTTTGTGTATTTTTCTTACGGTTGCAAAAACAGGAAGATTCAAATGTTTGGTGCCTCCCTTTTTGGGCGATACACCACCGACCAGTTTGGTGCCGTAGTCAAGTGCTTGCTGGCTGTGGAAAGTTCCTTGTTTCCCAGTGAAGCCCTGGCAGATCACTTTCGAGTCAGCAAAAAGTTGAAGATTCTGGCGGGTTTTGGTGTAATCACTTTTACCTCGGACACCGGCAATAACAACATCTATTAAAAGAAACACATTTCAAAAATCTATTTCCAAAGAGTGCGTACTGGAAGGATTTTTTTTTTTGATCGACATTCGAGGGTAAATTTATCACAATTTGTTGACCCTATTGGTTAAAAAGAACAATAGTTTTCTATTGCAGTACAGAGTGACAAGATATCACTACCACTTATTCGTATTCATTTCCTCTAGAGGAATTTTTTTTTCAATTCTATTGAAGTTATATAATTAGAATATTATTTTGTAGTTTCTTTTTCTTACTCTGAATACGGCCTAATACTCGTACTGCAGAGGCCATTGTAGATTCTTAAGCTCGGTTGTCGATTTCGATTAAACAGTCTGGAATTAAACAGTCTTTGATTAAATTAGCGATAGTCAGCTAATGACGAAAAGTAAAAAAAATGTGAGAATGAAAAGAGGAATCAAAAAATCATCCGAAAATTTTCTCGTACCGTGAGGAATGGTGAATAAAAATCCCAACTGACAGATGGGGTGGAATTATTTTTATTTCAGAGTGGGGAGGATATTTTTGTACTAAATGCGATATAGTAATAGAATCAATGAGAATTTAGGATGGAATAGAAGTCATACTATAAAGGTGGGTACATAATGACTGAACCAAAACCAAAATATATAATAGGCGATCACAATTCACAGCATGGCCACATTCAAAACTTAGTCAACTTAGTACTCAGTCACAAATTTCTTGACTAGATTCGTCTGCTACCCCTCCATAAACGTCAACTGAAGCAGCTGCCCATGTGACCGATCTAAGCTAATCAAAACTGAGATAGATCAAGTCAGTCAGCTTCAGCTGTCAGACTTACTATACTAGATACTTGAACGTCCCCTTGACTTGCTCAAACTTTCATTCATTTTTAAATATTCATTATAAGTCTCGCAGGTGAAGGATTGATTGACTTTTAGTACCCGTACTCGACTTAAAATTAAAAAAGCATAGGTATGTGGGCAAACAAGGGCTACCTATACGTAACGATGATTTTTTTTAATCAAAAATGAATATTTGAGAATTTTAACTGTTTGCATTGCGGTTTACTTAGACATTATTTAAACCATAAATGTGGGTAACAACAGCTGTTAACTCATCTTCTATGAACCATTATATTGTTCGTCGATCTTATGAAAACCGAATCGTTACATTTTCTCACTCAGTTTTGGTTCTTATTGCTGCGATCGACGCATTGTGTCCTTCCTGTTGTGCGGCATGCAATTACAAAGACAGATCAATCCCGTTTCATGTTGCATGAGCACCGGCAAATCTAAAAAATCTGAAACAAAAATCTGATGGTTCCAATTGAAAACGACATAAGCAAACACATTCTGAAAACTATTTTCCAAGAGGGAATTTGTATATTGCAACTATTGCTCCGTAAAAAAACTTAAACTTTTCAAAATTACGACTTAAAGAAATTGTGTTAACACAATAAAAAAAACATAAAAGGACTCGCACTTCAGAAAATAAATTAAAACGATTAATTTGAAAAGGCACGTAATGTACAATATGAACCGAAGCACTGTCTAGCACTCAAAGTATTTAAAAATTAAAACAGATTTATAGTAGAATAGAACTAAAACTAAATTTGTCACGTGGAGTGTGTGAATTCAGAGCATCAAATACACACACTCACTTTATTGCTGATTGTACTTTCGTAGTATTTGGCATACTACCCTGTGATCATCAGTCTTTTTGTCTTCAAGTTCAGTTAAAGAGATTTCTATCTGTTTCGTAATAATCATAACCGCCGGCGCCATCTCCAGGGTAAGTACCACGATCGAAGTCGGCCAATTCTGGATCAACAGGCTTCGCTTCTGGTTCGTCCCTATTGTACAGGTTCTCCTCGCCAGGCTTTATGCGCTCATACACCAAAATACTTTTACCAGTTCTGGCTTGCATGTACTGCAAGAGATGGGTGCTATTCAACTTTTCATAAGTTAAGAGGGACGGAGCAGTTACCTCTCCATTGGCGATCTTATGCAGGGGTCTGTAGTTCAAAAGGAATTCACTGATTTTCGAGGACAACGGTTCGAAGAACACAACATGCGTTGGCATCGCTGTCTTCGGATAGGATGGGATGTGAGATCTTAGCCATCTGTCGGGTTTCTCATAGAATTGATCAGCTTCATCGAGGTAGGAGTTTTTGTTTTGCAAGTTTGGTTCACAGGTTAGGAAACGCATGGTTACATTCTCGTGAATGTGGCTGAAATAATAAGTAAAATGCTTGTAGCTTTCAAATACATACGACAAGAACCAACCTGTAGTAGGGCGTCGAGTGGCATGGCATGAGGAAAAGAATCGATGCTCGATGATTTGCCTCATCTCGGTATGTTGCGGCGACTTCTTGCAGCTTCGGCATCAGGTCAATTGGACCTCGTTGGTGTACTGTGCTAAGGTACCAGGCTGGAAAGACGTTTCCGGCTAGAATGACAGCAGCGATGACCCACAACAATGAACGTGAGGCTTTGTAACTCCAACGGGTTAGCGTGTCAGAGATGATGTACAGACACAGTGGCAGCAGCGATGCTACAAAGCGGAATTCTTTATGTTCCACAAAGCTCAACGCAACCAAAGATACGAGTATTGTGATTAACAGTTGTTTTCGAATGGGGAACACTTCACGGTGGCGGATCGTCTCGACAACTCCAAACAGAAAGGGTAGAGTATTGATTCCAAGGACGGTGGGCAGACCCACGGTGAAGTACCAGTACCTATATTGAAAGAACTAGTTAATCCGATATCACGATGAAATGTTTGCCTGTACTTACCATGGATGGGTTCCATAGAAGCTTCCGATGCCCCGCACGAGATTATACTTCAAGAATTCGTACGGGGTAACGATCGGCGTGCCATGAGCATACGTGTCCAATGTTACACAGGCTCCAGAAACTAAAAGCCTTAAAATGTGAATACATATTTACACCACTGTTCACAAGTTACACACTCACACCTACCCAATCAAGATGAATCTCTTTAAAATCAGCTCAACAACCGATAGGCGCGTCTTGGTCAAGTGATAAATGCACAACGGAGCCCAGATTACTGCGGCAGTTGGTCTTATAAAACATGAAAGTGCAGCCAACCATAGGTATCCAGTTCCCTCCTTTTGCCAGGGGAAATAACTTAACGCAATCGTAGTTAGAGAAGCCTCTAAAGTGTTTGTCAGCGTTCTAGATCCAGTGTAGAACCAAAACCACGGCACAATTATCAAAAACAGTGCCCACTTCTTTTTTCCTGCCCACACGAAGAAGCGATAATCCGAGAAAGCCGACAATAATGCTTGTATTATTCTCGGAAATAAAACCTGAAAACACAGATTTTACATTACATAATGAATCCACATCCAGAACTTGATATTTCAGTGCTCACCAAATAGTTAACTTGATCCAAGCTTACAAATGCCAGCAGCTTGTAGAGTCCGGCAAATACCATAGGATACAAATAACTGCGTATACCTTGCACCCATTCCCATGTGAGATAACCGTATCTGCAAATCGAAATTTCACCAATTTCTTTCTTATCAGAGTTGTTTTGATTTTTTTTTCTTGTCGAATGCTTACCCGAAGGTGATTTTATGGGCGACTTCTAAACTCTGCCAATACTCATCGGGAACATAGTAGGTTTGTACTATGAAGACCGAAGCTAGGCGCACCGCGAAAAGGAGGACAATCACAATCAGTAGATTCATCGTGATGTTCTTTCGCTGGAATTCTTTTCCACTATTGCAAACAATTGATATGGAGTATTAGAGGGAACATAAATCCGAACGCTGTGCGGAGAATTTCTGTCAGTAAAACTTTAGATTCGCGGAACGAAAAATGCAACATAACCTCTGTTGCGCGCCGTAAGAAAATTCACCAAAACTTATTAAAAAGGAAAAAAATAAAAGAAATTGTTACACACGCAGCGCGTTGTAAAATCGTTTTTCTTCGTCTGCCTCACTTTCGTTGCTAAAAATAAAAATAAACCTGACAGCGGCAAATGCTGGCGGTTCGACTCTGAAATGATGACGACACACGACACAGGCACGCACACAGGGGATTTTTAATTGGGCGTTGTTAAAATGACGTGTGAATGTGAAACAAGTTCTACGCCAACTTGTTCCACTTGAATGGTAGATGGCGGTTCAAATAGTATGAAGAATTTTAAAATACTGTTTAAGGTAGGGTGTCCATATACCTCAAACGAAAAAAGAGGACATACTTTATACTTTCCAATCGACAACCCCCCTCCCCCCCCCCGCCATTAACAACAATCACATCAAAATTTTAAATTTTATATATTTCAAACAATAACAAAAACCCAATAACATTACTACAAAATTGATATTTTTTGATCATGATGTGGTGTCTATTTGGTTACTCAGAGAAATGTAAAGCATTTGTAATGTGTATAAGTGGATTATGGATATCACATACCACAGGTGACAGCTGAAGGTCTGGGTTTGTTTGAAAAAACATAGAAGAACTAAAATACATCGGAAAAGTGCTACATCGCTGCTAGTTATAGGCATATGACTTAAAAGTCTTAATTTGAAGGAATTGTTTTTATATTGAAATTAAAGGCATTAATAAAAAAGAGGACAAAACAAATAAAGAGGACAAAAAAAGAGCCAAGCGAAAAAAGAAAGTGTAAAATAGATCGCTGACAAAAAAGAGGACATGTTCTCTTTAAAAGAGATGTTCTGGAAACCCTAGTTTAAGGTGTTTATTTTTAAAAAGTAGGTAGAAGTAAAGGATTTTAGTGTTCCTTGTATTAAAAAAATTTCGAACGCCAACTTTCGTTGGCCCAACGGTTCTTCTAAAGAATAAAACTCCGAATTCTCAACGTTATAATAAGTGTATATTGATTCGCGTCTCGCTTAGAACTAACTGTTCACAATATCAGATACTTAAAATCTAAACTTAGGTTGGCCTTGGTTCCCACGAACGCGTCCGCGCGTGCAGGAAATGCGAGTCATGTGTATCGCCGAGAGTTCTCGCGTTACCATCAGGCAGGTGCTGCAACTGCGGCGCTTGCACTTTTTTATCGTCAGGTGAATAGCCGAACGTGTTAACTGCCGCCCCTTTAAATATCTGCGTCCCGCAGATCTACTGCTGAGCATGTGGAACAGCTTAAGTTACCGGCAGGTTGTTGAACTTCCGCTGAGCGTTGGGCTGGGCGAGGAATGCGTTTTCGACGAAAAGACAGGCGAAGTTCCGGGATGTTGACCCTTCCGTAGATCTTCTTCCATAATAGGCAGATGGCGATAACTATGATTATGGCAATAAGAATTTCTGTAATGATAGAGGAATTAAAGTTTTCTTTTAGAGTATTGATATGTTCGATATTCTGGACACTGATGTCGTGCACGAATTCCAGATTAGGTTTGGTTCTGTAACAGCCACCTGCAAAACAAACAATAAATATAATAATAAATAATAAAAAAGTAAAGGAAAATAAAATACAAACTCACTCCATTCTCCATCGAGTATCGCTCTTTTTGGTTGCGTTTGGTAAAATAACACAATTGGCAAATGTCATTACCTAGACCTACGTTCGAATCTGAATGTTGCTGTGCTGCCAGTACAGTCATATTTACAAACAACTGTGACGTCAATGCTATAATGTAAACACTTGGTAGATGGGTGCTTATTGTTTTAGTAGAAGCGGCCTCTGTTGGGAATAGAATGAAAATTTATGGTAGGTGTCTAGAGCGCTAGTATAGACTTAAACCGGTTGTTGAACTAGTTAAATAAATTACCCTATCCACTCAACTCCAAAAGGTATCCTCCCACAAATAGCGGACGTAGACATCGGAAGATCGAAAGGCATAGAGGTACTAGGGGGCATTATTGCTACGCAGAGGGCAAACAGTACAAGCCTAGCGATATTCAAGTTAATAGTCGATAAGTGGTCTGAGGCACAACGTCTCGTTAATCATCAAGTTTTTTTTATTAAAAAAAAAAAAAATAGCAAAATAGCTGCAGTGAAATAGTTGTTAGTGAATATTAATCACCCAAAACAAACTGAAAAGGAGTTACAATATTTATTGGGGTGAGTTTTATTGAAATACAAATATGTACCAAAGTGCCGGAATATAAAGCGTGACATATTGTTAGGCGGACGTAATTACCGAGAATAAATATTGGTGTTGGCGGTCATCTACTAAGGTCGTTACAGTGGTGGCCGCCGAAATTTAACCGCAGGCGGGTGAATCTGCAAATTGCGAACCCTTAAAACCCAGCAAAAAGGCGGTCCAGTAATATTCAAACAAGGTATTGTCCAGAAAGTACCGCTGTATAAAAAAACTAAAAAAACTGCACGGAGAACCGTATAGTGTCCGGTATAACACCCAATCGACAACGGCACTACTCCAGAAGTTGCAGTCAGCAAGGGAGAAAGGACGACTGAAAATTTGGTTTTCATAGATTTTGTATCTTAATACAAATCAATTTGTGATTCGGAGATACAACGACAGCATATTCTGCATGTTACATAAAACACGTGTCCCTGGATTTTTTTTTTGGAAACTTTAAATTTCCTTTATTGTAACGTTTTTTTTTGTTCCGTCAGTTTAGTGTTAATTATTTATTGATTCATTTGTTGGTTGTTTAATATTTTTCATTTTCCTTTTGCTTGTAATATTAAGTTTTTTTTTGTTGTTTTTGGTTTCCCAGTTTCAAGTGTGATAAGCTTGAGTTTCACACACCTACCATTTTGATAGTTTTAGTTCGTGGAATTTAAAGTGTTGGATTTGTTAACCCAGATACCCATAAAGAGCTCTCTATAGGTAGGGACTCCGCTTCAGAGATATTTAGCTTCTTGTTGTTGGTATAAAGGCCATATAAGTGATTCTGCAAATGGGATGGTGAGACCAAGTTTAGTTGACATAGTTTTTTGAGTTAAAAATATTTACTGTTAATTTTTTTTTTGTTTTGCATATAATTCCTTATAAGAACCTATAAGAAATGAATGTAAATACCTGAGGGACGAATAAATGTGTCAGGTTAATGATCAAAGCAAAATTCGTTTCTTTGTTGTGCTTGTCCTAATGACTTGCTAATCGCAAGGTTTCAGGGGTGCGGTATGATTGGCGATTAATCCTTGGGTAATGGTGAACTGATTGGAGCGAGGCACATATCGGGGAAGTTCCTTAAATGGCCACGGAGCTTCAAGGTCGGGAGGGCAATGGCTTCGCTGCAAAACCATCAGCAGCGCCTTACAGAGTGGTGGAAGTCCGTCCGCTTCCGGTACAATTGCCAAAGTGAGTACCTGTTTGTATACTGGCATGTTATATGTTTTGTAATAGGTTTCGTGGAGTAGTGAGGACAAGGACTCCCCCGTCCGGCGAGCTAAGTCGTGCGTAAACAAGCATGCCACGCTCCTCACTCTCTACACTCTATCCTTCTCTTTCTCTCATCCCCTCCTAAGGTCCATTCACATCCTTATTTCCTGTCATAATTCTTAACTCCTAACTCCCTCTAATCATCCCAATTTTAGCCTATTACAAATGGCGCCCAACGTTTGTTTGTGCACGTCCTTTCGTCCTTAATGTTGTCTTTTGTCCACAATTGTTCTTGTTGCCAGCACCAGAGAACTCGTAAGTCTTCAAATGGATAGCCTTGAAGAATGCCATCTTGAATTGCGACGAGTATCTCTGGTGGTGGCAACACAAACAATTGGAACCTGTTCTAGTAGTGTCTTCTTCTAATCGATTTCTATTATCTGTATAAAAACTTTACTTTTCTATCCCAACATTTCACTTTTCAATTTTTCATATTGTATCGTCTCATTCCTACATGGAGCTAGTGTCCTAGTCTGACTGTTTGTCAAGTCAAGTAGCATTAGTCCATCTGTCTAGTAGTAGCCTTCTTATAATTGTGCAAATTGGATCGCTTTAAGTCTTCCATCGAAAGCCCTAATAGTGGCTAGAATGGAATAGCGGAAGCGTGAAGAGATGCAAACTTGTGTGTCCTTGTACCTTTGTGTTTATTTTCTCCACCACTCTGAAGGATTTATCATTTCGTCCGTCTGCAGTCTTTAACTGAAACTCGCTGAAAGATCAGTTCACCTATTCGTCAACAACAAAGCCAAGGAAAGCCACCAGAAACACCCCTACCGTATATGAAAAACAAACAAACAAACAAATAGCGTTCATTCATCGTACCTTTCGCAAGTACACTTTATTTAAAATCAATAACCCTATATTATATATAGTATATATACCTTATTTAGATTACAAACATATAAACTAACCCCCGTATATAATAACTGATATACCTTATTTACTTACACTTATTTATAATCTACCTATATATATGTATATACAATTTAAATAAAATTAGAATACATACTATATACTATTCATATATAAAAACAAAAAATATTCTTACGTTTAGCCCATATCAATTTATCCTTGTCGTCATCTGAGTATCGTTGTGTGTTCAGCAACCGCAACATCTTCTGTATCCGAAGAGGTAATATGAAGTTATCTGAAAAAGAAAGAATTAATCAACGAATTAGAAGAGAAAAAGCAATAGATTGTAGGCGAGTAATTACGCGTTCAACAACCGCAGCCTTAGCCGAAAATACGTCAATCGCAATGGCGAATGTGCAGCGCTCCCCACCTCCTAAAAATAATTTTGTTCCAGTAGGAGCAGTAGACCTTCCGCAAACCTCGAATGTGCCACCAGTTACACATTCACCGATTTCCGTTCAGGCAAACGAGCAACTTCAGAGATCAGCACATGGGCCATTACCTAGCAAGGGTGCTATTCCAAAGGCAATTAGCTCTCACAGTTCAGGTGCCCAGCATCCACGCTTATCGGATGGGCAGCCCAGTTCGTGGTCCTCAGTTCGAGCACCATCATATAGCAGCCTAAGTGGAAATAGTGCTGCATCTCCTGAAGCCCAAAATGAAAGTTTTCGGACTCTAACGAATCTCCCTCAGAACACCATTCCACCAGGGAATAGTCATCCTGAGGCAACCGAAAACATTCTCGTGCCACCGGAACTAAAATCGTATATCAACTTAGCCGTCGTCAATTCATTTGCCTCTTATGAAAGTTCTCTTAGGCATGAGATATCAGAGGATATGAAAAAAGAATTAAAAAATAGTTTAATGTCTTTTATGAAGGAAATTAATGACGTCATTAGACCATTACCTGCCGTGGCTCAGCCACCTCAACTTAATGTGTCGAGTGATAGCAACAGCTGCAGAGAGGCCACAGAACCCCTACAGCCTAGCACGGGAGTTGCGGCTGCAGGCCAACTGCAACCCGAAGCCCCGATGTTTGCCAATACTAGTAGCAACCGGGGACGAAACCGAAACAGAAACCATAGACCGAATAGGCAAAATAATTTCGCGAACGCCGCCCATCAGAATTTATTCCCGCATAACTCCGCAATGCAATCGGTAGTCACTAACCGTGATCAGGGACAACCGTATCCTTCTGCTGGGGGTTCTATAAGAATAGACAAATGGGGTTTAAATTTCGAAGGAAAACCAGATATACTCACGGTAGAAGACTTTGTTTTTCGTTTAGAGACCCTTCAACACCATTACAACTGTCAGTGGCCAGAGATCCTCCGCGATTTTCATTTGCTACTGTCCGGTGCCGCTTATGAGTGGTACTGGCAGTTCCAAAGAAGCAATTACCGCCCGGATTGGCATATGTTACGCGATGCCCTGTTGCGACAGTTTCGCAATTCAAAGTCTGATTTCGAGATCATACGAGAAATAATGGATCGACGTCAAGGTGCCTTGGAATCTTCCGACGATTTTTTTTATGCGATCACGAAACTTAAATCCCAACTGCAAGTTCCAATGCCTGAAAATGAATTGGTCAAAATACTAAAAAGAAATCTCAAAGATAGCATTGGAAGGTTAGTGTTCCCAATGTCAATATTTACTCTTGAACACCTAAGGAGCATGTGTAAAGAGGCTGAAAATGCATATCCAATGCAAAGCAGGGATCCTAGGTACAATCGCCCAACAGCAAGGTACCCGGTACACGAAATAAATTACGTTGAAGACGAGTCAGCAGAAGCGGATGCTGGTGTGGCTGCAATAAATTTCGTTCGTCCAGGTCAAAGAATGGTACGTCCACCATTAGAACAAAAGTCCCAACAATGTTGGAATTGTAGAGCGTCAGGACACAATTTTATAGATTGTCCCGAGAATGTGCGGAATATATTCTGCTACAAATGTGGGCAAGCAGGCGTCATCACTCCGAAATGTCTTCGTTGCAATCCGGAAAACAGGGCAAAGAACGCGATGCAGCAGGGGGAGTCGCGTTCGACTCAAACCCCCTAAAAGAAGAAAAAAGTGACGTTGAATCACAAACCGATTTTGTGAGTAACCATAGTCCACTTTTGGAAAATGGTCCTGTTAGAATATTAGTTAGAGATAAGAATGTTGGTGAAGGTAGTCATAAGAGAAGATTAGAATTAAAGCCCTTACATGTTAGGATAGATAATTACAATAGAGTTAGAGACAGGATTTTTAGAGGTAATCGCCAACCGTCACAGAGGATATTAAAAGCCAGAAAGCGATACATTATTAGACGAGATACACGAAAACGAATATCGTCGTCAATCGTTGATACTGTTGCTGATCCTAGGCCCTATGCAAAGGTCAAAATAGCAAATAAGGAAGTCCTTGGACTACTCGATAGTGGTGCCAGTATAAGTATTCTGGGCAAGAATTGTGTAAACTTCGCAAAATCCCTTGACCTGAACATATTCCCATATAAGTCCGGGGTTAAAACTGCTGATGGCAAAAGCCAGTCCATTATTGGCAGAGTACATGTGCCAGTGATATACAAAAACAGCACACACATCATGCACTTATACCTTGTCCCAGACCTTGAACAGGAGTTATATTTAGGCGTAGATTTCTGGAAGACATTCAAGATAGCACCTAGTGTAATCAGCTCGATAACACTATCAGATGCTCAAGGTGATCCAGACACCCACGAACTTTCGTTTGAACAGCGGTCCGAGTTGGAGGCGGTCAGGGGGAGATTCCTCTGCTATACACAACACGGTCTTGGAAAGACGGAGCTGGAAGAGCATGTCATCGACACAGGAGACGCGGCACCCGTGAAGCAGCGTCACTACCCTGTGTCTCCGGCGGTGCAAGCCCTTTTATACGAGGAGGTAGACCGGATGATTAGTTTAGGCGTTGTGGAGGAGAGCGAGAGTGCATGGTGCTCACCAGTGGTCCTTATACGTAAACCTGGTAAAAACAGGCTGTGTTTGGACTCGCGAAAAGTGAACGCACTGACAAAAAAAGACGCCTATCCTCTCCCCCACATCGACGGACTACTCAGCCGGTTGCAAGACACTTACTTCATAAGTAGCGTCGACCTTAAGGACGCATTTTGGCAGATACCGCTGGAGAGGCAGAGTAGGGAAAAGACTGCATTTACGGTGCCGGGGAGACCCTTGTACCAGTTTACAGTCATGCCCTTCGGACTATGTAATGCGGCGCAGAGAATGTGCCGGTTAATGGACAAGGTAATCCCCTCGCGGTTAAAAGACAGAGTCTTTGTCTACCTGGATGACCTGCTCATCGTAGCTCCGGATTTTCAAACCCATATGGCACTGCTTGACGAGGTAGCGCAATGTCTGCGTAAAGCCAATCTCACCATCAACGTGAGTAAGTCAAAATTCTGCTTCAAAGAATTGAAGTACCTGGGCTTCATAGTTGGTGGTGGGATGCTTAAGACAGATCCGGAAAAAGTTGCGGCAATCGCAGATTTCCCGATCCCAAAATCGCCAAGGCAAGTCCGCAGACTGCTCGGTCTCGCGGGCTGGTACAGGAGGTTTATCAAAGATTTCTCCTGTCTGACTGCTCCGCTCACGGACCTGTTGAGAAAAAGAAAAGAAAAGTTCGAAGTCACTGAAGAAGCACTGATAGCCTTCCAGAAACTTAAAACTGCATTAACCACCGCCCCTGTTCTGACACACCCTGATTTCTCAAGACCATTTTTCATCCAATGCGACGCTTCTGACTCTGGAATAGGCGCTGTACTATTTCAAAAAAATAATGAAAATGATGAGTACCCAATATCGTACTTCTCGCAAAAATTGAACAGCTGTCAAAGAAACTACAGCGTGACCGAGAAGGAGTGTCTGGCTGCGGTGATGGCAGTGCAAAAGTTTAGGCCGTATGTCGAGGGAATGTCATTCACGGTCATCACCGATCATTCTAGCCTGCGTTGGCTAATGGGTCTTAAAGACTTGAATGGTAGATTGGCCCGATGGAGTCTTAAGCTGCAGGCATTTACTTTCGACATCGAGCACCGCAAAGGCACACTTAATGTGGTACCAGACACTCTTTCCCGCGTCTACGTTGATAGCATAGATATTGAGGATATAGCGCCACTAATAGACCTTGACTCTGAAGAATTTCAATCAGACGAGTATAAAAGCCTAATTGAAACCATCCAAAGTCATACGGACGAATTACCGGATCTCAAAATAGAGGACGGTTTTGTGTACAAACGTGCTTTACCACCTGCGGGAGATGATTCCATGATAGAACATCGATGGCAACTCTGGATCCCATCCGGGTTGACAGATGAAATCATTGTTCGTGCACACAACCCTCCTCAGGCAGCTCACGGGGGCATAGCGAAAACCCTTCAAAGAGTCCGACAGTACTTTTACTGGCCGAACATGACGGTTCAAATTAGGAAATATGTCGCTCAGTGTGAAACCTGTAAAATGTGTAAATCGTCTAATCAAATCCTACGTCCACCTATTTGTAACAATTTTGGTACAGACCGACCGTTTCAAAAAATCTACATTGATTTTCTGGGCCCGTATCCAAGATCAAGATCCGGTAACTCATATGTTTTTGTTGTCCTTGACCACTTCTCAAAATTTGTCTTGTTCGAACCATTAAAATATGCTAACACAAAAAGTGTTGTACGGTTCCTTATTGAAAACGTATTCAATATGTTCGGAGTGCCACAAATAGTGCATTCAGATAATGGGAAACAGTTTGTTGCTAAAGATTTCCAAAGCCTGCTTTCGAAATATGGAATCCGACACTTCAGAACAGCAAACTACGCACCGCAATCCAACGCCTCGGAAAGGGTAAACAGGACGCTACTAGCTGCGATTCGTACGTATATTAAAAATGATCAACGCGACTGGGACGTACATCTTAGCAACATCGCATGCGCGCTTAGGAGTTCGATCCATAGCACTACGGGTGTGTCACCATATTTTGCCTTGTTTGGAGTAAATATGATGACCCACGGTAGTTGCTATAAACTGGCACAAAAGTTGAACGCTATGGACGACAGCGAACTGCTAACCTTAACCCGAGAAAAGAGATTGCAGTGCATGAGAGAGAAGATTAAGGAAAACATACTGCAAGCAGGCGAAAAAAACGCAGAGCAGTACAACATACGCACACGAAAAGTACGATTTCTACCTGGTCAAGAGGTCTATAGAAGGAATTTCGTCCTAAGCGATTCATCGAAGTACCTAACCAACAAACTATGCCCTAAGTACGCAAAATGCCGCATAGTAAAGCAAATAGGAAAAAACATGTATGAGGTAGAAAAGTTGTCAGGGAAGAAAATCGGTGTCTTTCACGCGAAAGACCTGAAACAATAATCTGATATGATGACACTTCTAAACTGTGATATTTACCCAGCCTACTGTGATATTCTATGTAGGTACTCATCTGCAGTGTTAGTCATCGCTTGTATACATCTTCCACTCTGTTATTTATGTATATATTTATACACATAGTTATTTATTTATATATTTATACACATAGTTATTTATTTATATATTTATACACATAGTTATTTATTTATATATTTATACACATAGTTATTTATTTATTTATTTATATACATAGTTATTTATTTATTTATTTATGTAGGTATATAGATGTATTTATTTACATAGTTATTTATTTAATTTATTTATTTATTTATAGTATTTATCCTCGATTTGTTGTAGTTTACCTAGTTGTTATCTATTTATTTAGTCGTCCTGATCTCTCTATGTTATCGTTATTATGTGTATTTATTTAATTCATGTTATCAAATGATATTTATTATATTCTACCGAATGCATTACCTTCATAGTTATTAGTATAGTGAGATGTGTTTATTTACGCTCTGTATAAATGTATTTAACTTTATGCATCTAGCTTTTTATTATTAGTTAATATATTCTATTTATATGGGTAATTACTCGTGCTGTAAACACTTTAGTTTTGTATTTACTCATTCTTTAAAAGGTTTAGCTATCTATTCACTTTCCTTTTGTTTTATTTTGCTATTTATTTATTTGTTTACCTCGTACAACCGAGTAAAATGGTGTTAGACATAATTAATGAAATTGTTGAACATAGGTATATATAGAAGATATGTATATATATGTATATCATGCGACTGTATGTATAGAATAGCAGAGGGTACTCACGTATAGCTACTTGTGAAAATGAATGACTGCATCTGCAACCGCCCTTCTAAATGCCGTGCTGATTACTATATGTATATAGTTATGTCCAAAATTTCCTTTCTGCACTCTAAATATATGACGGGTTAAGAAACGACATCGTTCCGTTCTCCTACCTGCAAAGGATTTTTACATAAATGTCTTGTGGAAATGAAAATGCACTATAACCTGGGTAGCAACCAAATATGACCAAGAGACGCCTACGACCGCCTTGTTATTTTGGTTATTTTGTAGAGTTCCACGGTTCGTGATGGTTTCCCTGCTTGTTGGCAACTTAGACAGCATACGAGGTGAAGCGGTAGTGTGACTGAAGTGAATAATGCTATAATAATTAAAATATATTAGATATCGGTGAAGATTACACCTTATTGAGGCAGAAGCAAAAAGCATATGAAACAAGACAAGACTTACCCATCATGCATATTGCCCGGCTTGTTTGTTGTGGGTTTTTCCCCACGTTCCTTATGCAGAATTGCAGATGTGCTATTTATTCCTCCGCACATTCTTCAGTAGGACATCAGACATGCTCGGAGGTTTTTGTAACAGCCACCTGCAAAACAAACAATAAATATAATAATAAATAATAAAAAAGTAAAGGAAAATAAAATACAAACTCACTCCATTCTCCATCGAGTATCGCTCTTTTTGGTTGCGTTTGGTAAAATAACACAATTGGCAAATGTCATTACCTAGACCTACGTTCGAATCTGAATGTTGCTGTGCTGCCAGTACAGTCATATTTACAAACAACTGTGACGTCAATGCTATAATGTAAACACTTGGTAGATGGGTGCTTATTGTTTTAGTAGAAGCGGCCTCTGTTGGGAATAGAATGAAAATTTATGGTAGGTGTCTAGAGCGCTAGTATAGACTTAAACCGGTTGTTGAACTAGTTAAATAAATTACCCTATCCACTCAACTCCAAAAGGTATCCTCCCACAAATAGCGGACGTAGACATCGGAAGATCGAAAGGCATAGAGGTACTAGGGGGCATTATTGCTACGCAGAGGGCAAACAGTACAAGCCTAGCGATATTCAAGTTAATAGTCGATAAGTGGTCTGAGGCACAACGTCTCGTTAATCATCAAGTTTTTTTTATTAAAAAAAAAAAAAATAGCAAAATAGCTGCAGTGAAATAGTTGTTAGTGAATATTAATCACCCAAAACAAACTGAAAAGGAGTTACAATATTTATTGGGGTGAGTTTTATTGAAATACAAATATGTACCAAAGTGCCGGAATATAAAGCGTGACATATTGTTAGGCGGACGTAATTACCGAGAATAAATATTGGTGTTGGCGGTCATCTACTAAGGTCGTTACAGTGGTGGCCGCCGAAATTTAACCGCAGGCGGGTGAATCTGCAAATTGCGAACCCTTAAAACCCAGCAAAAAGGCGGTCCAGTAATATTCAAACAAGGTATTGTCCAGAAAGTACCGCTGTATAAAAAAACTAAAAAAACTGCACGGAGAACCGTATAGTGTCCGGTATAACACCCAATCGACAACGGCACTACTCCAGAAGTTGCAGTCAGCAAGGGAGAAAGGACGACTGAAAATTTGGTTTTCATAGATTTTGTATCTTAATACAAATCAATTTGTGATTCGGAGATACAACGACAGCATATTCTGCATGTTACATAAAACACGTGTCCCTGGATTTTTTTTTTGGAAACTTTAAATTTCCTTTATTGTAACGTTTTTTTTTGTTCCGTCAGTTTAGTGTTAATTATTTATTGATTCATTTGTTGGTTGTTTAATATTTTTCATTTTCCTTTTGCTTGTAATATTAAGTTTTTTTTTGTTGTTTTTGGTTTCCCAGTTTCAAGTGTGATAAGCTTGAGTTTCACACACCTACCATTTTGATAGTTTTAGTTCGTGGAATTTAAAGTGTTGGATTTGTTAACCCAGATACCCATAAAGAGCTCTCTATAGGTAGGGACTCCGCTTCAGAGATATTTAGCTTCTTGTTGTTGGTATAAAGGCCATATAAGTGATTCTGCAAATGGGATGGTGAGACCAAGTTTAGTTGACATAGTTTTTTGAGTTAAAAATATTTACTGTTAATTTTTTTTTTGTTTTGCATATAATTCCTTATAAGAACCTATAAGAAATGAATGTAAATACCTGAGGGACGAATAAATGTGTCAGGTTAATGATCAAAGCAAAATTCGTTTCTTTGTTGTGCTTGTCCTAATGACTTGCTAATCGCAAGGTTTCAGGGGTGCGGTATGATTGGCGATTAATCCTTGGGTAATGGTGAACTGATTGGAGCGAGGCACATATCGGGGAAGTTCCTTAAATGGCCACGGAGCTTCAAGGTCGGGAGGGCAATGGCTTCGCTGCAAAACCATCAGCAGCGCCTTACAGAGTGGTGGAAGTCCGTCCGCTTCCGGTACAATTGCCAAAGTGAGTACCTGTTTGTATACTGGCATGTTATATGTTTTGTAATAGGTTTCGTGGAGTAGTGAGGACAAGGACTCCCCCGTCCGGCGAGCTAAGTCGTGCGTAAACAAGCATGCCACGCTCCTCACTCTCTACACTCTATCCTTCTCTTTCTCTCATCCCCTCCTAAGGTCCATTCACATCCTTATTTCCTGTCATAATTCTTAACTCCTAACTCCCTCTAATCATCCCAATTTTAGCCTATTACAGTTCTTTTGCTGGTTACGTTGGCCAGGACAGCAGGAAGTGCCTGTAACCTTGTGGCAGACCCGCCAAAGTATTCCTGGTCCTTGATGGTGACCGTGTCATTGTCCAGTTGGATGAGATAAGTACCTTCTAGAGGAATAGAAGAATTTTTATTTAAAATTGAACCATTGAAATTTGTCACGAAGATCGTATTTTCCCCAATAAGTTCTATGACCTCTTCATTAGTGCTTTTGAAGTCGCACACTGCGATACCACCCTTAAGGATCCTGGGTAGGCATGTGTCTTCCGCTAATTTCTTTAAAACGCTAGCTTCGCATACTGATGTGTTCCCTATATGGAAGCAGTCACCTTTAAGTCCGTAAGTCAAGTCGTGATTAACTAGTAGTTTCGTATAGTCAAGGTCAATTTGCCTTCCATCCTTGATTGCAGCACGAGCGTTTATTACATGGAAAATGTTGGTCCCAACCTTAGGGATGGCCAGGACATACAGCAGAAGGGTTCCATTGCTGTATACAGAGGGTCGTCCATACTCCACTGCCTCCACGAAGTTTTGGTAAGGTAGGGTTTCCAGTCTAATATGTTACTATTAACTATTCCAGTTTTGGCCATTTGGCAGGCTCTTATTACTTCGTTCACCCCTTCCTTTAGTATAAGTACTTTGTTAAGTAAGTCGTGCCTCAATCGTTCTGCTTCTCCCTCCTGTACCGCGTTATTATAGCCATCAATCATTTTGTTAACTTTGTTCATAACCTCGTGCGTCGCCTCGAAAAGTTTTTCGTTGATTCTGTATTGGTCGTTATTGTTCTCTATTATGTCTGTTTGCGTCTGTAAAAGTTTTCCGCAGTCAGTTGCGTCAGGAGAACCCGCCAGCCATTTCCAGGCGCTCCCTATCCAGTTGATAGATCGAGCCCGTCTCGTCTTTGGTTCGCCTAGTTCCTTTAATCGATCCTTTACCTGATTCAGATGGTAGGTTAATACCAGTTGCATTTCCTGGTCTGCTACATGTTTTGCGGCCAGTTGTTCGGTTTGTTCGATGAGCACGCTGTATTTGTTTAAGTCAATGACATGGATTAGCTTGAAGTAGCCATTTATCACCCATGCGTTGCCCTCCTTAATAGTAACGATTGGCGATGTGTACTCAAAAATGTGCAGGGCCTGCACAGGAACCAAGAAGGCTAAACTGCAATACAATTTCAATATAATTTTATTAGTTTCATTGCTTCATTAATTAATTAAACACCAAGTTGGACTTAATAGTATTGTTCAAAAGAAATTTCTTACTTCTATCGGGGCTTTTTAATAAGTCTCTGTTCTTTTTTCTTTTTTGTTTCTTAATTGATCTTTTCCTTTCTTAGGATTGATAATTGTTTTTTCTTAATAGATTAATTTAGGTAGGTTAGGGAAGCATCCCCCTTTATTTAGGTTTTTTAGGTGAGCTTTATGAATTCTTTTGCCACTAGCTGTTGTTATCGTTACTCGATTGTCCTTTGCGACAATTTCTTTTCTGTATAGGGGCTTGTTTTTACCTTTTATGCATTTTACTGCGGCATACACTACCTCGCCCTCACAATACCGTCTGGGCGCACTTCTTTTTAGATTTAACCTGACGTTCCTAGCTTCCATATTCCTTTTAATAATACCGTTCAGGTCCCTATTGATTTTAGAACGAATGTTCAGAAGGTTCTGATAATTAACCCTCTGGGATCGGTTAAAGAAAACATCGGTAGGTTTTCGTTTGATTACCGAATGTATTGTGTTGTTATAGCGGTCTACCGCTACATCGACGAGTTCTTTAACACCGAGATCCGGGTTTTCAACCTTAAGGCATCGGTAAATTTCCAATATTGTGGAATGGACCCTTTCTATTTGTCCATTCACCTCACTTCGGTAGGAAGGGGTCAGATAGAGTTTGACGCCTAGGGTTTTTATAAAATTCAGTACTATCGGGCTAAGGAAACCTCTTTCGTTATCTGTTACCAGGACTCGAGGCACGGTGAAATAGTGTAATATTTTGATTAGCTTTGATCGAATGTATACGGAAGATTTTCCTTTAATATGGAAAAATTTGGAAAATTTAGAAAATTTGTCGACTACGGTTAAGAATTTTTTATTCTGAATTTCCATGATATCCATATGAAGGATCTCACATGGATACTTCGGGGACGGCGTTAATTGGAATTCAGGAGTCAGTGGATGTCTGTCGTATTTGTTTGACCCACAAATTTCGCACGAGGCAGCGAATTTCCTAACCTGAGACATCATTTGTGGAAAATAATATTTTTCGAGGATTTGCTCCCTGTTCTCCCTGGGAGCGCGATGGGCTCTCCTATGTTCTTTTTCTATTATTATGAGTCTGCGCTCCTCGTTGGCGACATCCTCAACTATTCTTTGAGTGACTCTAATCTTGTAAGTATCAAAGTTTTCCAGGTAAACCCTTTGAAGCAAACCAAGGTACTTCTATGGAATCTTTATTCCGTTTACTACCCTTGGGTTAAGTTTTCCCTCAGTATCTCTACGAGGTTGTCGCGATGTAACTTGCTTATTGAGATGTAATGGCGATGATAGCCAGGGTGTGGCTCTTCGTGAGAGCGCAGATCGATACCAACCTTAAAAATCAGTTGGTTCCTGAAAACATTGATCGGGGCCTCTACATGCGGTATAAGGTCTGAGTTATCCTGGTCGGCACTGTGCACCGTACAGGATTCTGTATCACTATCAGAAAGCTCGCAAAGTCCTTCTTCAGCTGTGCCCGTCTGGGAGCCCCCGGCTTCTTCAGCCGTATCCGTCTGGGAACCCTCAGTTGCGGTGTCTGTGACCTCTCCTGTACGTGAGTTGGATTGCGCTTCGCTAGCCGTTTCGGTGCTGGTATCCGATAAATGATTGATCTCTACCCCTAATCGTGAAAGAGCATCAGCCACAAAGTTTGATTTACCAGGAGTGTAAATCAACTCGTAGTTGTACTCTTCAATCCTTGCCTTCCAACGCTTTAACTTGGCATTGTGATTTCTGTTGCTCAAGGCAAACGTCAGAGGCTGGTGATCAGTGAAAATTTTGATCCTCTTGGCTCCATACAGATAATTCCTCAAATTATCGAGAGCCCAAACTATGGCGAGCATCTCCTTTTCATTGGTGGCGTAATTCTCCTCCGTTCGATTCAAGGAGCGGGAGATGTATGCCACAGGTCTTTCCTTACCATGCTCACCCTGAGATAGGACAGCACCAATGGCGTAGTCGGATGCGTCAGTTGTCAAATTAAAGCCTTTCTCAAAGTCCGGAAATGCCAGGACGTCAGCAGACGTAAGTAGCTCTTTCAAAGTTTCGAACGACTTCATTGCGTCGTTGTCGAGGGAAATTGCAACATTTCTCGATTGATTGGCTCTAACATGCGAAAGGTCCCCGCGCGTTAGGTTGGTTAGGGGCTTTGCTATTTTAGCATAGTCCCGAATAAACTTCCTATAGTAGGATGTTAGTCCGAGAAAACTTTTTAGCTCTTTCAGATTCCTTGGAGGAAGGATCCCTTCTATGGCCTTAACCTTTTTCCGATCTGGGAGTATGCCCTCGGGAGTAACTAGATACCCAAGAAATTCCACGCTGGTGGTTAAAAAGTGAGTTTTTTCCAAATTAATTTTTAATCCGGCTTCATTTAGCTTGGAGAAAACTGTATCGATGTCCCTCAAATGATCTTCCTCAGATTTGCTAAAGATGATTATATCATCGATATAAACATAACATATCTTGCCAATTAGCTCCTTGAGCACATTATCAATCATCCTTTGGAAGATGGCTGGGGCATTTTTGAGGCCAAACGGAAGTCTAAGATATTCGTATTTACCGTTCATAGTTGAGAAGGCTGTCTTCGGGATATCTTTTTCATTCATGAGGATCTGATGGAATCCTGAGGTCAGATCAAGTGTCGTGAACAGTTTTGCGTCTCCAAGACTGGCAAGTGTACTATTGATATCCGGGATAGGATACGTGTCTGGGATCGTTACAGCGTTCAAACGCTTATAGTCGATCACCATTCTATATTGTTTTTCGCCATTGGGTTTCGGCTTTTTAGGAACAACCCATATAGGAGAATTATATGGGCTATTCGAAGGACGGATAATGTTTTCGGACAGAAGTTCCTTAACCTGTCGCTCAACCTCCCCCCGCATACAAGCAGGGTAAGGGTAGCTTTTAGCATATATAGGTTCGTCCGTGTTTGTGCGGATTGCGGCTCTTACATTGGTTTTTATTTTTTCGTTACCTACAGGACCGAAGAGACTGTGGAATTTCCCGCAAATGGTTTCCAGTTCTAGCAGACATGGGAATGTCTTCACTTAAGGTCAACATTTGATTGACTGCATTTGAAGTGCGATTTTTCAAGATAATTACTTTATTGGATTCTATGGTAAGTTTGTTGGTTTCCCTATCGATGACAGCTTTTAATTGTTTGAGGGTGTCGTCGCCAATTATGCCGTCGAATGATGTTAAATTCGGGAGAACAAAGAATGTAATATTTAATTCACAACCTAAATAATGAAAGAATCTTCCACAAATTTTGCCTTCGATGAGAATTTTCCCAGCGGGGCTATTTACATAAAATGGTTTTTGTACAGGATCAGGGCGTGGAACCAAATTAGGTCTAATAAAATTCTTATTAGCCCCGGTGTCCACTAAGAAATTTAGAACGACCCCGTCCCGCGTAACGTACTCTATGTATGGTACGCTGGAAACGAGGCCCCTGCCATAAAATTTTCAGGCGATGGTTCCTCGCAAGGACGATCAGCGGAATCCACTTCTTCCGGATTTTCGGAACCGACTGACTCCATATGGTACAATCGCTGCTGCTTACGTGGGTTGTAATTGTCGGACCTCGGTTCCCGTTTGAACCTGTTGTTGGGCCGGTTCATATAATTTGCGTTCCTAGTTTGTACGGAGTTGTCCACCTCCATTTTAATATGTGGTTTTGGAGCTGTCGGCCGTTGGGGTGTATATTGCTGTTGGAATCCCGAGTTCCAATGGGGGTATGACCTTTGAGCAAAGTTATTATTTGCAGCTGGTGGCCTATCAAAGTTTCTGGAAGGTCCAGCGTTATCCCTGAAATTCTGGTTGATGGGTGAAGTTATCAAGTTAGGTGCTTTTACATGCACCGAGTTGCTTCTAAAATTCAAATTTTGCATCTCCAGACAAGCTGAATATGCTTCAGGTAGGGTTCTCGGCCTTTGGATGATCAAAAGCCTTGAGAGGTCACCACTAAGCCCTCGAATGAACACATCTAGTGCTCGATTTCGGTAGGTCTCCACCAAAGCGTTCATGGTTTCGGTTGAGTGAACCTCAGCCCTGATTTTACTGATAATCAGAGAAAACTGATGGTTTACTGTCGCGTAAAAGTCATCAACCCTTGAATTGCCTTGTGTTAACTGGTTGAGCTGATGCTCAAGGGTTCGCATGTCCCTTTTATCGGCGTAGTGAAGTGAGAGGACCCTCTTCATCTCCGTCCAGTCGTTGTCAAACACATTATAGGAGACCAAGGCAGAGTCTGCCTTGCCTCTGATTTTCTGGCGGATATGTTGTAGTATTGCCCTATAGATGGGCTTACTACGAACTATCTCATAGTCTTTTAAGACGGTCTCGACGCTGTGGACCCAGGACACGTACTGCACGGGATTTCCGTCGAAGGGTTGAAGCTCCTTGACGGAATCGGGGAGTTTCGAAATGTCCCTCAAGTCCTGTTCGCAAGTCGGCCCTTTTAGTGGCTCTGGTTGTTCCGTCTGTGGGGCAGGAATGCCTGCCAACCCTAATTGTTCCAAGGCTAGGATTCTATCTGAAATTGCACCTAGCTGGCTGTTCACGGAATTAACCACTTCCTGTGAACTGGATTGTTCAATCCTACCCATTCGGTTCTCCAGCCCCCTAAGCTGTTCGAGGACGGAGTTAACCGCACCCGTGAGTTGGGTAACTGAGTTCCTAAGCTCATCCATACTAGCCTCGCGAGATAGTGTAAGCGCAAATGCAATTATTTTAAGATATATAAAATGAATGCGCAACTAATGGCAGAATCGAATTCGGATTTACTTTTTTATGATATTTCACAGTTATATATGTATACTGTTAAATACAGATTTTTCTTCTTTTTTCTTTGTTACGTATTTTCTTAATTTTCTCCTTTTTGGAAAAGTAAATGCTTTTCCTTCATTAATTAATTTAATTGGTTAATTTTAATTTGTTTTGATTTAATAATAATTTAATTATTTTCCCTGGATGCCTGCTAAGCGCTTTCCATTAAATTTTCGGGGTAGTTACTGTCCTAACGGAAGGTTCGTATGTATCCTTTTTGGTCGTTAATGCAGGTATGTTTGCAGCGACCTACTAAGGTACGAAGGACTTCACACGGATAATTCAATTTTCAGTAAACCGACCCCTTTTTTCGGGAAAGTTGGCCCCTAGGCATAAATGTTTTTTTAAAAAAAAATGTTTCTTTACTCAAGTAATTTTCTGCACAGGCAGTGAGTAATTCTCTTTTTCAGTTACACATAAATTTCTTAGTCTAGATCTTACTATACTCCTATCGGTGACATTCTTGCATCTACTAATGTGCTTCTTTGAGTCCCTCCTGATTATCTGTTGCCGTCTTCTTTTCACCGTTGGTTTCCTTTTTATTCCTTTGCGTATTTGTGGGTATTTCCTTGAAGCTGCACTCTTTAACTTGGAAGTGTTCTTTCAATTTCTTTTAATAATTTTTTCCACCTTTGTCTATTCACTTTATATTCATTCGTATTGAATTTGAATTCTAAGCAGGGTTTAACTTTCACTTTCTTTCCTTTAAGCACATAAGATTTCTTTTTCGACACTAATTACACCATTTCACTTTTCATACGGTTTCGTGTATATCATTTTCTTTTAACATTGACTTCACTTTTTCCTTTTCAGGTTCAGTTATGCACTTATGCACTTATGCACTATTTGTTCTTGTTTTTCGTTAGACACTGACTTTTTTATTCTTTTGTCAGTGTCCCTGCTCGGGCGCCAGTAAAGGATTTTAGTGTTCCTTGTATTAAAAAAATTTCGAACGCCAACTTTCGTTGGCCCAACGGTTCTTCTAAAGAATAAAACTCCGAATTCTCAACGTTATAATAAGTGTATATTGATTCGCGTCTCGCTTAGAACTAACTGTTCACAATATCAGATACTTAAAATCTAAACTTAGGTTGGCCTTGGTTCCCACGAACGCGTCCGCGCGTGCAGGAAATGCGAGTCATGTGTATCGCCGAGAGTTCTCGCGTTCACCATCAGGCAGGTGCTGCAACTGCGGCGCTTGCACTTTTTTATCGTCAGGTGAATAGCCGAACGTGTTAACTTAGATAATATTATTTATTTATTATGACGTTAATTTTTATTAGTTTTACCACCATCTCTGTTTGCCACTGCTGCAGATGGCTCGTAACTTTAGTGGGAGCGATCCACACATTTATATATGTATTACACCGGCCTGGTCAAAAAAGTGCGATTCGTGCGAATCATACGTTAAAGGGGCATGAGTAGGAGTGCACATTACTGCTCCTGACCGATTCTTAGCTTCAATAAAGACCTCGCTCTAGGTGGGACGCACCAGTGGAGTGGGCCCTCAACAAATTTGGAGTGCGTAACTAGGGACTGTTAGCCACAAACCGGACTATAGCCGTATTGAGACTAAGCACGTTGGTAGAGAAGTAAAATACGTCAATTATAATTGTACGGATATATCTTAAGTACATTTGCTAAGTTCCATAAGTTTCCAACCATTTAACACCGCGATAGAGAATAGAAAACAATTCGCCATGCCATGTTTCGGGATATTTTGGGCATAGGAATTTCCTTCCCATTGCACGCTTTGGAGCCTCATTTGTGGCAGTCTAGAAAAGGGCCAATTAGGGACAAAGTGCGTAATGTAATGCAAACAAAGTTCCAAATTTAAGACCAAGTACATTTATTTTATTAGAAAATAGTTTGTATCAAATGCACGCTTTCCTGTGTGATGAACGCCGCAATCAATGACGGAATACTCTCGTTTGCTCGAAGTATCTGCTGCTTGATAATTTGCTTAAAGTCTTCCCGCACACCCTTGTCTGCTCCTCTGGTTCCGATCCGTCGGGTGGCAGCATTCGCCTGAGCCGGCGAAAATTCGAAATTGAACTCCTCATTGTGCGACCGCCAGATCTGCATGAATTCCTCTATGAAGTCAATCATCACTATATACGCCGGGAAGAGTCTATAGCAGAATTTTCCCCTGGACCGAATTAGTGAGAATACTTGCTCGGCGAGAAGCGTTTCTCTCGGATAGTCTAGCTGCGAGAGCACTAGAAGATCACCGAGGACCAAGTCGGAAACATTCGATTCGTACAATTTGCGCTGGGGAGAAGGACAACACGTTGGAAACATGCGATACTAAAGTGCATTCACTCTACTTACACTTAAACTGTTAATGATGGCTCTGGTGCAATATTGCACAATCGGCTTCTGGGTTAGGGGAAGGAAGAGAATATGACGTTGATTGCCCGTAATTGTCATATTTTCGATAATTTGTCCTGGTATCGTGGGTAGGTCCAACATAATCTTGCGAATACATTCGAATCCTTGCATCTGTTGGGGGGCCATTATCGATTCACTTACATTTGATGACAAAACAAGCACTTACCGTAAGAACTCCTTGAATCAAGTTCAAACTCAAGAGTTGGACATTCTGTTGCAAGCTGTTCTTGATTTGCATCTCTGCCATGAGTTTCTTTGCGTCCTCTTGGTGGCCAAAATACACTGCTAAGTCGAAGAGGAATCTACTAATCCATGGAGCGAGAGGTAGCTTGACCAGCAACTGGCTAAAATCCCTTTGGAACTGCTCAGTGTTAAGTAGTTGCCAGCATTGAGCAGCGCTCACAAAGGCCTTTGAGATCTCTTTGCTGTGCGGAGAGGTGACTGAAATTTGGGGCGGATCCATGGTCTGTGGTTCATTTGAACGGTCCAATTTCATTTCTAAAAAAGACAATGAAATGAGTTGTAAAATTTAAAAAAAAAACACAAAAGGTACCACGGTATCCTTCAACAAGAACATAATCCACTTCATGATCGTCAGCGCGTGCGTTGCAGTTTTTAATGTATTCCTGTAGGGAATATATAAATAACGTTGAGGCGTAGAACAAGATTTGACTGCTGCCAGGCGGACTTGTCGAGGCTATTTCTATAAGCTTCTCCCAGTAGACGTTCTTACTCCTAGAACCAAATCATATTTATCGAAAATGCCTCCAATTTTGATTTCCTTACCAAGTCTTGTTGAACGATAGAAACGCTTCCCAGCGAAGAATCTTCGCACAAAGTGCGAGAACCTGGAAGATTTTTTTCCAAATCTCAGACGTGTCGCATTTATTGTCCTGCAACCAGCAATCAGTCAATTTTAAGAAAAAATTCCGTTATATCGAGTTGCACTCACCTCTTCTATGATCTGTCTAATGTAATACTCCAGAGAAATTGTAAAGATTCTACAGACCAGGTGACTTGGTAGATCCGGAGTTTTGTGATAAATCAAGGGCAGGGCCTCTTCTACCAGCATTTCTTGATATTTTGTCGGATTCAGGTTCATCCCCTCAGCTATCATTTCTAAGAGTCGTGGCTGCAATAAAAGTACTCAAGGTAAATATAAGTGAAACTACTTTATTAACCTACCGAATGTGTAATAGCAGCTTGGGGTAACCTTTTCAGTATCAGTAGTTGCAACTTGCATTGCTCCAAGTTGTTCTCTGTGTGGTTCACAGTGAGCAATAGAATCTTGTGCTGCACATCATACGAGACGTGTTGAAACATTTTCACATAAAATTCTTGTTCGGGAGTGATTTCATTCTCTGGGGCTCGAAGGGCCGCAGTTAGTTCGGAAACTTCGTTCCACAGGTCAACACTCTGATTCTGAAATGTGAGCGTTCTTTTGTTTTAATGAGGAATTTTGTTCTATATACGAAGCTTACATGTAACTAAAGCACTTGGCAGCTTCCTCATAATTGTTGGCTTCTTTTTCCAGTTTATACGCTTCGAACTAAATAGGATGAATGTGATTATTAAGGGAACACTATTGAAATCTCAATGAAGGTGGGTATAAGTACCTGAACATCAAAGTTGTTGGGAAATAGGGTTTTTGCGGTTATAATCCAGGCTTTGGCTGCACAGGGATCGGTGGAACGTGCCTTCTGTGCTTGGGCTATGATGTAGTTTTCTTCAGTACTTAAATCCATTACAAGTAATTTTAACAAATCTACGACACCTTCATGAATTGAAAACAAACAAAAGTGGGTGAGTTGAGAAGTGTCAGTTGTGACTTCTAGCCGGCTGTTTCTGTCATATTTGACAACCACTGGCACTTAAACTTTTCAGAAAAGTGCTGCCAATCCCAGTAAGTACGTTTCATCTGGGCGGGGACTTATTATTGTAATTGCTCAGTATACTTTTTACTGTATATAAAATTGGTTCATAAACTAGTACAATATATAAATAGATAAATAATAAACGAGTGAGGTGGCTGTGTTGGGCAAAAACTTTTTCTTAGGCAGAGATAAATGCACTCTTTTGATTGCATTAAAATATTTTAAATTGTTATTAAGTTGTGTCAATTGTACCTTTTTTGCGGAACATGGGGTCTGAGGGCAGATAGTACAAAACCTGAGGTTTACCTTTATGAGCTGTTTGACATATTCCCTAAATGGACAACAATCATTATATACATATATGGCTCAAATTCAGAGAATTTTCGATTTACAAAATCGTTCTTTTATTAGCTAATAGAAGACCGTTTTAGAGACATTTTTCCACTTATGTATATACTATTGATTGTTTTGACAATATTGCGTTTTATTTTATTATAGCTTGAGACTTTGGATTCGGTACCTCACACGTTTCACCCTAGATTCATTCCAGAGAGAAAACTGGCGAAAAAGTAAAAGATTACCCGCATAACGGAGGTAAATCTCTACCCGTATTCAATTCTTCAAACTGTAAAAGCACTAACTCATAAGTCACAATTGTAGCGGCCATCTGAAATTACAGAAGCAAAGCTGAAACATAAAATATTAATGATTTTCCAAACAGCCAAACAACCCCAAACAGTAGCTTCCGTGTGATAAAAAAAAGATTTCGTCCCGACAGCGCAATACATTCTCCTGTTATATGAACACTAAATCGTTCAGTCTACAAATAAAAAAAGACTAATACCATGTTCAATTAATTAAATGCTGTGTACCTCATCACCCCATCCGTTAGCGGGCACCATTCGCAATGCTTTCAAGGGAACCATTGATTCCTCATTTATTTTAGATGCACACAGAAACACAAACACAGTCCTTCCTATCAGATATAATAGCGAATACCAAAAGTATGCATAGTTAATTGGCCATCGTAGCGTACTGTAGATAAATTTATATTATTAAAATATTCTATTCAGAGGGATTCAAATCAATCGAGTGCACTTTGTGAATGCACTCGTGCACAATCAATAACGTACTTGAAAATATTCAAAATCTGACAGCAAATGAAGTACAAATTATTAACTGACGATAGTAGAAGTATAGATGACAGATGTTCATTTACAACTTCAAGGAGCTCACAAAGCTGTACATAGTGGCAACGGATCTCATACCAAGTTGACTGGGAAATGTTCTATAATGATAAACAATAAACGATATGATTCACGACAGAAATGGAAAATATGCTGATAAAAATTTTATCGCCAGGTTATAGGGTTAAGTTGAGATTTGGCCCACATTCATGTATAATACACACAGTTGTTTTAACTTTTGTAAAATGTTTAAATTATGTAAGTACTTCTTAACCAAAAGCGATCAAATAAACGCACAAAAAACCAACCTTTCAGCTTTAAGCCATTTTTATTGTATAAACACAAGTTTCGTAAATCGTAATAGATTGCAGCTAAATAAAGATTTAGAGTAGAACTAGCTGTCAGACACGTGTCTAACTTTAGCCACCACATCACGTTGAGGCACATTCAAGTATCTAGTTAAGTAAGTCTGACAGCTGGCTGAGTTGATGTGTCATGATGTCACATGAACAGCTTTTTCAGTTGACGTTTATGAAACGGTAGTCGACGAATCTAGTCAAATATTTATTGACTAAGTTGGTAGTTCTTATATGTGGCTGACGTAGGAAAAGTGACGTTACCGACTGCTCTAGTTTTTGCGTGCAGATTAATCTAGTCCACGCAAATCTAGTCGACTTAATATAACTACATAATGCGCTCAATTAGAATTGGGCTTAAACATGATAACGACATTTTTCTATAGAACTTATTCCTCTCAGGACCGTAGATTGTTCGCTTCAGTGAAATTATAACGAAGATGTATATAAGAAATGTCCCTTAGTTAGTTTTTATAATAGCACTAAACCCAACTTGTCTAAATATGACATTTGATAAAAATATACCCAGCCTGTCAAGTCAATTGACAAGTTAATCTAATTTGCAAATACCTAAATCAACCTTAGCTGTTATATGTTATCAATTATGATCATCCACATTCATTAAAGAGGGCGCCACTCTCCAATAACCATCAATATCCACTGTGCATACTTACTCGTCCCGTTAAAGCTTCGGTACGCATTCCGATTTGTTGAAAACGTGTAGCCAAGCCCAGACTAATCAACACGATAAACAAGTCCATGTAGTTCCAGATGAAAGTGAATGTCGTATTCAGAAACTGCAAAACGTACACATAAGTCCTTGAGAATTATTTAGGAAAAAGACTCTTTTCCAGTTGCCTTACCAACAGAGGGAACGTGACCAAAATGTGATATGGAATATAAGCAAAGAGGAACTTGAAGTGTTGCCTCATAAAGTCCTCATAGCTGGCGGGTGGTTGAGTTATATTGCAATGAAGTTTATACATGTGGTAGTCATACACATCTGACGCAAAATACATCGCATGTTCAACTACGCTGCGCGAGGATAGTGAAAGAAAACGAACCATTCAAATGGAACCAAAAATCACTTACCTGCGAATAGGACCGCAATCATGCACGCCGACAAACGGATTTTAAATTTCAACGTCCACTTGGTAGATTCATAGGGCGGTGCAAGGAAAATGTTTTCCACTCGTGTCCAATAGCTTATCAGTTGCGGCCAGCGGCTGGCCAAGCGTGCGAACAGCGTGCAGGCGCACAAACCACACGAAAAAAACACGACTCCAACTGGAATTATAAATGACACACTTCAGTTGTTTGTGGGTATACAGAATCGTGCCTAACACCAAAGGAAGTGCGGTATACCAATATTGAGTTAAACCAGGTGGTAAAATAAACGACACTTTAAAAGGTAATGGTCAACGCGTTGCTTTCCTGTAGAGGACATCTAGGCGTTCGGTGATGTCCTTAGTGGCTATAAGCTCCGAGATTATTGCGATTGATTGATTGAAGGCTTAAGCGCTTACCAGTTAATCGTTGGATGATGAACTCAAATGGGGATTACAAAGAAAAACAAACGAGTTGGATAAAGTGTGACAATCTGACACAAAATTATTGTCACTTTCGAACACAATCGATAATTGATTTTAGCCAACCACAAAGATGAGTTTGAAGGGTTTAATCAAAAGGCGAATAGCACCTTAGCGCCTTCACCCAGCCCATTTCACCAGTTTCGGTGGCTTTTATGTCGTTCAACATCGATTTTGCACATCACTACCTAAGATCACTACTGAAAGAAGGTTCGACACAAAATGATCTGCCGGCTGTCATATTATTGCTGAAAAATGTCAATAGGTTTGTTCGACGTGGCTAGCACTAGTGCCCACTGTCAAAAACCCTGCATAACCCTTAAAATTCGGCTACTATATCGAACACAAGATATGCTGCCCTAAAGTTTTACATTGAAAATGAATGACAGCAAGCAAAATGGCAGCGAAACTCAGCATTCTTGAATTATTGCCCCGACAAATTAACTAGGGTCAGTTCAGGGCATAACTAGGGCGCCATAGAAGTCATATGGAATGCAGGTTTTCAGTACCGGGGCGAGTTGAGTGCTATAGCGAACACATTAGGGTTAACCCAGTCCGCACTAGGGCCCACTTCGAACAAACGTAATATTTCGTTTGCGTAGGTGCTGCCAAGTAAACGAAGGGACTGTGTTCACTAAAGCTCATAATTTGGTTCTTTTATGAGTTTTCTGGTAAGTGTGCCATTTTATCCTAGTGGCCATTTTAGGCCACCTTTCCCTAATTTCTAAATTTAATTTTCGCTGTATGAACAGAAAATGATTGAAATTTAAAGTCTAAACGGGTAGAAATGGTAGATATGATATCTTGATTAATAACCTTAAAATTGAAGGACTTGATTCCAACGGGGTAGCAAAGTGTGTTGGCGATTATTTTAAGTTCAGGCATAGGGTATGGCGCTGAGTGGAAAGTACTAGAAACAAGCAACAATATTCTGTAAGAAAAACCCACAAAGTAAGGGAGGTAGTAAATAAAAATAAATAGTTGGTGCAACAGGTCTGTAAGGTAGGTACCCTAAGCCTAGCTTCTCACAACCATGTGTGTGTCATTCTTGGGACAAATGAAAGGGATATACAATTTTATGCCGAGTCTAATTGAGAAGCTCTTTCATGACAGTTTGTTAGTAGTTGGCGAGAGGTGGCGCAGTGGATTTTTTTTCTTTTTTGTCTTTACTCATTGTTTACTTTCGTTTTTCACGATTTTGGCGAATTGAAAATGCCTGAAAATAATTTGTTCCTTTTTAACTAAACTTCGTTAAATAAAATTAAAGAGGCAACTACCAGCACAGCCATCGATTGCCACTACCTGTACCCAATCGGCTTGACCATACCTAGGAATTGAAAGGATTTAACTAATACAAAACCACATAGGTACAAACATGAAAACAATTTTAATATAAGTAGAGATAGAGATTGAAGCAACAAACCACTGTAACAAAGTTTATTTTCCATCATAGAATGAAAAAACACAACTTTTTATCCCGAATTTGGTCCAATCAGAACTTATGCTGGTATCCCAATTTAATACCCAAGCCAGGTGGCAATTCACACAAAAAAATATACACACGCACACATTAACTTACCAACATTTTTTGCATTAATTCCAGCGCGAATAACATTTGCCGCTTGTAGTAACAACATAACGCCGCCAAGGAATAAAAACGCCCCAGTTATAAAACACCCCAGCGAGTCAAATCTAAACTGAACGCGATAAGGTTGGACACCCACAGTACTAAGAGGCATAATGGCGAAATACTTTGCCACAACAAAAACTAAAATAGAAACAAAAAAAAAAAAGAAGAATTGGTTAAAGCCAACAAACAATTTGAAATAAATAACAATGATCCTTACTGGGCCATACAGCAGTGTGAAATAGGTCCAATTCGTTTACGTCCAAGCTCTTACTGTAGGTGATAAATATCGTCTGTATATTCCGAAATAGTCTTGCGAAAAACACTTCTCTCCAATGTGTCCTTGAGAATCGTATCCATTTTTTGTACCTCAACATCCTTTGAATAGCCACAGTTGAATGTATTGCATGTGTGACGGGTGACGCCTGACGGGGTAAACCAACATTTGTAGCGTGTGAGCTCAGTGAATAAGCAAAATGTTATTTTAAAGTAGCAAATTATATGGTTGGGTTAAATGCCCATTTAATGCAGGTTCGTAGCAAGTTTGAGGTCTGTGACAGGTGGGTGGGTGCTTTTGTGTGTATGAACAGGATATTGAACTGGATTTATTTTATATTTGCAAATGTGGCTATTTAATTTAAATTGAGTATATGAAAAGGTGTTATGTAATGGGCTTGGTTTTGTAAGGAAAGGAAGTCATTATCAACTCCTTGATGTAGTTTCGGAAAGTTGTGATGTGGAAATAAATTCTCCGGCGGATATAGTGACTTTTTACTTCTAGGAAGACGTTTTTTTTTCGGAAAGTCTGAGAGAGAGAAAGGTAATAATATTTGATCTCTGTACCTAACTTATTGGTCCTGAGGAAGGCAAGTTATTTAATTTGTCCGTTTAACGATACTTAAGTCACCAATGAAGTTTGACACCATTGCCGACATTCTAAGTTCAATGGGCACATTCAAAAACTTAGCTATCTTAAGTCGACTATATTGGTCTGGAATAGAGGTAACTGAACGCAAAAACTAGATTGGTCAGGAACGACACTTTTTCTACGCTGGCTGACTATATTCGTCGGCTACCCCTCCATAAACGTCAACTGACACAGCTGCCCATGTGACCAGGCCAATCAAAACTGAGATACACCAAGTCAGCTAGCTGTCAGACTTACTAAACTAGAAATGAGAACATCCTCATTATAATTGAAGAGGTTATTAACAAGCTCAGTGATTGCTAGGTTTTGTTGAATTTGCAAGAAAAATCCTGGTAACTTCAACTCAATTACAATGCTCCCCGAGTCAATTGGACTCGCATTATTTAGTACAACGTAATAAAGGGTGAACAGATAGCAGTGCTACTTTTTCTATTTGTTATGTTTCAACAGCTGTCAAAGTTCCCAATGACATCTATCTGTCAAAATATTCTGTAAAGTTAGCCATTTCATCGCGTGCATCGTTTAAGGCTTGAACTTTAGAAAATGCATCTACAAAGATTGACTCCTTACTGCAGTTTATGTCATGGCGGCGGGCATATTGAACCGAGTCATTTAAAATTGGACGAGGCGGCCATTTAAATCCACAATTCGATCCATTTAATATCTCACACATTGTTGATTCGTATGAATTGTTTTCCCTGTTGATATTTTTTGGCCACCCTTTACCTTAACCTAAATGACCAAAAAGAAAATGAGTCTAACTTAGGGGCACAGCCTCCAAAATAGTGCTCGCAATGTTAATCGTATTAAAAAGGTTTATAAGGTTCTTTTTAAAAGGACTTCTACTACCTCCCGACCTTAGGCCCCTGTGAAACTGTAAATATAATAACCTAAGACAGAACCAACGGATGATCTGATCTTATTTCTGCCTCTTAGATGCAGCCGGAAGTGAATAAATATAGAAGCAATTAGTATATCATCCTTTGGCTGAAATAAATCACATCGAATGTCGGGATAGCATCCTTCGTTCAACGCTGAATAATTATTGTTAGTCCTATTAGCTTTTCGAAATTTGTTTCCCTTAAAGCTGAAGGAAAAAAAAAACAGTAGGTAGGGTCGAGTGGGGTAAATGTAAACTGGGGTAATTGTAAACACCACCAATATTATTCAAACCGATTGTCAATCATAGCATGTCATGACACGATTTTAAAAAGCGCTTTCACTTCTTGATGCAAACATGAACCAAACATTATTTGTCAACGTGTTAGTTGAAAGCCGGTCGTCGATGTGAGTAATTCGTTTTTTTTCGTTTTTCCGATTTTAGGATTTTTTGTGAATTGTGTTTTGGAAAATAATCTATTGACAAAGTGAGTACATTTTTAGTTAATCAGTTATTGGTTATATTTTTTTATATTTGCCATTTGCTTTTTCTTAATTTCAACAAGAAATTAAAAAGTTGTTGCGTGTTTACATTTACCCCATATTTTGTGCCTGCATGTCTAAATGTAAACACTAATATGGGGTAAAAGTAAACGCTGTTTACAATTACCCCAATTTCTAGACATCTTTTAACATTTTTGTTCCTTATCTTATTTAATTCAAAAAGATGCCACGAACATATCAGCGAAAACTATCCGGTTCATCCTACACGTCTGAGGATATTTTAAATGCTGTAGAAGACGTAGTAAACAAAAAAAAAACAGAGAGCGTGCTTGTGACCACACGCCAGATGTGAAACTTCTCTTGCTAAATGTGGATGTTAAATTGAATTGTGTTGTATTTAGGTGAATTTCATTAAGAAATTTAATTTAAAAACCAAATCTTTATAATATTATATCCTTAATACACCGCAGTAGATAATTATGTTCATTAATTTAACAAGTTTTCATAACACAATCCAATCCAATGTTTTCTATTTCGAGAGTTTTTGTTTACATTTTGTTTTCACACCGTCAACTCATTCAGAAGCCTAGTGTCTGTGTAAAACCTAGCTTCTTCAGTTCCTCCTGCGTGCCCATATAAGTATTCACTTTGAGAATTCAGTTGAAAAAATTCGAAAAATTTATCTTTCCAACAACCATACAAACCAACAAAATTTCATTGAAATTGGTTGAGTGGTTAAGACGATCTACAACAGCACCACCTATCGGGTCCAAAATTATCCTATTCATCAAGTTACAACCAACCATACCCACCCACAAAATTTCATTGAAATCGGTTGAGTGGTTAAGAAGATCGACAACAGCGCCACCTATCGGGTTCAAAATGATCATACTCATCAAGTTACAACCAACCATACCCACCCACAAAATTTCATTGAAATCGGTTGAGTGGTTAAGAAGATCGCAAAAGCGCCACCTATCGGGTCCAAAATGATCCTACTGATCAAGTTACAACCAACCATACCCACCCACAAAATTTCATTGAAATCGGTTGAGTGGTTAAGAAGATCGACAACAGCGCCACCTATCGGGTCCAAAATGATCCTACTCATCAAGTTACAACCAACCATACCCACCCACCAAATTTCATTGAAATCGGTTGAGTGGTTAAGAAGATCGACAACAGCGCCACCTATCGGGTCCAAAATGATCCTACTCATCAAGTTACAACCAACCATACCCACCCACAAAATTTCATTGAAATCGGTTGAGTGGTTAAGAAGATCGACAACAGCGCCACCTATCGCGTCCAAAATGATCCTACTCATCAAGTTACAACCAACCATACCCACCCACAAAATTTCATTGAAATCGGTTGAGTGGTTAAGAAGATCGACAACAGCGCCACCTATCGGGTCCAAAATGATCCTACTCATCAAGTTACAACCAACCATACCCACCCACAAAATTTCATTGAAATCGGTTGAGTGGTTAAGAAGATCGACAACAGCGCCACCTATCGGGTCCAAAATGATCCTACTCATCAAGTTACAACCAACCATACCCACCCACAAAATTTCATTGAAATCGGTTGAGTGGTTAAGAAGATCGACAACAGCGCCACCTATCGCGTCCAAAATGATCCTACTCATCAAGTTACAACCAACCATACCCACCCACAAAATTTCATTGAAATCGGTTGAGTGGTTAAGAAGATCGACAACAGCGCCACCTATCGGGTCCAAAATGATCCTACTCATCAAGTTACAACCAACCATACCCACCCACAAAATTTCATTGAAATCGGTTGAGTGGTTAAGAAGATCGACAACAGCGCCACCTATCGGGTCCAAAATGATCCTACTCATCAAGTTACAACCAACCATACCCACCCACAAAATTTCATTGAAATCGGTTGAGTGGTTAAGAAGATCGACAACAGCGCCACCTATCGGGTCCAAAATGATCCTACTCATCAAGTTACAACCAACCATACCCACCCACCAAATTTCATTGAAATCGGTTGAGTGGTTAAGAAGATCGACAACAGCGCCACCTATCGGGTCCAAAATGATCCTACTCATCAAGTTACAACCAACCATACCCACCCACAAAATTTCATTGAAATCGGTTGAGTGGTTAAGAAGATCGACAACAGCGCCACCTATCGGGTCAAAAATGATCCTACTCATCAAGTTACAACCAACCATACCCACCCACAAAATTTCATTGAAATCGGTTGAGTGGTTAAGAAGATCGACAACAGCGCCACCTATCGGGTCCAAAATGATCCTACTCATCAAGTTACAACCAACCATACCCACCCACAAAATTTCATTGAAATCGGTTGAGTGGTTAAGAAGATCGCAAAAGCGCCACCTATCGGGTCCAAAATGATCCTACTGATCAAGTTACAACCAACCATACCCACCCACAAAATTTCATTGAAATCGGTTGAGTGGTTAAGAAGATCGACAACAGCGCCACCTATCGGGTCCAAAATGATCCTACTCATCAAGTTACAACCAACCATACCCACCCACCAAATTTCATTGAAATCGGTTGAGTGGTTAAGAAGATCGACAACAGCGCCACCTATCGGGTCCAAAATGATCCTACTCATCAAGTTACAACCAACCATACCCACCCACAAAATTTCATTGAAATCGGTTGAGTGGTTAAGAAGATCGACAACAGCGCCACCTATCGGGTCAAAAATGATCCTACTCATCAAGTTACAACCAACCATACCCACCCACAAAATTTCATTGAAATCGGTTGAGTGGTTAAGAAGATCGACAACAGCGCCACCTATCGGGTCCAAAATGATCCTACTCATCAAGTTACAACCAACCATACCCACCCACAAAATTTCATTGAAATCGGTTGAGTGGTTAAGAAGATCGACAACAGCGCCACCTATCGGGTCCAAAATGATCCTACTCATCAAGTTACAACCAACCATACCCACCCACAAAATTTCATTGAAATCGGTTGAGTGGTTAAGAAGATCGACAACAGCGCCACCTATCGGGTCCAAAATTATCCTACTGATCAAGTTACAACCAACCATACCCACCCACAAAATTTCATTGAAATCGGTTGAGTGGTTAAGAAGATCGACAACAGCGCCACCTATCGGGTCCAAAATGATCCTACTCATCAAGTTACAACCAACCATACCCACCCACAAAATTTCATTCGAATCGGTTGAGTGGTTAAGGAGTTTTAGGCGGCGACATAGCGATGGCGACAGGCCAATTTCCGTCTCGCACTTCCGCTTGGTCATTTCCGCTTTCATGAATCGATTTTACTCCCAAGTCGCGCCATAAGATGTTTCACATCAATAAAACGTATCGGCAAGCGGCAGAAACGTACGGTATTCCAGTGTCAGTAATTTACAACCGTATCGGTGGTAGAAAAACTGCTCCCGCCATTGTGCCACGGGAAAGAAAAACCGCACTAGCAACTGATGTGGAAGACACAATCGCAAAGTGTCTTGTTTCAAGATCGCGCGCTGGCTATCCTTGCGATAAGGAGGATCTTCTGAACTTAGTTGCCACATACGTAACTACCAAGAACATCGTTACCCCTTTTAAGAACGGAAGACCAGGAGATGATTGGTATAGAAATTTTATGTCGAGGCATCCTAACCTCTCACTTAAAAAGCCAGAACACTTACAAAAGGCACGCCAAGATGCTCGAAAAGCTGACATCATCTTCGACTTTTATGATAAATTGTTGAAAGTCTACGGTGATTACAATTTGACAAGCTCTGACAAGGCAATATTTGTTCTAAACGCAGACGAAAGTGGCTTTGGAAGTGATCCAAGTCGCCTAAGAGCCATTGGAGAAAAAGGGGTAGCCTTAAGTCGTATTTCTGGCGGTTCTGGTAGGGAGTCCACAACCGTTTTAGCTTGTGTCTCAGCTAATGGATGTAAGCTACCACCCCTAATAGTTTTTAAGGGTGGCGCAGTACAAGCACGCTGGACATCGAGCGATTCATATCCTGGAACTCTTTATGCTGCTTCAAAAGAAGGTTGGATGGAGGAGCCTCAGTTCTTCCATTGGATAAAAAACGGTCTCATACCACACGTAAACAAAGTTCGTGATGAAAAGAAACAAAAAGATCAAACTGCTGTACTTCTTTACGATGGGCACTCTAGTCATATGAGTGTTAGGATCATTGAAGAAGCATTAAATAACAATATACAATTGGTTCGTTTTCCAAGCCATTTGACCGATAAACTACAACCACTCGACAAATGTGTATTCGGCCCGGTGAAAACAGCTTGGGACAAAACACTTGTTAACTACGGCAAAAAGATGATGGGACGGGGATCTTGCCGGCTTCCAAAAAACGAATTTGCTGCACTCTTGAGACCAGTTTGGGAAAATAATCTAACGTCAGCGAACATTGTTTCAGGATTCATTTCTACGGGAGTTTTTCCACTAGATCCGACGAAATTTACTTCTTTCTGTGATAAGGAGTTAGTAATTTATAAGGAACGATGCAAAGCCTGGAAAAGTCCCAATTTAATAGACTTGACAAGTTCCCAAAATCGAATTATTTCGCCTGCAGCTACACAAAGCCTAGATGACCTCCATACCTCCATCTCAATATCTGAGCAAATAAGTCCACTGCCAATTGAACTTGCCTCAACGTCTTCACTTTCTGGAGCCAAAATAGAACTCAGAACTTCATCTCCAAAAGGTACATTCATTTAGATTCAACTTTTTGGCTCTATCTCATTAACACAATTTTTTTTTGCTTTACTAAAATGCATCTTTATTCTTTTCTGCAGAATTTTTGGCTAATATTACCACGTCATCACTTTTTGAAGCCAACATAGAATCTAGGACAACGTCTCCTAAAGGTAATTATCAGAAAAAATCATCCTTACGGCTCTGTCATTATCATTACCAATTACCATTTTCTTTTCTTATGCGAATTACTTAATTTTTATTGCAGACGTTTTGGTTAATATATTTAGTCTTGAAAACAATATGCCTAAATCTTCATCGCCATCTCTAATTATACCACCAGAAAACAAAAAAGTTGTGCCTCGGTTGAAGCAAATGAAATACGGAGAAGTGCTAACAACGGCTGACGTGCTGAAGCGTCTTAAAGAAGCCGAAGACAAAAAATCTGAAAAGTTATCGAAAAATAAATCCAGGAGATTAAAAATAGATCCTGCAGACAAAACAAAGAGCGTTAGAGCCAAAAAAGTACCTTCTAAAAAGCGAAAGTTAAGTTCATCTTCAGATGAAGAAGGACAACTCAATATGAGTCAAAGCATTGAGTCCATTTGGAATGAGTTTGAAGACGAAGACGAGGAGATTGAATGCGTTGTCACAGAGACAATTGAAAACGTAAGGCCCGGACAATTTGCAGTCATCAGTTTCAAGGGTGGAAAACGCCATTCTACCATATATAAGTATGTTTGCGAAATTCGCACAGTTCTATGCGAAGATGCAGAGATTGAAGTAATAGGTACAAAAAGTGTTGGAACCTCAAAAAAAGTATTTGAGATTATTGAGTCTGACAAAAGCTTTGTTTCATTCGACCAAGTGTGTTGCTTGCTGCCCGATCCGACAAAAAAAACAGATGAAGGAAAGGCTATTGTGGAATTCCAAGCGAAAGTTCCCGTGTTCGAGCTTTGACGGGTTTTAGAGTTCAGCCTTATTAATATAATTTCTTAATGTAAATCTTGGTGTTATTGATTTTATGAATTAAAAGATTATTTTCTTACTTAAACTACTGTGAGCATTTTCTTGGTTGGGGTAAATGTAAACATGACATTTCAGCCACTTCTGATCATTCAATGTTTTCTTTCTGATTTAGTTCACATTAGCCCCAGCTCTTATCACTCTATGCCCTCTATATATTAAGATCGGTGTTTCCTTTTACCCCAGTTTTCTTGAATTTTTATAAATGGACGGGGGTAAGTGTAAACATTAATTTTTTTTAAAAGTTGCAAGTCTACATATTTGAAGCTAACACTATACAACAGTAAATATATCTCAAATATAATGAAAGTCCAAAAAAGTTGTGAAAGGTTTATCAATTTTTTATCGGAATCATTGTACCTAGTCGAATCAAAAAATAACAAAATGCTACTTCCGGTCAACATATCTCTACATAAAATACGGATAAAAATAATACATAAAGATCAAATTTGAACAAAAATCGCAATTGCAATCGTTTAAGATCAAATTGTATTCAAGTTGAGTTTGGGTGAAAAATAACAAAAATTTACAGGTCGGGGGTCGTCAAATTTTCGAAAAATTTTAAATCTTTTATTTTGATATAAAGTGTTGTCAAACGACTTGTAGCAAACATTTATCATGCAATTTGAACAAAAATCGCAATTGCAATCGCTTAAGATCAAATTGTATTCAAGTTGAGTTTGGGTGAAAAATAACAAAAATTTACAGGTCGGGGGTCGTCAAATTTTCGAAAAATTTTAAATCTTTTGTTTTGATATAAAGTGTTGTCAAACGACTTGTAGCAAAAATTTATCATGCAATTTTAACAAAATTCGCAATTGGAATCGCTTAAGATCAAATTGTATTCAAGTTGAGTTTGGGTGAAAAATACGAAAATTTACAGGTCGGGGGTCGTCAAATTTTCGAAAAATTTTAAATCTTTTGTTTTGATATAAAGTGTTGTCAAACGACTTGTAGCAAACATTTATCATGCAATTTTAACAAAATTCGCAATTGCAATCGCTTAAGATCAAATTGTATTCAAGTTGAGTATGGGTGAAAAATCACAAAAATTTACAGGTCGGGGGTCGTCAAATTTTCGAAAAATTTTAAATCTTTTATTTTGATATGAAGTGTTGTCACACGACTTGTAGCAAACATTTATCATGCAATTTGAACAAAAATCGCAATTGCAATCGCTTAAGATCAAATTGTATTCAAGTTGAGTTTGGGTGAAAAATAACAAAAATTTACAGGTCGGGGGTCGTCAAATTTTCGAAAAATTTTAAATCTTTTATTTTGATATAAAGTGTTGTCAAACGACTTGTAGCAAACATTTATCATGCAATTTGAACAAAAATCGCAATTGCAATCGCTTAAGATCAAATTGTATTCAAGTTGAGTTTGGGTGAAAAATAACAAAAATTTACAGGTCGGGGGTCGTCAAATTTTCGAAAAATTTTAAATATTTTAAATTGACATAAAGTGTTTTCAAACGACTTGTAGCAAACATTTATCATGCAATTTGACCAAAAATCGCAATTGCAATCGCTTAAGATCAAATTGTATTCAAGTTGAGTTTGGGTGAAAAATAACAAAAATTTACAGGTCGGGGGTCGCAAATTTTCGAAAAATTTTAAATCTTTTATTTTGATATGAAGAGTTGTCACGCGACTTGTAGCAAACATTTATCATGCAATTTGAACAAAAATCGCAATTGCAATCGCTTAAGATCAAATTGTATTCAAGTTGAGTTTGGGTGAAAAATAACAAAAATTTACAGGTCGGGGGTCGTCAAATTTTCGAAAAATTTTAAATCTTTTATTTTGATATAAAGTGTTGTCAAACGACTTGTAGCAAACATTTATCATGCAATTTGAACAAAAATCGCAATTGCAATCGCTTAAGATCAAATTGTATTCAAGTTGAGTTTGGGTGAAAAATCACAAAAATTTACAGGTCGGGGGTCGTCAAATTTTCGAAAAATTTTAAATCTTTTGTTTTGATATAAAGTGTTGTCAAACGACTTGTAGCAAACATTTATCATGCAATTTGAACAAAAAATCGCAATTGCAATCGCTTAAGATCAAATTGTATTCAAGTTGAGTTTGGGTGAAAAATCACAAAAATTTACAGGTCGGGGGTCGTCAAATTTTCGAAAAATTTTAAATCTTTTGTTTTGATATAAAGTGTTGTCAAACGACTTGTAGCAAACATTTATCATGCAATTTGAACAAAAATCGCAATTGCAATCGCTTAAGATCAAATTGTATTCAAGTTGAGTTTGGGTGAAATATCACAAAAATTTACAGGTCGGGGGTCGTCAAATTTTCAAAAAATTTTAAATCTTTTATTTTGATATAAAGTGTTGTCAAACGACTTGTAGCAAACATTTATCATGCAATTTGAACAAAAATCGCAATTGCAATCGCTTAAGATCAAATTGTATTCAAGTTGAGTTTGGGTAAAAAATAACAAAAATTTACAGGTCGGGGGTCGTCAAATTTTCGAAAAATTTTAAATCTTTTATTTTGATATAAAGTGTTGTCACACGACTTGTAGCAAACATTTATCATGCAATTTGAACAAAAATCGCAATTGCAATCGCTTAAGATCAAATTGTATTCAAGTTGAGTTTGGGTGAAAAATAACAAAAATTTACAGGTCGGGGGTCGTCAAATTTTCGAAAAATTTTAAATCTTTTATTTTGATATAAAGTGTTGTCAAACGACTTGTAGCAAACATTTATTATGCAATTTGAACAAAAATCGCAATTGCAATCGCTTAAGATAAAATTGTATTCAAGTTGAGTTTGGGTGAAATATCACAAAAATTTACAGGGGGGGGGTCGTCAAATTTTCGAAAAATTTTAAATCTTTTATTTTGATATAAAGTGTTGTCAAACGACTTGTAGCAAACATTTATCATGCAATTTGAACAAAAATCGCAATTGCAATCGCTTAAGATCAAATTGTATTCAAGTTGAGTTTGGGTGAAATATCACAAAAATTTACAGGTCGGGGGTCGTCAAATTTTCGAAAAATTTTAAATCTTTTATTTTGATATAAAGTGTTGTCACACACACGACTTGTAGCAAACATTTATCATGCAATTTGAACAAAAATCGCAATTGCAATCGCTTAAGATCAAATTGTATTCAAGTTGAGTTTGGGTGAAAAATAACAAAAATTTACAGGTCGGGGGTCGTCAAATTTTCGAAAAATTTTAAATCTTTTATTTTGATATAAAGTGTTGTCAAACGACTTGTAGCAAACATTTATCATGCAATTTGAACAAAAATCGCAATTGCAATCGCTTAAGATCAAATTGTATTCAAGTTGAGTTTGGGTGAAAAATAACAAAAATTTACAGGTCGGGGGTCGTCAAATTTTCGAAAAATTTTAAATCTTTTATTTTGATATAAAGTGTTGTCAAACGACTTGTAGCAAACATTTATTATGCAATTTGAACAAAAATCGCAATTGCAATCGCTTAAGATAAAATTGTATTCAAGTTGAGTTTGGGTGAAATATCACAAAAATTTACAGGGGGGGGGGTCGTCAAATTTTCGAAAAATTTTAAATCTTTTATTTTGATATAAAGTGTTGTCAAACGACTTGTAGCAAACATTTATCATGCAATTTGAACAAAAATCGCAATTGCAATCGCTTAAGATCAAATTGTATTCAAGTTGAGTTTGGGTGAAAAATCACAAAAATTTACAGGTCGGGGGTCGTCAAATTTTCGAAAAATTTTAAATCTTTTATTTTGATATAAAGTGTTGTCAAACGACTTGTAGCAAACATTTATTATGCAATTTGAACAAAAATCGCAATTGCAATCGCTTAAGATAAAATTGTATTCAAGTTGAGTTTGGGTGAAATATCACAAAAATTTACAGGGGGGGGGGTCGTCAAATTTTCGAAAAATTTTAAATCTTTTATTTTGATATAAAGTGTTGTCAAACGACTTGTAGCAAACATTTATCATGCAATTTGAACAAAAATCGCAATTGCAATCGCTTAAGATCAAATTGTATTCAAGTTGAGTTTGGGTGAAATATCACAAAAATTTACAGGTCGGGGGTCGTCAAATTTTCGAAAAATTTTAAATCTTTTATTTTGATATAAAGTGTTGTCACACACACGACTTGTAGCAAACATTTATCATGCAATTTGAACAAAAATCGCAATTGCAATCGCTTAAGATCAAATTGTATTCAAGTTGAGTTTGGGTGAAAAATAACAAAAATTTACAGGTCGGGGGTCGTCAAATTTTCGAAAAATTTTAAATCTTTTATTTTGATATAAAGTGTTGTCAAACGACTTGTAGCAAACATTTATCATGCAATTTGAACAAAAATCGCAATTGCAATCGCTTAAGATCAAATTGTATTCAAGTTGAGTTTGGGTGAAAAATAACAAAAATTTACAGGTCGGGGGTCGTCAAATTTTCGAAAAATTTTAAATCTTTTATTTTGATATAAAGTGTTGTCAAACGACTTGTAGCAAACATTTATTATGCAATTTGAACAAAAATCGCAATTGCAATCGCTTAAGATAAAATTGTATTCAAGTTGAGTTTGGGTGAAATATCACAAAAATTTACAGGGGGGGGGGGTCGTCAAATTTTCGAAAAATTTTAAATCTTTTATTTTGATATAAAGTGTTGTCAAACGACTTGTAGCAAACATTTATCATGCAATTTGAACAAAAATCGCAATTGCAATCGCTTAAGATCAAATTGTATTCAAGTTGAGTTTGGGTGAAAAATCACAAAAATTTACAGGTCGGGGGTCGTCAAATTTTCGAAAAATTTTAAATCTTTTGTTTTGATATAAAGTGTTGTCAAACGACTTGTAGCAAACATTTATCATGCAATTTGAACAAAAATCGCAATTGCAATCGCTTAAGATCAAATTGTATTCAAGTTGAGTTTGGGTGAAAAATCACAAAAATTTACAGGTCGGGGGTCGTCAAATTTTCGAAAAATTTTAAATCTTTTGTTTTGATATAAAGTGTTGTCAAACGACTTCTAGCAAACATTTATCATGCAATTTGAACAAAAAATCGCAATTGCAATCGCTTAAGATCAAATTGTATTCAAGTTGAGTTTGGGTGAAAAATCACAAAAATTTACAGGTCGGGGGTCGTCAAATTTTCGAAAAATTTTAAATCTTTTGTTTTGATATAAAGTGTTGTCAAACGACTTGTTGCAAACATTTATCATGCAATTTGAACAAAAATCGCAATTGCAATCGCTTAAGATCAAATTGTATTCAAGTTGAGTTTGGGTGAAAAATAACAAAAATTTACAGGTCGGGGGTCGTCAAATTTTCGAAAAATTTTAAATATTTTAAATTGACATAAAGTGTTTTCAAACGACTTGTAGCAAACATTTATCATGCAATTTGACCAAAAATCGCAATTGCAATCGCTTAAGATCAAATTGTATTCAAGTTGAGTTTGGGTGAAAAATAACAAAAATTTACAGGTCGGGGGTCGTCAAATTTTCGAAAAATTTTAAATCTTTTATTTTGATATGAAGTGTTGTCACACGACTTGTAGCAAACATTTATCATGCAATTTGAACAAAAATCGCAATTGCAATCGCTTAAGATCAAATTGTATTCAAGTTGAGTTTGGGTGAAATATCACAAAAATTTACAGGTCGGGGGTCGTCAAATTTTCGAAAAATTTTAAATCTTTTATTTTGATATGAAGTGTTGTCACACGACTTGTAGCAAACATTTATCATGCAATTTGAACAAAAATCGCAATTGCAATCGCTTAAGATCAAATTGTATTCAAGTTGAGTTTGGGTGAAAAATAACAAAAATTTACAGGTCGGGGGTCGTCAAATTTTCGAAAAATTTTAAATCTTTTATTTTGATATAAAGTGTTGTCAAACGACTTGTAGCAAACATTTATCATGCAATTTGAACAAAAATCGCAATTGCAATCGCTTAAGATCAAATTGTATTCAAGTTGAGTTTGGGTGAAAAATCACAAAAATTTACAGGTCGGGGGTCGTCAAATTTTCGAAAAATTTTAAATCTTTTGTTTTGATATAAAGTGTTATCAAACGACTTGTAGCAAACATTTATCATGCAATTTGAACAAAAAATCGCAATTGCAATCGCTTAAGATCAAATTGTATTCAAGTTGAGTTTGGGTGAAAAATCACAAAAATTTACAGGTCGGGGGTCGTCAAATTTTCGAAAAATTTTAAATATTTTAAATTGACATAAAGTGTTTTCAAACGACTTGTAGCAAACATTTATCATGCAATTTGACCAAAAATCGCAATTGCAATCGCTTAAGATCAAATTGTATTCAAGTTGAGTTTGGGTGAAAAATAACAAAAATTTACAGGTCGGGGGTCGTCAAATTTTCGAAAAATTTTAAATCTTTTATTTTGATATAAAGTGTTGTCAAACGACTTGTAGCAAACATTTATCATGCAATTTGACCAAAAATCGCAATTGCAATCGCTTAAGATCAAATTGTATTCAAGTTGAGTTTGGGTGAAAAATCACAAAAATTTACAGGTCGGGGGTCGTCAAATTTTCGAAAAATTTTAAATCTTTTATTTTGATATAAAGTGTTGTCAAACGACTTGTAGCAAACATTTATCATGCAATTTGAACAAAAAATCGCAATTGCAATCGCTTAAGATCAAATTGTATTCAAGTTGAGTTTGGGTGAAAAATCACAAAAATTTACAGGTCGGGGGTCGTCAAATTTTCGAAAAATTTTAAATCTTTTATTTTGATATAAAGTGTTGTCAAACGACTTGTAGCAAACATTTATCATGCAATTTGACCAAAAATCGCAATTGCAATCGCTTAAGATCAAATTGTATTCAAGTTGAGTTTGGGTGAAAAATAACAAAAATTTACAGGTCGGGGGTCGTCAAATTTTCGAAAAATTTTAAATCTTTTGTTTTGATATAAAGTGTTTTCAAACGACTTGTAGCAAACATTTATCATGCAATTTGACCAAAAATCGCAATTGCAATCGCTTAAGATCAAATTGTATTCAAGTTGAGTTTGGGTGAAAAATAACAAAAATTTACAGGTCGGGGGTCGTCAAATTTTCGAAAAATTTTAAATCTTTTGTTTTGATATAAAGTGTTTTCAAACGACTTGTAGCAAACATTTATCATGCAATTTGACCAAAAATCGCAATTGCAATCGCTTAAGATCAAATTGTATTCAAGTTGAGTTTGGGTGAAAAATAACAAAAATTTACAGGTCGGGGGTCGTCAAATTTTGGAAAAATTTTAAATCTTTTATTTTGATATAAAGTGTTGTCAAACGACTTGTAGCAAACATTTATCATGCAATTTGACCAAAAATCGCAATTGCAATCGCTTAAGATCAAATTGTATTCAAGTTGAGTTTGGGTGAAAAATCACAAAAATTTACAGGTCGGGGGTCGTCAAATTTTCGAAAAATTTTAAATCTTTTGTTTTGATATAAAGTGTTGTCAAACGACTTGTAGCAAACATTTATCATGCAATTTGAACAAAAATCGCAATTGCAATCGCTTAAGATCAAATTGTATTCAAGTTGACTTTGGGTGAAATATCACAAAAATTTACAGGTCGGGGGTCGTCAAATTTTCGAAAAATTTTAAATCTTTTATTTTGATATAAAGTGTTGTCAAACGACTTGTAGCAAACATTTATCATGCAATTTGAACAAAAATCGCAATTGCAATCGCTTAAGATCAAATTGTATTCAAGTTGAGTTTGGGTGAAATATCACAAAAATTTACAGGTCGGGGGTCGTCAAATTTTCGAAAAATTTTAAATCTTTTATTTTGATATGAAGTGTTGTCACACGACTTGTAGCAAACATTTATCATGCAATTTGAACAAAAATCGCAATTGCAATCGCTTAAGATCAAATTGTATTCAAGTTGAGTTTGGGTGAAAAATAACAAAAATTTACAGGTCGGGGGTCGTCAAATTTTCGAAAAATTTTAAATCTTTTATTTTGATATAAAGTGTTGTCAACCGACTTGTAGCAAACATTTATCATGCAATTTGAACAAAAATCGCAATTGCAATCGCTTAAGATCAAATTGTATTCAAGTTGAGTTTGGGTGAAATATCACAAAAATTTACAGGTCGGGGGTCGTCAAATTTTCGAAAAATTTTAAATCTTTTATTTTGATATAAAGTGTTGTCACACGACTTGTAGCAAACATTTATCATGCAATTTGAACAAAAATCGCAATTGCAATCGCTTAAGATCAAATTGTATTCAAGTTGAGTTTGGGTGAAAAATCACAAAAATTTACAGGTCGGGGGTCGTCAAATTTTCGAAAAATTTTAAATATTTTAAATTGACATAAAGTGTTTTCAAACGACTTGTAGCAAACATTTATCATGCAATTTGACCAAAAATCGCAATTGCAATCGCTTAAGATCAAATTGTATTCAAGTTGAGTTTGGGTGAAAAATAACAAAAATTTACAGGTCGGGGGTCGTCAAATTTTCGAAAAATTTTAAATCTTTTATTTTGATATAAAGTGTTGTCAAACGACTTGTAGCAAACATTTATCATGCAATTTGACCAAAAATCGCAATTGCAATCGCTTAAGATCAAATTGTATTCAAGTTGAGTTTGGGTGAAAAATCACAAAAATTTACAGGTCGGGGGTCGTCAAATTTTCGAAAAATTTTAAATCTTTTGTTTTGATATAAAGTGTTGTCAAACGACTTGTAGCAAACATTTATCATGCAATTTGAACAAAAAATCGCAATTGCAATCGCTTAAGATCAAATTGTATTCAAGTTGAGTTTGGGTGAAAAATCACAAAAATTTACAGGTCGGGGGTCGTCAAATTTTCGAAAAATTTTAAATCTTTTGTTTTGATATAAAGTGTTGTCAAACGACTTGTAGCAAACATTTATCATGCAATTTGAACAAAAAATCGCAATTGCAATCGCTTAAGATCAAATTGTATTCAAGTTGAGTTTGGGTGAAAAATCACAAAAATTTACAGGTCGGGGGTCGTCAAATTTTCGAAAAATTTTAAATCTTTTGTTTTGATATAAAGTGTTGTCAAACGACTTGTAGCAAACATTTATCATGCAATTTGAACAAAAATCGCAATTGCAATCGCTTAAGATCAAATTGTATTCAAGTTGAGTTTGGGTGAAATATCACAAAAATTTACAGGTCGGGGGTCGTCAAATTTTCGAAAAATTTTAAATCTTTTATTTTGATATGAAGTGTTGTCACACGACTTGTAGCAAACATTTATCATGCAATTTGAACAAAAATCGCAATTGCAATCGCTTAAGATCAAATTGTATTCAAGTTGAGTTTGGGTGAAAAATAACAAAAATTTACAGGTCGGGGGTCGTCAAATTTTCGAAAAATTTTAAATCTTTTATTTTGATATAAAGTGTTGTCACACGACTTGTAGCAAACATTTATCATGCAATTTGAACAAAAATCGCAATTGCAATCGCTTAAGATCAAATTGTATTCAAGTTGAGTTTGGGTGAAAAATCACAAAAATTTACAGGTCGGGGGTCGTCAAATTTTCGAAAAATTTTAAATATTTTAAATTGACATAAAGTGTTTTCAAACGACTTGTAGCAAACATTTATCATGCAATTTGACCAAAAATCGCAATTGCAATCGCTTAAGATCAAATTGTATTCAAGTTGAGTTTGGGTGAAAAATAACAAAAATTTACAGGTCGGGGGTCGTCAAATTTTCGAAAAATTTTAAATCTTTTATTTTGATATAAAGTGTTGTCAAACGACTTGTAGCAAACATTTATCATGCAATTTGAACAAAAATCGCAATTGCAATCGCTTAAGATCAAATTGTATTCAAGTTGAGTTTGGGTGAAAAATCACAAAAATTTACAGGTCGGGGGTCGTCAAATTTTCGAAAAATTTTAAATCTTTTGTTTTGATATAAAGTGTTGTCAAACGACTTGTAGCAAACATTTATCATGCAATTTGAACAAAAATCGCAATTGCAATCGCTTAAGATCAAATTGTATTCAAGTTGAGTTTGGGTGAAAAATAACAAAAATTTACAGGTCAGGGGTCGTCAAATTTTCGAAAAATTTTAAATATTTTAAATTGACATAAAGTGTTTTCAAACGACTTGTAGCAAACATTTATCATGCAATTTGACCAAAAATCGCAATTGCAATCGCTTAAGATCAAATTGTATTCAAGTTGAGTTTGGGTGAAAAATAACAAAAATTTACAGGTCGGGGGTCGTCAAATTTTCGAAAAATTTTAAATCTTTTATTTTGATATAAAGTGTTGTCAAACGACTTGTAGCAAACATTTATCATGCAATTTGAACAAAAATCGCAATTGCAATCGCTTAAGATCAAATTGTATTCAAGTTGAGTTTGGGTGAAAAATAACAAAAATTTACAGGTCGGGGGTCGTCAAATTTTCGAAAAATTTTAAATATTTTAAATTGACATAAAGTGTTTTCAAACGACTTGTAGCAAACATTTATCATGCAATTTGACCAAAAATCGCAATTGCAATCGCTTAAGATCAAATTGTATTCAAGTTGAGTTTGGGTGAAAAATAACAAAAATTTACAGGTCGGGGGTCGTCAAATTTTCGAAAAATTTTAAATCTTTTATTTTGATATAAAGTGTTGTCAAACGACTTGTAGCAAACATTTATCATGCAATTTGAACAAAAATCGCAATTGCAATCGCTTAAGATCAAATTGTATTCAAGTTGAGTTTGGGTGAAAAATCACAAAAATTTACAGGTCGGGGGTCGTCAAATTTTCGAAAAATTTTAAATCTTTTGTTTTGATATAAAGTGTTGTCAAACGACTTGTAGCAAACATTTATGATGCAATTTGAACAAAAATCGCAATTGCAATCGCTTAAGATCAAATTGTATTCAAGTTGAGTTTGGGTGAAAAATAACAAAAATTTACAGGTCGGGGGTCGTCAAATTTTCGAAAAATTTTAAATCTTTTATTTTTATATAAAGTGTTGTCAAACGACTTGTAGCAAACATTTATCATGCAATTTGAACAAAAATCGCAATTGCAATCGCTTAAGATCAAATTGTATTCAAGTTGAGTTTGGGTGAAAAATCACAAAAATTTACAGGTCGGGGGTCGTCAAATTTTCGAAAAATTTTAAATCTTTTGTTTTGATATAAAGTGTTGTCAAACGACTTGTAGCAAACATTTATCATGCAATTTGAACAAAAAATCGCAATTGCAATCGCTTAAGATCAAATTGTATTCAAGTTGAGTTTGGGTGAAAAATCACAAAAATTTACAGGTCGGGGGTCGTCAAATTTTCGAAAAATTTTAAATCTTTTGTTTTGATATAAAGTGTTGTCAAACGACTTGTAGCAAACATTTATCATGCAATTTGAACAAAAATCGCAATTGCAATCGCTTAAGATCAAATTGTATTCAAGTTGAGTTTGGGTGAAAAATAACAAAAATTTACAGGTCGGGGGTCGTCAAATTTTCGAAAAATTTTAAATCTTTTGTTTTGATATAAAGTGTTGTCAAACGACTTGTAGCAAACATTTATCATGCAATTTGAACAAAAATCGCAATTGCAATCGCTTAAGATAAAATTGTATTCAAGTTGAGTTTGGGTGAAATATCACAAAAATTTACAGGTCGGGGGTCGTCAAATTTTCGAAAAATTTTAAATCTTTTATTTTGATATAAAGTGTTGTCACACGACTTGTAGCAAACATTTATCATGCAATTTGAACAAAAATCGCAATTGCAATCGCTTAAGATCAAATTGTATTCAAGTTGAGTTTGGGTGAAAAATCACAAAAATTTACAGGTCGGGGGTCGTCAAATTTTCGAAAAATTTTAAATCTTTTATTTTGATATAAAGTGTTGTCAAACGACTTGTAGCAAACATTTATCATGCAATTTGAACAAAAATCGCAATTGCAATCGCTTAAGATAAAATTGTATTCAAGTTGAGTTTGGGTGAAAAATAACAAAAATTTACAGGTCGGGGGTCGTCAAATTTTCGAAAAATTTTAAATCTTTTATTTTGATATAAAGTGTTGTCAAACGACTTGTAGCAAACATTTATCATGCAATTTGAACAAAAATCGCAATTGCAATCGCTTAAGATCAAATTGTATTCAAGTTGAGTTTGGGTGAAAAATAACAAAAATTTACAGGTCGGGGGTCGTCAAATTTTCGAAAAATTTTAAATCTTTTATTTTGATATGAAGTGTTGTCACACGACTTGTAGCAAACATTTATCATGCAATTTGAACAAAAATCGCAATTGCAATCGCTTAAGATAAAATTGTATTCAAGTTGAGTTTGGGTGAAATATCACAAAAATTTACAGGTCGGGGGTCGTCAAATTTTCGAAAAATTTTAAATCTTTTATTTTGATATAAAGTGTTGTCACACGACTTGTAGCAAACATTTATCATGCAATTTGAACAAAAATCGCAATTGCAATCGCTTAAGATCAAATTGTATTCAAGTTGAGTTTGGGTGAAAAATCACAAAAATTTACAGGTCGGGGGTCGTCAAATTTTCGAAAAATTTTAAATCTTTTATTTTGATATAAAGTGTTGTCAAACGACTTGTAGCAAACATTTATCATGCAATTTGAACAAAAATCGCAATTGCAATCGCTTAAGATAAAATTGTATTCAAGTTGAGTTTGGGTGAAAAATAACAAAAATTTACAGGTCGGGGGTCGTCAAATTTTCGAAAAATTTTAAATCTTTTATTTTGATATGAAGTGTTGTCACACGACTTGTAGCAAACATTTATCATGCAATTTGAACAAAAATCGCAATTGCAATCGCTTAAGATCAAATTGTATTCAAGTTGAGTTTGGGTGAAAAATAACAAAAATTTACAGGTCGGGGGTCGTCAAATTTTCGAAAAATTTTAAATCTTTTATTTTGATATAAAGTGTTGTCAAACGACTTGTAGCAAACATTTATCATGCAATTTGAACAAAAATCGCAATTGCAATCGCTTAAGATCAAATTGTATTCAAGTTGAGTTTGGGTGAAATATCACAAAAATTTACAGGTCGGGGGTCGTCAAATTTTCGAAAAATTTTAAATCTTTTATTTTGATATAAAGTGTTGTCACACGACTTGTAGCAAACATTTATCATGCAATTTGAACAAAAATCGCAATTGCAATCGCTTAAGATCAAATTGTATTCAAGTTGAGTTTGGGTGAAAAATAACAAAAATTTACAGGTCGGGGGTCGTCAAATTTTCGAAAAATTTTAAATCTTTTATTTTGATATAAAGTGTTGTCAAACGACTTGTAGCAAACATTTATCATGCAATTTGAACAAAAATCGCAATTGCAATCGCTTAAGATCAAATTGTATTCAAGTTGAGTTTGGGTGAAAAATAACAAAAATTTACAGGTCGGGGGTCGTCAAATTTTCGAAAAATTTTAAATCTTTTATTTTGATATAAAGTGTTGTCAAACGACTTGTAGCAAACATTTATCATGCAATTTGAACAAAAATCGCAATTACAATCGCTTAAGATAAAATTGTATTCAAGTTGAGTTTGGGTGAAATATCACAAAAATTTACAGGTCGGGGGTCGTCAAATTTTCGAAAAATTTTAAATCTTTTGTTTTGATATAAAGTGTTGTCAAACGACTTGTAGCAAACATTTATCATGCAATTTGAACAAAAATCGCAATTGCAATCGCTTAAGATCAAATTGTATTCAAGTTGAGTTTGGGTGAAAAATAACAAAAATTTACAGGTCGGGGGTCGTCAAATTTTCGAAAAATTTTAAATCTTTTGTTTTGATATAAAGTGTTGTCAAACGACTTGTAGCAAACATTTATCATGCAATTTGAACAAAAATCGCAACTGCAATCGCTTAAGATCAAATTGTATTCAAGTTGAGTTTGGGTGAAAAATCACAAAAATTTACAGGTCGGGGGTCGTCAAATTTTCGAAAAATTTTAAATCTTTTATTTTGATATAAAGTGTTGTCAAACGACTTGTAGCAAACATTTATCATGCAATTTGAACAAAAATCGCAACTGCAATCGCTTAAGATCAAATTGTATTCAAGTTGAGTTTGGGTGAAATATCACAAAAATTTACAGGTCGGGGGTTGTCAAATTTTCGAAAAATTTTAAATCTTTTGTTTTGATATAAAGTGTTGTCAAACGACTTGTAGCAAAAATTTATCATGCAATTTTAACAAAATTCGCAATTGGAATCGCTTAAGATCAAATTGTATTCAAGTTGAGTTTGGGTGAAAAATACAAAAATTTACAGGTCGGGGGTCGTCAAATTTTCGAAAAATTTTAAATCTTTTGTTTTGATATAAAGTGTTGTCAAACGACTTGTAGCAAACATTTATCATGCAATTTGAACAAAAATCGCAATTGCAATCGCTTAAGATCAAATTGTATTCAAGTTGAGTTTGGGTGAAATATCACAAAAATTTACAGGTCGGGGGTCGTCAAATTTTCGAAAAATTTTAAATCTTTTATTTTGATATAAAGTGTTGTCACACGACTTGTAGCAAACATTTATCATGCAATTTGAACAAAAATCGCAATTGCTTAAGATCAAATTGTATTCAAGTTGAGTTTGGGTGAAATATCACAAAAATTTACAGGTCGGGGGTCGTCAAATTTTCGAAAAATTTTAAATCTTTTATTTTGATATGAAGTGTTGTCACACGACTTGTAGCAAACATTTATCATGCAATTTGAACAAAAATCGCAATTGCAATCGCTTAAGATCAAATTGTATTCAAGTTGAGTTTGGGTGAAAAATAACAAAAATTTACAGGTCGGGGGTCGTCAAATTTTCGAAAAATTTTAAATCTTTTATTTTGATATAAAGTGTTGTCAAACGACTTGTAGCAAACATTTATTATGCAATTTGAACAAAAATCGCAATTGCAATCGCTTAAGATAAAATTGTATTCAAGTTGAGTTTGGGTGAAATATCACAAAAATTTACAGGTCGGGGGTCGTCAAACTTTCGAAAAATTTTAAATCTTTTGTTTTGATATAAAGTGTTGTCAAACGACTTGTAGCAAACATTTATCATGCAATTTGAACAAAAATTGCAATTGCAATCGCTTAAGATCAAATTGTATTCAAGTTGAGTTTGGGTGAAAAATCACAAAAATTTACAGGTCGGGGGTCGTCAAATTTTCGAAAAATTTTAAATCTTTTATTTTGATATAAAGTGTTGTCAAACGACTTGTAGCAAACATTTATCATGCAATTTGAACAAAAATCGCAATTGCAATCGCTTAAGATAAAATTGTATTCAAGTTGAGTTTGGGTGAAATATCACAAAAATTTACAGGTCGGGGGTCGTCAAATTTTCGAAAAATTTTAAATCTTTTATTTTGATATAAAGTGTTGTCACACGACTTGTAGCAAACATTTATCATGCAATTTGAACAAAAATCGCAATTGCAATCGCTTAAGATCAAATTGTATTCAAGTTGAGTTTGGGTGAAAAATAACAAAAATTTACAGGTCGGGGGTCGTCAAATTTTCGAAAAATTTTAAATCTTTTGTTTTGATATAAAGTGTTGTCAAACGACTTGTAGCAAAAATTTATCATGCAATTTTAACAAAATTCGCAATTGGAATCGCTTAAGATCAAATTGTATTCAAGTTGAGTTTGGGTGAAAAATACAAAAATTTACAGGTCGGGGGTCGTCAAATTTTCGAAAAATTTTAAATCTTTTGTTTTGATATAAAGTGTTGTCAAACGACTTGTAGCAAACATTTATCATGCAATTTGAACAAAAATCGCAATTGCAATCGCTTAAGATCAAATTGTATTCAAGTTGAGTTTGGGTGAAATATCACAAAAATTTACAGGTCGGGGGTCGTCAAATTTTCGAAAAATTTTAAATCTTTTATTTTGATATAAAGTGTTGTCACACGACTTGTAGCAAACATTTATCATGCAATTTGAACAAAAATCGCAATTGCAATCGCTTAAGATCAAATTGTATTCAAGTTGAGTTTGGGTGAAATATCACAAAAATTTACAGGTCGGGGGTCGTCAAATTTTCGAAAAATTTTAAATCTTTTATTTTGATATGAAGTGTTGTCACACGACTTGTAGCAAACATTTATCATGCAATTTGAACAAAAATCGCAATTGCAATCGCTTAAGATCAAATTGTATTCAAGTTGAGTTTGGGTGAAAAATAACAAAAATTTACAGGTCGGGGGTCGTCAAATTTTCGAAAAATTTTAAATCTTTTATTTTGATATAAAGTGTTGTCAAACGACTTGTAGCAAACATTTATCATGCAATTTGAACAAAAATCGCAATTGCAATCGCTTAAGATCAAATTGTATTCAAGTTGAGTTTGGGTGAAATATCACAAAAATTTACAGGTCGGGGGTCGTCAAATTTTCGAAAAATTTTAAATCTTTTATTTTGATATAAAGTGTTGTCACACGACTTGTAGCAAACATTTATCATGCAATTTGAACAAAAATCGCAATTGCAATCGCTTAAGATCAAATTGTATTCAAGTTGAGTTTGGGTGAAAAATAACAAAAATTTACAGGTCGGGGGTCGTCAAATTTTCGAAAAATTTTAAATCTTTTATTTTGATATAAAGTGTTGTCAAACGACTTGTAGCAAACATTT